>JAQFVV010006341.1:292903-420763 GCA_028023455.1 Epiperipatus broadwayi
ATTCGAACACGGTTCAATATATTTAAATATGTGTCTCTGATAGAGTAAAGTCTTCATCATGTCACCAATTTGATTGATGGATCGCTACTTCACCTCTAATTGGTTATTAAAGAAAGGAACCCATTCACCTAAGTGTGATCCAGGTTCAGGAACAAAGTTCCTTTGGTTAGCTTAGTATCCATTTCTCCTCACTGCTCCTTTAACAGGATTCATTATTCCAGGCAACTGATATATCCAGTAGTCAAGGAATTCGGAAAAAAAATAATAAGAATGTAGAGACATGATACCATCACCAAGTAACACAGTATTGGGAATTCAGTCAAATGACTATAAATATTAAAGCCTTATTAACATTAATATATAGATATACAATTTTGTACATTACTATACTAGAAAATCCATTATACAATAATAAAACCCCATCCCTTTAAAGTCATTAAATTAACTTATATATGAGTATTATACCAGCATTTATATTTTTAGCATGAGTAATCAATAAATTATCATTGTTTAACTAATTTATGGATATAGATTTGATAAATATTGAATATATAAATATGTGTAAAAAAATCGCACCATGCCTTTCTATTACAAAATAAATAAATAATACAAGCGAAAGGGAAGCATCAAATGCATATGAATTGCTTTACTGCTATAGTATTGCAATGATCTCATGAGAGTTCTACATTTTTGTGATTACTTTTGCAAAGGATTTAAAAAAAACATGGCAAGATTTAAAGAACAGTGTATAAATATGATGCATAGCAATTCACTTGGACCTGGATGACCTTTTTCTCATATTAATTTAAGCTGGTTCTTCAGAATAGCATATGACCAAGAGTGGTACAATTGACTAGGCAGCTTATTTCTTGAATGAAGACATGGCAGATCAACAAGCTAAATTCATTTACGGTGACAGGAATATTGGCACAGTTACACAGGTCAGCAGACTTCATACGGGCAGCAGTTCACCAACTCCATCAGGATTCCAAACTTGTACTCCTCTGAGATGGCTAAGGTGAAATGGACACAAGATTTCTATACATAGGTCATTATGCATGTTTAGTAGCCAAATAATTAATGGGATTCTTAAAACTTGCTGGATTGAGATCTTGTGGACAATCTTGCAGAAGATCCTGTTTTAGCATTTACCTAGGTATTTATACTATTTTTCAACAAAAGGCATCCGGATTAAGTTTAATTAAAAATGTTTCTGCTGCTAATAATTTTGATCAGCTTAACTAAAATTTAATCCTTTACTTTTTATTAATTAGTCAATTTTTCCAAATTCTGAATGCCTTTTGTCAACTTGGATTCCTTACAATAATTAAACATCAATCAACACCTTTTTACCATAAGGCCAAATATTGTAAACATTATCTTTTAAATACATAATATTCAAGACAAATTAATTAAATATGGTTTCAATAATATTTATAAATATACCAGAGCTTCATAATTAATCTTCCTTTACAAATTTACCCAAATTTTATTAAAATACAATGGTAAGGAATTTTAAATTTAAATTACTTAATTATTTTTATCAGAATGTTCGCAAATCTGTTATATAAATAGATATGTTTAAGCATCCTGCTTTTACAAATGTATAAAAATCTAGTATTAAAGTTAAGTAGATTTAATTTAAATTCCTTAATTACTTATCTAATCTTTTAAGGAATTTTCTAGATTTTGTAAATCTAAGCTAATTATTTCTGACCCTTTCTACACACATATACATGTGCTTACATTCATTCTTATAAGTCTTAAATAAATTAATAAAATACATTTTTATTTAAATATAAATTGACATGAAGCATATATAGATATATCTTGAATATATTCCACCTGTATTGTTAAAAGAAGGTTGCCTTGACAACAGATTGAGATTGTTATCAATATTGAGATTGTCTAAGTGTTGACTGGTTTCTATTCATTCTATGTATATAAATGAAAGTAGAGTTGATATGTAAAAAAAAAAGTTATTACATGAGTTTTGAAACCTGATAAAGACAAATATTTAAACAGGATTTTATAATAATTGATGGGGAAAAAAAATTAAAAATTAAATTTTGGTATATTTTATTTGTACAATATTTGCTGTATAAAATTATAAGATAAATTGTTAGTTTTAACTATATACAAAAAATAATTTCTTTAGTGCACAATTCTTGGGAGAAATATGAATTATTTAACTTCTCTCACTTTATTAGGGAGAATAATCTTACAGGCAAAACATGAGTTTAAATAGAACAATACTTAGAACACTCTTTTTAAAATTTGATTTCCAAGTATCAAATTTTCTGCAATGACAACTTTGATACCAACTATTTCAGATAAATATATTAATAATTACTAATTATTTATTAAACTAGAGATTATCTCTAGATATAACTTTAACTCACAGTTCAACACTAATATATCTGACTTACTCAACTTTTCCATATATAATATCTTTTAAGATATACTTATATATGGATAAAGCTATCTGGTTGATATCAAAATTGGGAGTGCATAAAATGTGAAAGTTGAAAATCAAAAAGAGATAGAGATGAGCCATCATCATTGAAGATAAATTCAAGGTATTTCTGATATTTTAAGCATTTAAAAATCAAATTAATCTAATCAAAAACTATATAGATTACACAGTTATTTTATTTATCATACATTCCAATTTTGTTGAAAAGAAGGGGAAGGTTTAATGCTATTTTTTTTTTTCAAAAAAAAAAGAAGGAAGTGTTGTGTTTGGTTAGGCTTGCAGGTTTGTTACAAAACCAACAGACACAAAAAGAACAACTATTCAGCAATAAAGATATATAATTTATTAGTACAAAATATATACATACATTAGTTAACAAATGAACAAATATAGTTGAGATGCTTCAATGCTGAGATAGTTGTGCGGAGTAAGGAACTCGCTTCCAGCTAATGATTAGGCTGCATCGTGAGTTCTGGTAAGAAGACTCGGTTCTTGTGTATAATTCAACCGATGACATATTACCCTGAAGGCATATCAGTCTAATCTTGCGATTTTTAAGATAACGTCTCCAAGTGATCTGCGGACACATGTAATCGCTAAAATGTGTCCACAGATCACGTGAACACGGAATGTTAAAAATCGCAAGATTAGACTGATATGCCTTCAGGGTAATACGTCATCGGTTGAATTATCCAGGTCACATGCTAAAAAATATTCAAAAATGAAAAATATCTGACACAGGTCAGGCAAATACTAAAAAAAAAATAAAAAAAATGTACATGCATGTGTCAAAATATTATTCTCAATTTTAAAATACAGCAGTGCGTAGCGCTGGAATTGGCGGGGGGGCCTCCGGATGTTTTTGTCAAGCCGCAGGCTCGGCGCACATGTATATCAGACATTGTATTACTCTCATAGCTGTATGATATAATTCAGAAATTAAAAATAAAATTAAAACGTAATTCAATGTAAGTTTGAGAATTGTAGAAATATTAACAAATATTTTTTGTAAATAAGTTTGAGAATTGTAGAAATATTAACAAAAACTTTTTGTAAATTTTAAATAAACACCTAAATAAAAAAGATGCGATCTAATGCAAATCTGGTATTAATGGCGTCCAGAAAATGCCGCACTTTTACATGCATTTGGTAATTTTAAAAACGTACTGCATATTGCAAAATTGATTAAAAAAATCATTTCAAATTATTTATACACTAAAAACGTAATGTAGAAATATTAACAAAAAGTTTTTGTAAATTTAACGTAATTCAATGTAAGTTTCAGAATTGTAGAAATATTAACTAAAAATTTTTGTAAATTTAAAATAAACAGATAAATAAAAAACACTTTACCGGAGAATAAATTATTTACACATTAAACGTAATTCAATGTAAGTTTCAGAATTGTAGAAATATTAACAAAAACTTTTTGTAAATTTAAAATAAACAGATAAATGAAAAACACTTTACCGGAATAAATTATTTACACATTAAACGTAATTCAATGTAAGTTTGAGAATTGTAGAAATATTAACAAAAATTTTTTGTAAATTTAAAATAAACAAATAAATAAAACACTTTACCCGAATTTACAGCTCAAAAAAGTAACTGTGATGCCGTGGATAGCAAAATCGCAATAGACAGAAAAATCAAAAAATTTCCCAAACCTCTCTATGAATTTTAAATTTCGCGGGTGAAAAAAAAAAAATTGACTCTCTGATGGATTAATCATGCCAGTCACTTGGTTACCATGACAACCTTATGCAAAAAACGTCGATGTCTACCGGAAGGGAAATCAGTAAGTCAAAAACATCATCGGTTGAATTATACACAAGTACCGAAGACTCTTCCAGCTATGTAGTTAGCTTGCCTCAAGTTGGCTCTAGTTCAGACATAGCAGTTTCTAGTCTGTAGGTGGACTTGCCTCACTGCGTGGACATCTCAGTAATGACTAGATAAATACCTTTGCTGATGGCAGGTTTTATGGAGAGCATATTCTGTCATTCAGGTTAACAGAAATAATTGCTCTCTGCCTTATCTCCAAAAGGCTGACTATTTAAAGGCAGATCCCCTACCTTACTGGAAACACGCAGATTCGGTGCGCGAACTCCAGTGAAGGTTTTAATCCCTTTGGATAGCAATTGGATGCTAGCCAATCAGGCAAGGATTTTGGAATAGTCCACTTCTGAAGGCAGGGTCATATATGACATCCCTCCCCCTGGCTGAAATTAGCCCTGGAGGACATAGTCATTGAAATGCACTGGACGATGTTTTGTCCGCTTTCTTGGTTCCTCCAGTTGATTGTTGTTCTTGTCTTCATCCTCTTCACTTACGAGTGTGTCTGGTTGTCTGCTGCTGTCTTGATAGCTTCAGATGTGTGGTAGAGTCTTAGCTGGTTGTAATGGTGATAACCATCTTCAGTTTGCACAACAATGTAGAGACCCTTTATTTGTATCACCACTGCTGGTGCCATCTTGTGGACCCACAGTATATATGACATAGTACTTTTGTTCCTATTTGATGTTTTATTTTGTTCTTCTAGTTGAAGTTTGGTATCAGGTTTCAGTTTTTTGTTAAAGTCTTTTGATTCATTAGACTTCAAGTTGAATATGTTGTGAGCTGGTTCACTTTGAACATTAAGTGACTGAACCAGTCATGACCTAATAAATCATTATGGTTACCTAATGCAACTACCAGTGGTAGGTATATAGTTTTGTTAGGCATAGTGATTTTTCCTGTTGTTTGACCCAACAGTTTGATTTTATTCCCTTGATAGTCTGAAATTGATCTATTGGAAGGGTGCAGTTTATATTTATTCTTTTTATTTATGATCATCCAAGTAACTATTGACACTGCTGACCCTGTGTCAAGTTCCATATTGACTGGTGTATCATTAATAATGACAGTGTATATAAACCCAGACTTGTCATCTCTGGTATGGTTTACACAGGCAACTTGCTTATATTTCTTACAAGTGCCTTTACTGTCTTTAGGAATAGATATTTCTATTTGTCTTTTTAAATTCAGACATGCTGCCTTTATATGTCCGATACACTTGCAAAACGTGCATGTTGCTTTGCGGTATGGACATTCTGTATGCACATGCTCATTGCATCTATAACAACACTTTAGACTATTTGATGCTGAATTATTTGAGCTGTCTGAGTGCTTGGGTGACCCAGTGTTATGCTCAATTTTTTGCACTTCAGACTTTATGTCTTTTCAATGTTTTTGCTTGACTAGCTATAGTTTCTGCTAGTCTTGCTTGAGCTACCGCTGTCTCAAAATCTAGGTCTGGAATCATTAACATTTTCAGCCTCAAATTGTGATCGTTTATGCCACAAATAAAATGATCATGAAGTGCTTCATTCATGAAGTCTTTGAAATCACACTTCAAGGCTAATACATGGATTCATGTCGCAAATTCTCGAACTGTTTCACCCTGTTCTTGTATGCTGAGATTAAAATGGTATCTTTGCATTATTGTCAAGGGTTTAGGAGAAAAATACTCTGTGAGAATTGTCAACACTCTATCAAAATCCAGCTCAGCTGGGATTATAGCTGTAGATTGAGACATTCATTTTGTATGTTTGCAGGCCTATTGTGGTCATTAGTGTAGCTAACTTTAATATCTCAGGCTTTTTTGTTGTTAGCCTGTAGATAAAAAATCAAATGCTCTTAATTTGCCCAGTTCTCAGGTTGAGCCAGATCAAAAGATTCCATAGAGCCAATTGGTTTAGCCATCTTTTTTTATTTATGCTGAGTAACCACTCGTACTTGTTTTTGTAGTTACATTACTGTAACTAACTGAATGAAGCTTTTAAACCAATAGAATGAGCTTTTACGCTGTCTTGTGAATAAAGCTCTTGTGATTGGTTGAAGCTTCTAATTGACATGCCTTTATGTTTGCGGTCAATTTTATTCAACAGTTTTACGTTGTTATTTTTCTAATAAAAAATACCACCGTAATGAAATTACGGTAAAGTAAATTTTTTTCCAAAACGAAAAATAATAAAACAAATACACTCTCATGTATCTGTTAAAACTGGCATATTTTATAATATAATTTTCCAGCTGTGAAGGAAAATTTTCTGTTACTGCACCAGATCTGTTTAAACTGGCATAGTTTATTCTAATTTTTCCAGCCATGAAGGAAAAATTTCTGTCCAACTGCGCCAAAACTGTTTTACTTCTCCATTTAGTGGTAAATGGATTGGTTGCCAAGTACAGACCTATCTTAAAGACTTCTGAGAAGTCAATTTTTATCTTTGATAATGTTGTGATCTGCTTGGAGTATAAATGGTCTATCATGTAGGTAATCATGGAACTTTTTGATACAATTGATCAAAGCCAGGGCCTCTATCTATTTGAGCATAGTTTTTCTCAGCCCTAGAGAGGCATTTTGATGCAAAAGTAATAAGGCTGTGTGTTCCAACATTATTCCTATGGGACAACACTGCCCCTGTTTCTACAGGTGATGCATCGCAAGTCAGCACTAGCACTCTTTCTGGGTTGAAGTGTGCCAATATTGTAGTATCTGATATTAGATTTTTCAGCATCTTAAATGCTTTGTCGTGCTTACTGTCCCACTTCCATGCTGCTTTTTTGTCTAGTAGCTTGTATAGTGGTTCAACAACCTGTTTTATGGTATAAGAAGCCTTCATAATAGCTTAGTAGTCCTAAAAAGGACTGAAGTTCCTTCTTATTTTCTGGTGCTTTGGCTTTTTTTATTGCCATCACCTTCTTTTGAGTTGGATAAATGCCACTAGCATTTATTTTTTATCCTAGAAACTCAAGCACTCTGGCTTCAAATATACACTTTTCTGAGTCTATTTTAATGCCAGAGGCTTTGAATTTATCTAGGAGTTCTTTGGTGGCACTCCAAAGTTGTTCAGGAGTTTGGGCCACTAGTAAGACACTATCAAAGTATGGTAGTGCACCCGGTATTCCTGCAGTCAGTTGATCCATGACTCTCAGGAATATTGCCGGGGCAACTGAAATACCAAAAAGGTTGTCAGTTCATTTTGAATAATCCTTTATGGGTTATTATTGATAATGCTCTTGCAGCTTGGTCATCCACAGGTAGTTGCAAGTATGCATGTTTTAGGTCAATTTTGGAGAAAATCTTATCACTTGACAATGTGGCTAGGATTTGCTTGACTGATGGTGGTGGATAATTATCTGGATCAAGTGCTTTGTTGATTGTACAATGATAATCTCCCCATATCCATATATCGCCATTCTCTTTGATAATTGGTACTATAGGGGTGGCCCATTCAGAATATGAAATGGGCTCAATTATACTAGCTGCCTGCCACTTCTCGAGCTCTATCTCTACTTTGGTATGCAAAGCTAGTGGAAGTGATCTGCACCTACAACTGATAGGTTTTAATCCCTTTGGATAGCAATTGGGTTCTAGCCAATCAGGCAAGGAATCTGGAATAGTCCACTTCTGAAGGCAGGGTCATATGTGACATCATCCTGTCAACTGCGCCAACTCTTTTGTGTTTGGTTAGGCTTGCAGGTTCATTACCAAACCAACAGACACAAAAAGAACAACTATTCAGCAATAAAGATGTAAAATTTATTAGCACAAAATATATACACACGTTAGTTAACAAATGAACAAATATAGTAGAGATGCTTTAATGCTGAGATAGTTGTGTGGAGTAAGGAACTTGCTTCCAGCTAATTAGCCTGCATTGTGAGTTCTGGTAAGAAGACTCTTCCACCTATGTAGTTAGCTTGCCTTGAGTCGGCTCTAGTTCAGACATAGCAGTTTCCAGTCTGTAGGTGGACTTACCTCACTGTGTGGACGTCTCAGTAATGACTAGATAAATACCTTTGCTGATGGCAGGTTTTATGGAGAGCATGTTCTGTCATTCAGGTTAACAGAAGTAATTGCTCTCTGACTTGCCTCCAAAAGGCTGACTATTTAAATGCAGATACCCTACCTTACTGGAAACATGCGGATTTGGTACTCGAACCCCAGTGAAGGTTTTAATCCCTTTGGATAGCAATTGGGTGCTAGCCAATCAGGCAAGGAATCTGGAATAGTCCACTTCTGAAGGCAGGGTCATATATGACAGGAAGAAATAAAAGAATCCTGTAATTCTGACTTTTAATCAATATACTATCTGGCCACCACAAATTCTATTAAAAATAATGTGTGTATTAATGTAGCTGTTTGTATCATCTATTTTATTCTGAGAGACAAATATTACTTTATAAATAAGATTAGTTTTTCTTTTTTAAGATATACTTAAAACCTCCTTCCATTGCATTCTTAAAACATATGAATAAAGGCACCCAAAAAACATGTGCATTTTATGTGGAATCAGCAATCCCTAATTGGCCCAGGTCTTTATATCTTAAATATATCTTCATCATTTCTTTAGTATTCACTAATATTCAATCATTATAATTTGCTTTACAAGTGATAAATTTCTGTGCTCACAACTTTGATACCAACCACTTCAGATAAATATACTAATAATTATTACTAATCATTTATTAAATTAGATTATCTTTAGTCCAGATATAACTTTAATCTCCAGTTAAATATTAAAATGTGTGAATTTATATAAACACACCAAATAATTCAACTTCCATTCTCTTTTCCAGATATAACTTTAATCTCCAGTTAAATATTAAAATGTGTGAATTTATATAAACACACCAAATAATTCAACTTCCATTCTCTTTTCCTACATGTAATAACTTTTAAACTATATTTAAAATCTTCACACCACTGCACATCTTTGAAACATATGAATAAAGACATTTGAAAAATAAAATAACTCCCAAGACATGTATTTTGTGCTGAATCAGCACTCATCAGTTAGCTTGTTATATTTTTGTTTAATATTATGTTTTACATTAATATTATACACATGCATTAAACTAACATATATTTGTTAAGAATGATTGAATATATTCCAATATGCAGTGATTCTTAAATCATACATATGTGCTAGATTTGGGTCATGAGCAATGAGGTGACAAAGGCCTCTTTTGTCAAAAATATTTTTTATTTCTTAAATTAACTAGAATCATCTTGCTAAAAGAAAGCTAATTAATCAAAAGAGCAGACCTATCAATTCTCCTTCCTCAACTAGCTCAAAGATTTTGTTTTCTAAAATATAATCATTCAAGCATTTAAATTATGCTTTTTAGCAAATCTAAAATAAATTGCACTGGTTTTAAAAACAATATTTAGAAAAGGTTAATTTATATTTTTCAAAGGGACAAATATATGCCATTTAATTTACATTAGCCTCAATAAGTAGATAAATTTTAAGTAAATATTTAATTATAATTATATATCTGAATTACAGACCTCTTGAGCTATCATATAATGTATTTCTTAATAGTACAATTTTTAGGATGGACCTTCAATTAAGCAGGGATTATTAGAAACTTTCATTGTTTTTAAATATTTATATTGAATGAACCTATTAGACATTAATGTATTGGCCAAATGATATATAACTGCTTGTGCAAACTTATGTTGTTACTCATGCCTGTTTTCTTTGTAGTAATCATCATAATTTGCAGGCTTTCATAATTAAGAATTACTTATTGTTTATTCCTTATTTAAATTGCATTGCTGGCTTATTTATTTTTTATGTGTAATTAATTCATATATTTGTTCTGCAAGCAGATGATCTTTCTTGCTTCATGGAAATAGATTGGCCAAGTGTTCTCTAGATATAGTCATGCCAAGGCAGACATATCTTATATTTTCAATAATACTCAGGAGAATCTTCGCTGTTATTATTATCAATGTAGATGAGTTTTCCTCTGTGATAATAAGTTTGTTACTAGTTATAGAAGCAGATGTGCATTCTTGTTCCATATGATCTTTGGATCTAATGAAATTCTTGGGTATGGTCTCACGAAGGCAGCATATCCTATCTCTATTTCATCATCTAAAAAACTGCTGTCTTTGCATAATCAAGCACCATGTTCGGCATTTTTAAAGCCTGATATTACAATTGTATCATTGGTCATAATTCTACATCTATGGCAGTCATTTATTAAAAATTGTAATTTTTAATGTAGGTAAATAAATACTTCTATCTTCACTCTGCTTCACTCTGGAGGTTATTAAAACATGAAACCTATCATCCCTCTAAGCTAGCGACAATTATGTTTAGTCACTAATTCATTTTTAACCTGTAAGAAACACAATAGAATCTTAGGTTTAAATCTAGACATATGAACTTTTATTTTGCATTGTCTATTTTTATTTTTTATTTTGTTATTAATAAATTTATATATACTCATGCATGTGTCTTGTTTACCATAATTAGCATTTGTTGGTTTTAAGAGGCTCTTGTATCTTCCTGATCTCAGTGGATTATAAAAAATGGGCATATATATTAACTTTGGATGCAGTAGTCACATGGAAACTATTGTGGAGGCAAAGATAATGAAAGTTTAATTTTGTATTGTTTGTGGTAATGTTTATATTGCTGTTACATAAAGACATGGAAGTTAGTGATCATTGCTTTGATCTTATGATGAGTTTTGTGGACTATACAGATCTGACCATTACAATATATATATATGAAATATATTCCCCATTTTGATACCAACTTTTTAGCATTTTACATGCATATAAACAATCAGTACATAAAAATAAAAAGGTCTCAAATGATATTAATTAGACTGAACAAATAAATTTTTAGCAAACATTAACAAAAATCAGCTATTTTATACCTTATTAATATCAAATTGAGATTTAGAAATTAAAAAAAAAAACTGATTTTAAACTATAGCTATAATTTTATATTTCAAATTTTTTCAGCATATAAAAAATATTTAATAAAATTTATTTTTTGAATTTTAAAAATTGAAACCAGAAGTACCAACCCTGGAATCAATTTAAGGACATTCTGTTCCTGTTTCTGACCTTCCACCACTACAATAAACCTTTCTGGGCTAAGAAAAATTCCATTAATATTATTAATATCTGCATCATAAAGTTGATGAAATTTTTTAAATACAGGTGCATTGAAAGAATAATTCCAAATATAAGTTCATCTGGTAACAGAAACAAGAATTTGGCCACACTTTTGATTCACAGAATATCAATCTAGTTTGCATGGAATGAGATGACAGGAAAAGTTGATGAGGGATGTTTTAGTGCCAACCACAAATATGTCATTATTAAGAAAGGAAACAGTATTCAACTTTCGACCAAATAGATCATGTAAAAATATAATTTAAATAATCACTATTGCATAATTATTCCTCAATATTAAAAGGGTAGCACACCTAGCCAATCAGCGAGAACTATGAGTCCGGTAAACTACATCAAAAGTGCACTCATCTGTATCTATGAACAAATAATAATTTCATACAAAGAAAGTATTAAAACCCATGTCAAGCGCTGTTAGCCGAGAGGTCATCACAGCCACCTTGCAAACAAGTAGTTGGTTGCATACGGTTGTGGGTTCACGTCCCGGCCGATGCTATGACATATAAGAAAAAAAAGTATTAAAACCTTTTTGGTCACAGAAGTTAAAAAATGTTTTGCTAAATAAAATTATATATATCATTAACAGGCAATCAGGTAATCATCTGAAATCCAGGCACGGCCGCTTGGGGTGTTGATGCTATAGAAAATCAATCAAATGTAACATTACCGGGCCGCCACAACTTTTTTTTTATAGAATGATTTTTTTTTGATTAAACAAATTTTTATTTCATTTATAGCATGATTTCTTTTTTATTAAACAGTCTTATATTCATTTTCGTTGTTTTTTTTTTAACCTGACATTTTTCTTTATTCAACAAATTTTGGTAATTTAATTTTGTGTTTATTTTTCTGAATTTTAAAACTTTGGACTGTTTCATGATGAAAAAACTTAATCCTGCCAAAAAAATATAATGGTACAATTATTTGGGACTTGTTTCGACTTTGTTCTATCTTTTGTGTTTTTTTTTTTTTTGTTTGACTAAATTGTTTTTCTTCTTATTATTAAATCAAAAGTAACTTTTGTGTTGTTGAGGGTTAAAAAATTGTTTTGAAACCCCCATCCCCACCCTCGGATCAATAATTGTAACAAAAAGTCAATAATTTTTCTTTTTTTCAAACAACTTTTTTCCACTTTTATCTATATTTCATTTGAATTAGCCTTTTTTTTTTTGGCTTCTACAATAAACAGCTTTTTGGGGGGTGTTCGTACTGTTATTGTTAACAAAAAGTAAAAAAAAAAAAGTCATTTATTTTAACTCCACTTGTTTTAACCCTGCTGAAAAAATATAATGTAATTCTTTGGGAATTGTTTCGAATTTTTTCTAGCTTTTTTTTTTGGTTGACCAAATTGTTTTTCTTCTTATTAAATCAAAAGTAACTTTTGTGTTTTTTGGGGGTAAAAAATTGTTTTCAAACCCCCAACACTCGGAAAAATAATTGTAACAAAGTCAATAATTTTATTTTTTTTCAACAACTTTTTCTCACTTTTTACTTTTATTTATATTTCATTTGAATTACCCCTTTTTTTGCCTTCTACAATAATCTGCTTTTTGGGGGGCTTTCAGACTTTATTAACAACAAAAAATCAACAAAAATAGTCATTTATTTTAACCCCGCTAAAAAAAGATAATCCAAATACTTGTCAATTTCTAATGAAATAAAAAAAAGACACAAACTTTGGACTTTTTGAACTTATTTATTATTTTATTGCTGTAATAAAAACAGTCTGGTATTTGGGAGGGCATTATGTGCCTGAAAAAAGGACACAGTCTCCCTCACTTTCTGTACTCGGCAATTCTGAAAAGTTGAAAAATTGCACATTCTTCTTTCCACACTGAAATGTGACTTAGCTTTGTCGAAGCATGTTTGAACATACCCTTTGCTAATTTTTTACATATTTTAACCGGCCACCCCTTCTAACCGTCCCTTCCGATGTTTGACTACTTAAAAAAAATATAATAGATCTTTAAAAAAATGGACACATGAGCCATACCATAGACTAGATGGAATTTCTATGGCTGTCTAGTCACCATAATACCTGTAGGTAATATTTAAATACTACCTACCAAAGAAAATTCTGATATGAATTATTTATATAAGTATTATTTACTTGACGCAATTTCTAAATATTGCGTAAATAGGATTTAAGACAAATGAAAGTTTCCAGTAGCCCTTGAGTAAGATCTAAATCATAAAAAAATATCTATGGGAGAATATATTTATGAGCGTCAGTTTATTGATGATCTCAAGCGCCAAACTCACTATTATGGTGAGAATTATATTTCCTGATTAACGAGGTGCCTGACTCAAGCTAGCTCCTTCCCAGGGTTGGGAGGAAAACCTATCGGATAAACGGAGATAATAACAAAAAAGGTGGGTTTGTATGCGACATGTAATGAAATCATAAACGTATCTGCTCACTTCGGACATATTGGAATAATTTGCATTTTATTTGGCAGGTAAAATAATAGGAAAATGTAAACGATAATTAATAAGTAACTTTAACGCCAAGGTAAATATATATAAAATTTTATTATTAATATTTAAACATAATTAGTAAAATCAACTCATATCATTCCCAGTTAAAATACATAATAAATTCCCCAAACCATAAATGAAGCAATAAAATATTTAATCTAGAACAAACAAATATTAATTTATATATAAGAAAAAAATTTAGTATACAGTTGTACGCAATAATTTCATGCTATGAAATAATTTAATAGAATCATTACGAGGGTAGCTATAAGCAATTACGAGTTATATGTAAAAAATATAGTTCATGTTACCTTACGAACCCCAGGGTGTGGGATCAGAATATAATGAATCACGTAGTGTATAAGGTTGAGTTCTATGATCTTGTAGCATTCGCAGTTTGCCTTATGAGAGCGTGATATAGTTTCTTTCTGTAAAGTCCATTATTTAGATGGCCGTAAGTGATGGATGAGCCGTAATTGAAGTCTTCTATAATATAGTTTTTAAAACGAATTAATTCATATTTTGGATGCATGATTCTCTTCTATTTCGTCCTATGTTAAGCAATACGGAGTATTCACGAGGTTCCTAGGTTCTTCTGCGGGCAGGCAGTGTATAGTCAGTTTGCATCGGCTGTAGGTAGTGAAGCCCTTTACGTGTTGGCGCTTACCCCATCATTTTAAACATTTTCATTCATCTTTATGATTCTCTCTCGCTCAGCGGTTACAATCTAACTGAATAACTGTCTTTTCTTTTCTCCAATTCTCATTAATTAATTTTTGTTTAATTGCATTTCCTTTTTCAGAAAACGAGGTTTTATCAGATCTCCGATCTAGTTCTTTTTCTTTGAATACATTTTCCTTTTCCAAATTACTTTTTACTTCTTTATTTTACATTTCCATTGTTTTGGTGGTGCCATCATTTCTGGTATCTTTTCTTATTGGCAAAACATTCTTTGGCTTTTCTTGGAATTTTTCTTTTTGCAGTAATTAACGATTGTGATACAACACAGAATTACTTGAAGGCATATACAATATTTCTTTTTCGCTACCCTCGTTAATTTGAAATATAATTGAAATCAAAATCAATATTTTAAACAATCCTAAACAATATATAAAACATTTGCGTACAACTGTAATTTTGCCAATTTGTAATATTTTAAAAGTAAAACATTCTAAAATAAACAATGATTACTAATTAATCCCTTCCCCATTTATTTTCTAAAAAAAAAAAAAAAATCAAAAAAAGAATTCAAAATTTAATTCACGCACATATATTTTAAAAGTAAAACATTCTAAAATAAACAATGATTACTAATTAATCCCTTCCCCATTTATTTTCTAAAAAAAAAAAAAAATCAAAAAAAGAATTCAAAATTTAATTCACGCACATATATATGTCTAATTTTATATATATTTTTAACCCTTTAATGACAGCTTGAATAAATACCTGTATTGAGGGTAATGTGTATGTGCTTTTCCACTTTCTTGTAACAGGATTTGAGCCCAGCTACTATTACAATATTAACATTTTTTTAGGGAAGGTGGGAACCATATGACAATTATTAGTAATTAACAACATTATTTAAATATAAATGACATTACTCTATTATGAAGATTTGAAAAGTTGTACCGACTTGAAATTAAAACACCCTCAAGTGATACGGTAATCAGCTATAAATAGAACAAATACACGTAAATAGTTTCAAAGCATAAAACAGGCAGTAATATTTTTGTGCAATGTCATTGTAACAGTCAAAACACGTGTATCTCGTTAACATATTGCAGAATTCGACCACCACACAGAACAGCAGCACCATCGAGTAGCGAAGCCACCGTTAATACTGAGTTCGAACATAGTTTATCGGTTCCACAATACAATCTACGGAATAACGCCTCTGATGCGACATAAGTAAACACTTCTTTAGGCACGGTGGTCAGGGAGATGCACGAGATTCATGGGTTTTGTTTCCGAGTTGGCCAACAATCAAACGAATATTAATTAACACATATAATCGAGGAAATGTATATAATGGGCATCGAATAAATGAAAACTTAACTACAGACGTATAGTTAAAATTATTTATTTATATATTTAATAAAAGAAAACATTATTAAGGTTATTAATCATATTTTAAATTCAAAGTCTCAACAGCTAATTGGTAATATTATATATATATAAAAATACATTTATTTATTAGGAGCATTTATTTATATGAAGGCGTAATCTAGCTACCTAGGGTTCTCGAGTGAGTATTTCTAATGCGTGCTGTAAGGAATTTATACTTTGCACTGCAAGAGTCATCAGTAACGGCGGACATACATTTATTTAATAAAATATTTATTTTACGACAAAGGGCAAACATTTATTTGAGAGTATATGACGAAGATAATGCCGAGGCGGAGTGATAGGGAGAATAATAAACTAAATAAAAGAACACGTGGTACGCCTTAGAAGGGCGATGTAAAATGGCAGCGCTGAAACTGCAATGCCGTGAATAAGTTATAAGGGTTTCGGGTTGGTCTCTGCCACGACCCGAAGAGGTAAGGTGTCACATGAGCATAACCAGGGACAAGCGGTCCGTGTCGCAATTTGCCAGCTGGCTGCCTGACGGTCGTCAAGCCCTACGGGAACATTATCATGTCCACTTGTGTAGGACGACTGGGGTTAATTCAACCCTAGAGAATCCGGAGTATTCACGGCGTGGAATGAGCCATCGGGGCTTCAAAACGTAACACATGTATAATATCTAAAAGATTGTGGTAATATTGAACTAGATTTCAAACTCGGCCCAACATTATCACCGTTGACTGAAAGAAAATTGGTGACTCTCAAAGAAATGAAATTTACATAATTATTCATTAACATTTAATAATAAAAAAAATATCTAAAAAGGGAATTATTACAGCGAGTATGCCAGCTATTACGGAGGAGTAGACCCTGCATTACAATAACTGATTCTTTGAATGCGTGTCGATTTATATGAAATTTAAGTTATTTATAAAAGCAAATATTAATGATAATTCGACACGCATTCACTGTTCAAGCGATTATGGATTTAGCTTTAAAACTAAGATAATTATGAGAAGGTAATATTTCAATGATAATTATAAATGAAATGTGGATTTAAGAAATACACACCTAAGAAGTGATAGAGGGAGGGTAAGCTAGATTATGCGAGAAATTTACAGATTACATGAATTCTCAAATTTTAGTTTCTCAAAATTACAATTTTAACATTTAGAAGTTATACAAATAATAGGAGATGAGCTATAGCTTATTATTACTAGAGTACTCTATAATTTGGAATACACACACAGGTACCTGTTTTATAAGATGTTTTCGTCCATTGGTTTAATAGCAGATTGTTCGTAATTAGAAGTTTTCTTTCTTGTCCTGGGCATGTTGTTTTATTGATTTTTAACAGCAGCGGCTTTCTTGTTTATTTCAGGCAGCAGATCATTTTGGTGTTTTTACGATGGGCAAGGTGAAGCTCGGCATATAGTGGGCCATCTCCCGGTGGAGAATAATTTCGGTGCTTACTCGGTCATACCTTGCAGTATTAATTTATTTAAGATATTTTAGACGCTCCACTCGAGAGCAAAGCTAAAATTCAAGTGCAAGTCTCCAGCAAGTCTAAGATGGCCTCCTTTTTCTTATCTTGATCTTTTAATTTTTCTGTTGAGATATTTTTAGGTTTTATTTATCTTGCCCTCAGGATAATCAATGCTCTGCTGGTTTTAATTAGAAAGAAATTTGCTGTGCTATTGTTTGTTTTTCTTTACATTCGTTAATTACATTCTTTTGGAATTTTGCTATAATTAATTTATTATCTATCACTGACCGATGCTTTTAAATTTTCAAAGACAAAAGGGAATAAAATTATTTTAACTTTAATTAATTATTGCATCAGATTTTGTTAGAATTATTTAACGAAATTTAAACTAAACAACAAATACGAACTTTATAAAATTTAAAATAAATGATTATTATTACACAAAATTTATTTAACTAAAAGGAATCTAAATTATATTATTTTATCCGTATTTATTGCGCTTAATTTGAGATCGAAATGTGTGCGTGTTTATGTTGAATTCTACATATATTTATACATTTTTAGTATTGTTACACACACAATTCAATACCAAAAAGTTTAAATTTGGGTGGGATAGACCGGTCAGTGAGAGATGACAGAAAAAGGTGAAACTTGAGATTCGAATACGAATCTCACTGTTTCATCATGTAATGCGACCTGCTAATGGGTTAATACAATATAAATGTATTAGCCATAAGGCTGGCCGCAGAAATGGCATTTTTATGTCTTTTGACACATAAACAACACCATCAGGTGGCCGTGCCTGGATTTCAGATGATTACCGGCAATCATAAATAAACATGGTGATTCTCCATTGCTCTTATTCATTTTCCATAATTTTTTTTTTTACTTAAACCAATTTATCTATTTTCCCCTCCCCCTGACATAATTATGTATGGGTAATATATCGTCTACACATTTATTCCACTTTTTATACAAATCCATAGAAACAAATTCTGTCAGTAATTTTACATCTTACAAAACCTTTCTTGTTCAGTGTATATGTTATACCTTCCCACATAATCAATTAGTTTACACTAATCTACTTTCATTATTAAGCAATAATGTAACCTTAACATTTTAAATTTGCCTCATCAAAAAATAGAGCATTCTATTTTTTTGTGAAGAGACTCATTTGTTGTTTATAGTCCACCAACCCTTTGTATATCTATCTATTTATTTTTAAATTCTATCTAAAAAGTTTAATCTCCTGATTGAATTAGATTGCATTGATCTCTATCTTTATTCATGGGCAATGATTTAAATATTAATCTAGGCAATATAAAAACTGAAATTTCCAAAAGAATTCCATAACACGAAACTGTTCCATTATATCCAACGAGTGGTCACTTTATTCATGTTCATCAAAAAATGACTTATAAAGTTATAGAAGAGCTTAGTTTAGGCATAGTAGAGAAGTAAAAATATCTTCTTATGAAAAATCAATAATTATTTTTAAAAAAAAGCATTTTAATGGCATTCAAACATCTGTTTCAGTAATTATATTAACTATATATTATCTTGAAAACTCAAATATGGTTTAGCATATAAGCTACTTCCTGTTTTTGAACATACCACCCACTTATTGTAAATGTATTGGAAAAAAGACTAGTGAACCAATTTAAATTACATGACTTACTATAACAAATCATCTGATTATGTAATTTTAACATGTGATCATTTCAACAGATTTCTATAATGCATGGGCAGAGTTGGGTTCAATTTCACCCAAATAAATAAATAATTAGTTGCTCACAAGCTAAAACTTGATTTCCAACTTAAAAAAAAGTTTGGTCCTTTGAATGAAATTGTTATCCTTAGTCTATTATTTTGCTGCTCAAACATTTATGACCTTATATACATTCTGGTTTGATTTCTTTTCAATTATATCCACATTTGATCAAAAGCATAACATTAAATGCTAATTTACAGTTATTAACATTAGAATATTAGTTAAAACATTTTAAATGATAAATACGATACGATTCTGAAGTTGGTTCTGTAAATCCCAAAAAATTATTTGAAGGATATTGGACATAGAATGTTTGAATTGTTGCCTAGGATATGTTCTTTTTGTTCAAAATATGCTTATAGTGAATTTGCCAATCTGTAGTTTTAAAAAAACCAATAATCTGAAACTATGTAAGCCTAATAAATTGGATTTTGTTGCCATCCACAGAAAGAAATTGCTTTTCATTAAATTGTCATCTTATAATTTCCACTCTTGATTCTCTGCAGGATCTGCTAAACAGCTCATTAATGTCATCTACTGTAAACCTTGATTTAACCTTCATTGTGGGAATTATTCAAACATTTGCCCACTAATATAATAGCCTGTATCAGTTGTTGCTATAACCAAGCCTAGTTAATATTATTATAATCAACTACTGGTTAATAAAAATTGGTTGTATCTTTAAAACTTGTAACTATTTTATTATCATTAATTCACAGACATTTCAAAAACAAAAAATATTTTATTTATTTATCAAATTAAAAGTGTATATTTTAAATCTTTCATTAGTTTAATTATTCATGCAGAAAAACCAAAGCTAAAAATGGAGGAAGTACGAGAAGTCGAGAATGTAACGTACAGTAGCTTTAGAAAAAGAAGAATTGTAAAGCCCTGGAAATGCACAGGTTAGTATCTTTGATAGATTTTGGATAATAATAGAATGTTAAATAAATAAAAAATATATTTGTCATTTGTTAGTTTCAGTGGCATTCTATCGTTATTAGTCTTCTATTTTTCTGATATCAAAAAATCTGTTATATACACCGTATAAAAATTTACTTTAGTAAAAAAAATATATATATAAAAAATTAGAAAAAATATTTAGTAATAAAATAAACTTACAAAAAACACATTAACAAACACATCAGCACAATTAATTACTAAGATAATATTATGATATACCATAACCTGTGACAGCTAGGTCAAATGCTACCAATTTAAAGGTATTGCAAAATGGAAATTTTTATATGCAAAGATGAATATAAATGTTAATACTTTATTATTTAAATAATTTTTAAAAAAACATTTAAATATTATTAAAGTGATTAAGAAAAATAGGAATATAAAAATATAAACCTCTATGGAATAATGTTATTAAATTTCATTACTATGTAAAATCCTATAATTTTCCTAAAGACTCATAAAAATGAGCTATAATGAATTCATCCCAAAATGCAATTGGATTTTCAATTGGACAGTCAAGAAGCCATAATATTTTTCTCTTAATATAAGAATCAATACATCAATTATGCCAAAGCAAATAAAAGTTCTTATAAAATATCATAGAATGGAAAAATTTTTACGGAAAAAAAAAAGATCAGAAACACGGTTAGGAATAAATTCAGAACATAACATTATATAACACTTTCAATCCATAGAGGATATTTAAAATCAATTTTAATTCTCATTATACAAACTCTAATACACTAATTTCATTTACACCAAAACTTATATATATTTTTTAAATCTATTTTTAATTAATTAAAAACATCAATTTTTCAAATATTTGAACATAGTAATAAATATTTTAAAATGTGTGTTTTGATCATCAGTTTCACACCCCATTTGAACAAATATTATCAACTTACGAGAAGACATTCTTTTTAAACTTATTCAATATCCTATTTATATTAACTGTAATACTAATTTATATAAATCTGCTTTATTGCTTAATATCTTTAATCATTTGTGTGTATGTTTTAAATCTTAGCTTTTATTTTTAAGAGACACTGAAGTTTTATCAAGCCTTGAGTGTACTTGGGACAGACTTTGAGATCATGACTCCATTATTTCCTGGAAGAACTGGGAAAGAACTAAAGGTAAATATTTTGTCAACATATCAGAATCAATCAACTTATGATATTTAAAAATTCATCTTGGTAATCCAATGCAATTATTATTTATTTATTCAGCATATGGATTTTTTTTAAAGTGTTTATTAGATGGTAGCTATCACCAAATAGGAACTTATGGAAGTAGATTTATTAAAGGCTTTATTAAGTTTTTCAATTTTGCCACAGGCCATGAATTTGTGTCTTAACTACATGGATCATATTTTTTTATATTTGCTAACATCTATGTAGTTTAGTGGCTATTAAATTCAAATTTTTAAGCAGATGAGTCTAAAGAACATATGTTCTGAATCCATTGATGAGACTAAGATTAAATCCATTTAGCTTCCACATTGGGTCTGAAAAAGAAGTTTGTTTGGAACCTTATAAGAAAACCATTTATGCCATGAACATTCAGGAAGGGAATCTTGATTTGTGTTGTGGTGAAACTAATCCTGAATAATTCGTAATGCCAGACTTTTTAACAGCTTTTTATATGTTCTATGAGGCAGCTTCTTTTCTGACATCTGGTGGAAGAATATGTCAAAGAACAAAAAGCTGATGCAATGAATTATTATAAACTGCAGTCTATAGCCTCAAAAATGTAGTATAAAATTTATTTTCAGTATATTTCAAACATATCTATTTTGTAAAATAATTGCTTTAAAATCAAGATTATATACATCTCTTTAAACATAATACAATATTAATACTGTGCAATAAGATCTGTCCAATTATTGCTGTTGTTTTTTTTTTTCAGACAACAAATCATTTAAAATAAATATTCATTTAGGAGCAGTAATTCATTCTGCTTCAGAGCTCCTGGTGTAAGCAAGAATAATCTGTGAAAATTAGAAATATCTCAGACTAGTTTCTGGTCTTCATTAGGAGTAATTTGAATTCATTGCATTCACAGATCCATCTTAATTATTATACTATCAAACTAATAATCTGAAATTAAAAAATACGAGATTTTAAATTCAAACTTAATTTAGTTGTATAACTGTTTCAACACCTCAGTTTAAAAGCATGTTAATGACAATAAGTCCATTATTAGTATGGATATAATATCACTACTCTCTAATATCCATTGATTATTCAAACTTACATGACATGGATCTGGAAGAAATAGAATGAATTACTGCTTCTAAAAGTGTATGGTTAATATGAGAATAGATGTTCAGAAGTATTTTAAGACATCGGAATCTGAAAGATATTCATTATGGTTTAGTATAATTTTAAAAGCAGTTGGCTCAAAAGCTAAAGATCCATGGATTGATTTCCAGGTGAGGAAAGAAAAAAAAATCCATTTTACCCAATTGAATGGAACTATTTATCACATGATCTATTCAGAGCAGGATTATTTTTTTTGCATAAAATATAAAAAGCATTAAATTTGGCATAGTTGAAGAGGGGAATAATAAAAATGATAAAATTAATCTAGAGGCCAAACATCTGCTTTTTAAATAAATTTAAAAAACTGAATTTGTGCCCAACATGGATACCATTAAACTTATCAAGTATAATGTCTAATGTAAAGGATGTTCCATCTTCAAAATTTTACCAAAATGATTCAAAATATAACCTCTGGTCATATAGGTAATTGCCTTAAAATTTGTAAACCCATCTCTGGTCCACACAAAGAATATGTACTGTAGAAATAGGATCATTAAGGCATTTTTATACTCTCTTTATTTTGTACAATAAATTGCACCTGTTCTCTTAATGGTTAGGCTTAAATAGACCTCCATTAAATAATTAATATGAGAGATATTGAATGTATATATTTGGCTTCAAGATCAGTGATTAACAGATTTTTATCAATACATTTTCAGAATGTGGTCATTAAGAACACATAAAAATGAATATTTCTAAACTATTTTTGCAAATCTGATTGGCTAGCATATCATCAACTATTGTTTTTCTTTTCTTCTGTCTGGAGAAAGTTGTAATTATTTGGTGAAATAGATCATTCTATGTTTTAAATTGTGCTTTATGCAAAAAAGTGAAGCCCATCTGAAAGTGCTCAGCCATATAATTCTTTTCTAATAATACTAAGCTTCACTTTTTTGCGTAAAGCGCAATTTAAAACTTACCACTCAAAGGTGAAGTAAAAAACAAGGATTTCAGATCATTCTATGTGAACTCTAGTTTTTGAAAAATTGATTTTTTTTCCCCTGACAATCCAAAAAAAAGTAAATATTTCAACATGAATAGTGGAATCTATAAACAATATATCGCATGATTCTATCACGATTCCAGCTCACCCATTGCTATTACAGCAGATTATTTTTCTGTCACCATAGCTAATGTAAGCTTTAGTAATTAATAGACAGTAGATAATAGAAATAATAGATGATTTGGACTGATACCAGTTTATAGGTGATTTGAGCTCATAGCTTGGTAGTATAACAAAGAAGTAAATGATAGTTTCTAAAAGAAAGGTGCATTAGATCATAAAGATCCAAGTTCCAAAGCTCCTCCCTGATGAAAGCCATAAGCTTGAAACTAGTCTGGGGATATTGGATATGGTGACATAGGATAGGGATTTAATAAGTACTACCATCTGTAGTTGTTGGTCACCAAAGCTTATTTTAGATGGTATAAAAGTGGTAAAAGAAAAAGAATAAATCTTTTGATTTTTTGCTGAGATAAATGAATATTGAAAAAGGACTGAAACATTTTTAATGTTTTATAATAAAAATATTGGTTATAGAGATGTTGAATGGATATTCAAATATCAAAAAGTTTTAATTTTCTTTCTCTGAACATAGATCATTAATTGTAGTCAATTAATAATTGTGCATTGCATAGTCTGCTTCAGTAGTAGAGTAGCAGACAATGGCCATGGATAGTGGCTCCACTAATCAAATGACCATTGGTGCTCAATAATCATTTAATAAAAGAGATGATAAATCTGCTTTATATATTCACTGTTTAAAATATGGACATTAAATGGATTAACATAAAAAAAATATATATAATCTCTAAACTATATCAAAGAACCTAATAGAAGAAAATATATGAAACTAATTATATTAACTACAATAAACATTATTGCATGAATATAAAACATCATTTAATTTACTCAATAAGTGATCAAGTAAAAATGAATAAAAAAGTACGTCTTTATATAGTGTACTTTTTGTACATTTCATATGTTATATATTGTTTAATTGCTAAATTTTACTTTTGTATGTTATAGTTAAGATTTTACTTCATTAACCCTTAAATAAATTAATATATATATATATGTGCTCTGTGCACAGATAATGAAGCTATTAATAAATTGTCAATGAAATTATTAAAATTTTACCACCAAGTGCTTTCGGGACAGTCTATAGTCCCATATTCATGGCGAGTTCTTTGTATGTTATGTAAATATTTTGATTATTATTATTATTTCTATAATTATAAGTTTTAATTAATTTCATATAAAAGTGACAGAAATGTTTAGTAATGTGATGGAAAATAGTAGTAAAAGTAGAAAGGATAGTGAAAGATGGGGATGGATAATGAATGATAAGAATAAATTAGAAGAATATAAAAGTTGAAACAACTGTGGAAGAGTTGGTTGGGAATGAATATAAGGACTGGTGTGGTGAAGTAGAAAAAGTGGCAAATAGGGTTTTAGGTGAGAATATTCAGAAGAATAAAAATAATAGAAAAGTGAGTTAGTAAAAGTGTAAAAGAGGGGGAATGCATGCAGAGAATATAAGTATGCTATTAAGAACAAAGAAAGTGGAAAAGATGCTAATGTTAAATGGGAAAAGTATTTTTGAAAAAGTTGGATAAAATAGAGAGAGAATGAAACAAAATAAATAGTGAATTGTTGAAGGATATTAATAAAAGTGGAAGAGATGGGAGTAAAAAATTTTTAAAATATGTTAAAAGAAGGAATGTAGGGGAGAGAAATAGTATTCCTAGATGATGAGGGAATAGTGTAACTCTAGAAAAAAAATAAGAGATAATCTTAAATAAGTATGTAATGGATATATAAAAAATGTTAGATGTGAAGGAAAGAGTGAGAACAAACATAAAAGCACTTAGTAATGTTAATATTAGATTTACAGAAAATGAACTGAATGAGGCAGGGAAGAAATTTAAAAGTGGAAAGGCAAGAGGTTTACAAAGATGGTTAATGAATTTAGGACATAGGGCAAAATTAAACCTATTATCATGTTTTAAGAAGATGGCACAGAAGAGAGATTTTCCAGATAATTGAAGTAATGCAAGAGGTAAGGCTACTATTTAAAGATAAGGATCATAGAGAGTTAAGCAATTATAGAACAAAAGAAATAATATCAGTGTTATATAGTTTTCACAAATATAGTCACTGTAAGCGTTGCAAAATGGATGGGAAAAAATATAATGAGAGAAATGCAAGGAGGTTGTATAGGGGATAGTTTATTTGCAGTTACACAACTTATAGATATGAGTAGAAATACAGGTAGACAGTTATATATGGCTTTCATATAATAGAAATAGATTTTGGAGTTTAGTAAATTTGGAACTAGATGGAGCTTTAATGGTTCTTATTTTCTTATTAAGAGATTGTATAAAAATAATTATTATACATATTAATTAGGGAATATAGAATCAGTTTACAATAAAAATGGGATGGGACTAAAGCAAGGATGTCCTATGTCACCTATTTAGTTTTTGTTGTATTTGAGAGAAATGGAGAGAGCAATAGAAAGACTAGAAAAACAGATAGAGATACCATTAATAGGTAGCAAGGGAGTATATACCTTATTGGGACTTTTATTTGCAGATGACATCTTTTGTGCACAGAAAGGAGGAAAGATATGGATGTTATGCTAAGGACATGTGCAAAGGTGGGTAAAGAGATGGGGATTAAATTTAGTGAAGAAAAATCAAAAGTAATGATGATTAATACTGGGGAAAGAAAAAGAATTTTTATTGGGGGATATAAAGTTAAGTGTGGTGAATAGGTATAACTATTTGAGAATCATCTTAAGTAATCAGACAAATTGCTTGGATGAATGGGGGGGGGAGATAAACGAAGCAAAGAAAAGAAACGAACTGATAAAGAAATTAGCAGTGTTTTCATATAATAAATATGATGTAGCTGGAATTGTACAGGAGTGGTCGTAGCAGAGTTAACTTATAGTACTGATGCATTATGTGTTAGTAAAGGGGTGTTCAATTACTTAGAAAAAATACAAAGAGATGCTTTAGATGCAGAGATGTGGATAGCAAAGAAGGCAATTCAAAAAAAAATGGGATGGTCAAGTTTTTATATGAGAGATGCACAAAGCAAAATAAAAATGTTCGGTAAATTACAATTTATGGATAATAAGAGAATAGCCAAAATAGTATTTAATTGGGTTATGAATAGAGAGCAGGCAACAAGATCGGTGAGAAAGGTAGTATGTTATGCCGAAAATTTGAATAAAGAATTTATGACAGTATGTTGGCAAGCAATGAGACAGAAGAATAGATGAATTAATAAAGAATAGGGAGTTGGAGAAATGGAGAACTAGTATTGAAAGTAAAAAGAGTTTAAATATATATAGAAGTAAACAATATTGAGTGCGAGTTAATTTACGATAATAGCAAGGACATTAGTTTACTGTTTAAGGTTCAAACAGGATCTTTAGTAACAAGGGAATGTAGACATAAATAAAAAAATGTGAAAGATTTAATCTGCAAGTTGTGTAAGGAAGCCATGGAAAATATTAGGCATATGTTATCTGAATGTAAATGCTTGCCAAGTAGAAAGGGTACAAATAATGAAATTGTGGATGAATAAATATAAACAAGGTGATTATACAGAAAGTAGGTTATTGGTTTTTATGCTGGGTTTGGGAAAAGATAAGGGGAATTTAGATATAAAGGCCATGGAATTGGCAAAGATTATGTTGTGGAAATGGGATGGAGCAGGATAGAGAAGAATATGGAGAAAACTTGTGGTGGGGAATGGAAAGTAAATTGGCTAACAGGTTTCTCTTGGCATAATGACTGAGAGAGGCAAAAATATTCACTGGAAAAGTTTTTCTGTATTCATCATCATCATCAACCATTATAAATCCACTGCAGGATGAAGGGCTCTCCAAGTTCAATCCATCTTTTCCTATCTTTAGCTTCTCTTCTCCACATCACCCCTGCACACTTTATTATTTCATCCATCCATCTCACATGTGGTCTCTTTCTGGGTCTTTTACAATCTCTTGGAATCCGGTTTAAAATTTCAATTGTCCATCTGTTATCATCTCTTCTAACAATATGTCCAGCCCAACTCCACTTCAGTCTTTTAATTTTTTCAATGAGGTCAGTAACACCTGTTTGTTCTCTTACCCATACATTGCATTTTCGATCCCTTCTTGTTACTCCCAACATGCATCTCTCTATACTTCTTTGAGTGGGCTGAAGTCTCTGTATTGCTCTTTTATTAAGTGTCCAAGTCTCAGATCCATAAGTAAAAACTGGCAAAACACATTTATTAAAGACCTTCCTTTTCAAACACATAGGCACATTTCCTTTTAGTATAAAGTTATTTCTACCAAAAGCATTCCAACCAAGTTTAATTCTATGATTAATTTCATCCATTATATTTCCATCTGTATTAATAATCTGACCAAGGTATTTGTAACTGTTAACTTCTTCTAACTCATCATAATCAATCTTTATTTTCATATTTTGAGAAAATCTATTAAACATTACTTTAGTCTTTTTAACATTTATCTTTAGTCCTACTTTCATCCGATAACTCCTGCATCATTTCCTGTAGCTCTAAAGCATTATTTGCAAAAACAACTACATCATCTGCAAAATCTAAATGACTTAAATAATCTCCATTTACTTTCACTCCTTTAGCTTCCCATTTTAATCCACAAAATACTTCTTGCAGCACTGCTGTAAAAAGTTTTGGAGATATGGAGTCACCCTGTCTTACACCCTTTTCAATGTTGATTTTCCTACTATCTCTATGTAATCTAATTGTTGCTGTTGTATTTTTATAAATATTCTTCAAAATATGACAATATCCTGATCTACATCTTGATGATCCAATGCTTTAATCACTGAAGAAATGTTTATAGAATCAAATGCCTTTTCATAGTCTACAAATCCTAAGCAAAATGGCAACTCATATTCATTTGTCCTTTCTATAATTTCTCTCAATACCTGGATATGATCTACTGTACTAAAACCACTTTTAAATCCAGCTTGTTCTCTTGGTTGGTGGAAATCCAGTGTTTTCTGTAGACAGTTGTAATTATCTTAGTAAAAATTTTGTATAAAACTGATAAAAGGCTGATAGGTCTGTAATTTCTAATATCTTCTTTATCACCTTTTTTAAATATTAATATTAATACTGCATTCTTCCAATCATCTGGTACATCTTTATCATTTAGACATTTGCTATATAACTTTGCTAAAAAATTTTCTATTTCTTCACCTGCTTCTTTTAATATATCAATTACAATTCCATCATTACCTGGAGCCTTCCCTTTCTTCATAAATTTAATTGCATGTCACACTTCCTCATTCAAAATTCTGGGCAATTCAGAAGATATAATATGTATAGGAGGCACTTGTTCTTTATTACTATATAATTCTTGATAGAAGTCTTCTACACATTTTATGATGTCATCTCTCTTTTTAGTAATAATGCCATCTTTTTTTCTTATTGCAGATATAAATTTCCTATCAATACCAAAATGTTGTTTTACACTCTTTAGACTTTTATTCTCTTCTACAGCTTTCCTAGCTAGTTCACAATTATACTTTCTTATATCATTTTCAACTCTTTTCCGCACCATTTTACAAAATTCGATATATTCAATCCTTTTTAATGCATCATTTTTATATATCTTCATATTCTTTCTTTTCTTCATAAATTCTCTAGTCTCAATAGAAATTTTATTGGTCAATTTCTTTTTTCTACCAGTTATCTTTGTTGCATTTTTTAAAAGTGTATCAGTTATTTTCATATTAATTTCATTCAAATCTGAATAATGTTCAAAATCAACTAATACTTGAAACCGATTTGTAAGTTCTAATTTAAATTCTTTAGAATGTTTCTGAAGATTAGGAATATCAACTGTAAAAATTGTTTTTTTTTAAAATAATTTTTGTCTCTCTAATTTTGCATTAACATGTATCTTACATCTTACTAATCGGTGATCACTTCCTGTGTTAAATTTATTAAGAACATTACAATCTTGAAATATGTATTTTCGGTTAGTCAAAATATAATCCAATTCTGCTGTACCTTCATTTGGATGCTTCCATGTCCATTTCCTTTTAACATTTTTCTCAAAAAAAAAATTCATAATATAAAGTTTTTCTTTTTCTGCAAACTCCACAAGTCTATGTCCTCTCTCATTTTTATTACCATAACCAAACCTACCTACAGCATTTTCATCTTTCATTTGTTTACCAATTCTAGCATTAAAGTCTCCCATAACAATTTTAAAATGTTGTTTACTCTGATCAAAAGCCTTTTGTACATCCATATACAAATCTTCTATAACTTCATCACTATGAGAACTTGTTGGGTATCTGCTATTAAGTTGTATAACTAATCTTGCCACTCTGTCTGATACACCATCAATCTCCACAATGTTATTATTCCATATTTTTTTTATAATGAATCCTACTCCACTTATATTTCCAATATTTGTGCCTTTCATCATCATCGTCATCATCAACCATTATCAATCCACTGCAGGATGAAGGTCTCTCCAAGTTTAATCCATCTTCTCCGATCTTTAGCTTCTCTTCTCCACATCACCCCTGCACATTTTCTTATTTCATCCATCCATCTCACATGTGGTCTCTTTCTGGGTCTTTTACAATCTCTTGGAATCCAGTTTAAAATTTCAATTGTCCATCTATTATCATCTCTTCTAGCAATATGTCCAGCCCAACTCCATTTCAATCTTTTAATTTTTTTCAATAAGGTCAGTAACACCTGTTTGTTGTCTTATCCATACATTGCGTTTTTGATCTCTTCTTGTTACTCCCAACATACATCTCTCCATACTCCTTTGAGTGGTCTGAAGTCTCTGTATTGCTCTTCTATTAAGTGTCCAAGTCTCAGATCCATAAGTAAGAACTGGTAAAACACATTTGTTAAAAACCATCCTTTTCAAACACATAGGCATATTTCCTTTTAGTATCAAGTTATTTCTACCAAAAGCACTCCAACGAAGTTTAATTCTATGATTAATTTCCTCCATTATGTTTCCATCTGTATTAATAATCTGACCAAGGTATTTGTAACTGTTAACTTCTTCTAATTCTTCATAATCAATCTTTATTTTCATATTTTGAGCAAATCGATTAAACATTACTTTAGTCTTTTTAACATTTATCTTTAGTCCTACTTTCATCTGCTCACTCCTGCAACATTTCCTGCAGCTCTGAAGCATTATTTGCAAAAACAACTACATCATCTGCGAAATCTAAATGACTTAAATACTCTCCATTTACTTTCACTCCTTTAGTTTCCCATTTTAATCCACAAAATACTTCTTGCAGCACTGCTGTAAAGAGTTTTGGAGATATGGAGTCACCTTGTCTTACACCTTTCTCAATGTTGATTTTTCCAGTATCATTATGTAATCTAATTGTTGCTGTTGCATTTTTATAAATATTCTTTAAAATATGACAATATCCTGGATCTATGCCTTGATGATCCAATGCTTTAATCACTGAAGAAATGTGTATAGAATCGAATGCCTTTGTAGTAGAGTATATGTCCTCTTTTTAAATCAATTGTTTCTTCACCTTTTCTTCTAACTTCACAAAGTCCAATAATGTCCCATTTAATATAAGACAGTTCTTCTTCTAACTCTTGCAATCTTCCTTCACTTGAAAGTGATCTGCAGTTGTAAGTACCTAAATAAAAAGTCGTCATCAAATGGCAGCCTGAGTCCGCAATCAGGGGATTCTTAGCACCCTCCACCTTCGGCCACCAATCGCTGCCTTGGTTGGTGACTTTACAGCCTCCTGGGAATAAGGGCCATGATTTATTTTTGTCTGTCATGATTGTATATATTGAAAAAATATTTTTAAACTCAGCGGTAAAAAGCCAATAAAATCACCACGCTGGCTAATGCGTGTTGGTGAGCAGCCCATCCATGTTCGTATACTATATGAAGAATCACATAGTAATAACAGCTGCAACAACAAGAATGTATGGAGTGGACATTAGGAACTTGTCCTGCTCGGTTCCTGTAAAACCTCCAAGAGGAATCAAAGGGTCTCATTTCAGTTAATATACATTATAAGTTTACAATAAAATTAAATTATAATTGAATTTATTTTTGTACCTATTATTTATATATGAAAAATAAATAAATAAATAATACTTCTGTAGATAATATAAAAATAATAATAAAATAACAATTCGTGTCAATTGTTAATGCAGAGTTTAATATAAATAAATAAAAACAAATAATATTTCCAAGCGCTTTCAACTCTTACGAGTCCTTATCAAGGCAGTGTAAACAATTCTATTTTCTCCTAGGTGATGAATCTAACATTTCATTGTATTGGCCAGGAACAACTAATCGAATTGTTATTTTATTATATGAAAAATAATTATTTTTACATATCTCAAAACCAATTATTAAGGATTATTTTTGTATTATTAGAAGCGTGTGTAGGCACATATATAGGCGTCATATTTAAGACCACTTATAATTTATACATATCTATACACTGCAATAGTCAAATATGTTTAAAAATACATATATACAAGCAACAAAGATTACAAATTATTATATAAAAGCCTTTTTCGGCAAATTGTTTTTTTGCCCTTTTCAATGTCTCTGCGATTTAAAGCACATACAGCGACATCTATATCAACACAGGAGAGAACATAATTTGCCGAAAAAGGCTTTTATATAATAATTTTATAATTTGTAATCTTTGTTGCTTGTATATATGTATTTTTAAACATATTTGACTATTGTATACTTGAAGTGCAACATAAAAAAAGAATTGGTTTTAACTCGGATTCTTTTTCTGTATACACTGCAATGTAGCTAATATTACCAATTTACTGTTTTCAACCTAGTGAAATATTAAATATAGTCATAGACAAATGTAATATATTTCCATTATTGGACAGAACTTCAATTAACTCATTGTTTTGATTATTACAATGAAGTTATTTAAATATTAGATTCAATTATTCTGTGTCTTTAGCCTTACACACATATGTTCAACAGAATCCTAGTGCTCTAAGAAGTTAGTTCTGATTATAGCAGTATTCTGTACAATTCTTTTTAGAACTGTGTAGATGGCACTAAGAGGCTGGTGGTCTCTTTTAAATTCCACACATTTCTTTCATATCTGATTACTAAACCACGTGACCAGAGCAGATTTGATCACCTTTATGATTCCAGAATTTGGTATTAGCTTAGCTTTATTATAGAATGTATACAGCAGAAATGTTCATACTTACCCTTTTATAATATACTTCGCTGATGGCATTTGCTTGAACTCTCTCAATGATACTAATTTATTTATGCCTGGTGAAGATGAATCCCTGCAGGTATGAATAATTCCCAATCTGAGGCATATCTTTATCAACACTGGTCTATATAACTATACTCATCTATATCACTGTTGCTATACTTTTCTTTCCAATATATATATATTGCTTAGATAATAAAACTAATGATGCTCAATGCTAAGTAGGTTTATTGTTTAAGTGCTGACTGCTTTCATATATATATATTGTAATGGATAAAGTGTTCCATATGTATTTTACTAGAAAGGTGCACAAGATAGTAAATACCAAAGAAAGAAGTTAAGTTTACTAGCAAAGTTACTATATACATCTAAATGTTGGAAAGCTATAAATTATAAAGTGAAACTTTTCTAATTAATAATAAATCTTGAAGAAAAGGGCAAGTTTACTCAGCACGAGTTACATTTGGACACATTAATTTGGCATATCAATATTTTTTATTTTTATCATTTGAGTAATAGTCAGTAATAAAAAACAAAACAAAATAATTTATTATAAAACAAAATAATTTATTTTTAAAAATAATAATAATAATAATAATGTCATTGTAATAGTTAGCAATATCTAAATTAATACATCAAAATCAACAAATGGATGTATGATCAACAATCCAAGACATTGCCAAAACAAACAAAGCTATTCTTAATCTCAATACCTAGGAACACTATACACTGAGAGCTATAAAATTAAGCAATGGGTAAAATGCTATAATCTTAACTCTGTATTATAATATTCTAAGTAATGACATATAAACAACAACTACTCTTAAAACTTCATATATAAAATACTTAAATATTAAGTGATCAATATAGCCATATTATTTATAAAGATATAAACATTACCCATGCTTAAGAAAGTATTCACTACAAAAACAAAATCATTATAAGAAGAAGCCATAGGAATTTATAACTAGAACCAATAATATCAAGCTAAACATATCAATAATATCTGTTGCCAATACATACAATCAGTCAAATTCATATATATAATATTAAATAACAACGCAGATTATATATTTCATAATCTGTATTGAAATATGAAGTCTTATAAAATAAAAATAAACTATCATTTATTACATCTGTATTATTTTTGAAAATTATATTTAAAATGTTTTGAAAATATTACTGGCATATGGTTATGATAGACTCACATATAGAGATCGATATATTTAAGAATTGACAATTTATAAATAATTAATATCGGCATAATGTTTATGTGAAAAACAATTTATTATAAATTAAAACATATTTAATAAAGATTTATAAATTGTTTTGTAATTTTAACTTATTTACCAGTAGAAAGTACGATTAAAGTTTTTTTTGATAAGAAATCATTCTTGGCTATTTGCCAATATAACAATAAATAATGCTTCAGTTTATTTAAAAGTACATTTAAAACAAATAATTGTCAATTCTTGAAAATTAATATTTTAAAATTAAACACCTGCATTTCTTTATATATTACTGTTTAATAAAATCAATTTTTATTTATAAAAGAATATATGTCTTTCAAATAATAATAATAACTCAATATTTTAAAATATTAATGGCATTAAACTTTTAAAGTAATAAAATTTCTTTTCTATACATTTTGTTAATCTATACAATGAAATATATTCCAAACTAGACATGTTTAAATATGTGGGAATATCTGTTGTATTTTCATATTAGAAAAATTACCATCAGATGTCAATAGGCAGTAAGCAATGAAAATAGTAAATTGTAAATCTCCCAGCATTCCAATGTCTTAATATTATATAGACTAGAGCTACAATATTTATTATAGTTTAAGGAAAGAAAGTTAATAATCTTTCACACATTCCTTAGAACTGTTCTCCATGATATATATATATTTGTTGATTTTCATAGGTTACAGATATAAATGATATAATTATGATTTTTATAATATACTGACATTTTGGCTTGGGTACACAAGCCATCAACTGTGTGATAAATAGAATATTTTAAAGATGGTTGTAGAGATGTTGTAAACACTAGTTTATAACAATGTTAACATTCCAACAATAGAAAAAAACAGGTATATGATTCAAATCCATAGAATGTAGTTAGAATGATGATGATGAGTTATATATATAATTGAAGATAGTCTCTAACCACTGTTTGTAACTAACCTCTAATTTCTAAAAATTCAATCAGTATTTTAAGAAACAAAACTGATTACATCTTTTTGTGGACCCAAGATATCATAAGGGAAATTAATTTAAATCACATTTGAAAGAACAAATATTAAATCAACCGAAAAAATATTTATGGCATTTGAATTGACTGCTATTTCACATTTACAGACAACTATTTATACTCATTTTGAAGCTCTGCAAGTAAATCATGTCAAATTTGTAATGAGAAAATATAAAATAAGTTACACACACACAAATCATGAGTCTTAAAACAGGCAAAACTCTCTGTATGTATTGCCACTCAATGCAAGCCAGTCTTAGTAATTTGTTGAGCAATAAACGTTTTTATTTATGAATTACATTAACAATATGATTGTTTTGCAAAATTATCTTCCCAAAGGCATGTTCAAATAAGAAGGCAGTAAAGTTCTATCTTTCAAGAAATCGAATTTGATCATCATCAGTAGTAATTTCCCATCTCTTTATCATAATTTTATAAGTAAAAATAGAGCCAAAACTACAAATTGTTGTGTATAACTATCACTGAAGGTGATAAAGATATCATTAAAATATGTGATGACTCTATTTAAAGCATTCAGAAACCAATACATTATTGCTGCAATACAATTAGAACTAGATTAAACAGGCAAAACTCTCCATACAGTAGTGCCACCCTGTGCCAACCAGAGTAATCAATGGATGCCAGAAGGCTTGTGCATAAAATCCCCATCTAGTGCCTACTCATCCAATATCTCCAGACTAGTTTCTAGCATGTTGCCTTCATCAGTGAGGGCCTTGGATCTGAAAGCACTGCACCTAGATCTTAAGATCTAACATAAGTTATGTGCTAGCATAAGAGATGGTGATCATGTGATATTTAGTACTAGATTACATCATAAGCAGGCCCTTTAGTTGGAACTGTTCTCTATTAGTATTAGGAACATTCATATTCAATACCCAAACACAGTTAAGTGGTCTAATGAGACCTTGATGACTACTTATTCATCTATACCTTGTTGGAACACTAGATGTAAGTCTGATCTAGAGAACTTTTTATCCTTAGTATTACCAGGATCTCTTCCTGGAAAAGTACCAGCAGAATATTATCTGTGATAAATAAATCATCTTTATATCTCCACAATGAAGTAAATGAATGCACCCACACTTTTATCTTCTACATTTCATGATTCACCTGTTTAAGTGCAAAGAGCATCAACTTATAAGATTTGGTCTCACTCTGAGTGCATCTTAGATATTCTATATTTTGTATAATTCAATGAGTCAGAGGTTGGCACATTGATAAATAAGAGGAAATTCTTGTAGTTTAATATTGCATATATAGCCTTTACAATGAAGTGGAAATGAACAGTAGTAATGACCATTTTATTATATTCAAGAATATTGAAGAGTATTTACTGTTCTAGTTGAAATCTGTATGTCACCATGATTGTGGTACATGGTACCAAAAGCGCTTGGCAAAAAATTTTTTGTGATTAAGTGTTTCCATGGTAAAACATTTTGTGAAGGTGAATTATATGGGAAGATACTAGACCATTCCAAATTGTAGGGTGTGTTTTGATAATTGCAGATAACTTTTTTTTGTTTTTAATGTTGTTAATAATTGATCAGAAAGCTTTTCATCTACTTGAAATGTAGCTCTTTTTGATATTTTTCAAGTAGTATTGTAAAATCTAAAAACATGAAAACTTCAACAAATTCACTTCTACACATTGGAATCCAGTGCTTTTTTTCATAATTTTTTGATTTTATTTTATTAATAATTTTGGTTAATCCAAAGTTTTCATCAGAATTTTTAAATTTTGTTTGAACTAACATTTTAATTTTTGTTCAAACAAATTTTAAAAACTCTGATGAAGACTGTGGCTGATTTGAAATTGTTAGAATAAAATCAGAGATTATACTACCTAATTCATGTTTAAAAAATAAAGGGATACAAAAATAGATTAAAAGATTTTGATTGTAAAATCTAATTTTCATGTGTATGATCACTATCATTTAATTGGCACTTTTGAAGACTCTGAAAATTATATGCCTTAGCATAAATTAAACTACAATCAATACATAAGTTATAACTTCAAAAACTAACTTCACTATATTAATACTAAACATTACAAGCATAAAGCTAAACTAGTCAATATAAAATCAAAACTACCCCAAATCTAAAATTAAACCAGACCAGAATAAAAATAATATTAAAACACAACCTAAGGTTTCACTGCTACAAGCAGACTTCTCAAGTGTAAAGAAATAATAAAAAAAAAAAACACAACTTATATATACTATTAAAAACTACCCACAAATCCATTCACTTCCCATCCACCCTTAATATTAAAAGAACTCTTAAATAAGTTAATTGCTTCAGAATCATAAATTTTCAATAATAAAGACTCTTTAATTCTTCTTTTGATTTCATTTCTCTCAAAGAAGACAACCTTAGCTTCATCAAAATCAATAGTGTGGCCTGTATCTTTTTCATGGACATACAAAGCAGAACTAAGATATCTATTTTTAACTCTACTTTTATGAACCTTTACTCTTTCATTAAACTCAAACTACTCTGACCTATGTAAACCTTCTTACAAAATAAACAAGGAATAAAATATACCACACCAGGAATAGTCTTTCTATCAAAAACTTCCTTTGTATTATTCAATAAATTATTCAATGTAACACCCCTTTTCCAAGCAATTTTCTTATTTCCAAACAATTTATTATTTCTACACACAATTTTATAAGAAGACAATTTAAATGGCAAAGAAATAAAATCATATTTTTCTTTAACCTTTACATCCTTACAAATATTACTATTAAATAAAATACTTTTAACAAATTTATCAGAGTATCCAACACTTAAATAATCTTTGTAAAATTGATATTTCTGAAACAAAGCTACCCCCCTAGAATTATTTAATATAATATTCCTATGACAATAATTCCTTAAAGCAGCTACTTTATGAGATACAGACTGATAGCTATCAGGTTTAATTATAGATCTTAATTCTTTACTTTTAACTAAATGACTGCACAATAAACAATTAGTTTCTATATTTCTAATCACCAAAAGATCTAAAAATTTTAACTTACCAAAATCTAACCCCCCTCCTTCTAACACAAATTTTATAGAAGGATCAAAACAATTAAACTCATTTACAAATTCCTTCAATTTACCATTCTCAACAACAAATAAACAATCATCAACATTTGTCTTCTTTGAGAGAAATGAAATCAAAAGAAGAATTAAAGAGTCTTTATTATTGAAAATTTATGATTCTGAAGCAATTAACTTATTTAAGAGTTCTTTTAATATTAAGGGTGGATGGGAAGTGAATGGATTTGTGAGTAGTTTTTAATAGTATATATAAGTTGTGTTTTTTTTTTATTATTTCTTTACACTTGAGAGCAGTGAAACCTTAGGTTGTGTTTTAATATTATTTTTATTCTGGTCTGGTTTAATTTTAGATTTGGGGTAGTTTTGATTTTATATTAATACTGGAGAGATAATTTTTAAATACAAAATATGCTAATGTTAAGGAATGATTAATTTTAAATTTTATCAAAGTTTCTCTAAGTAATAGTAGTCAAACTCCTTTGCCACTGTTTATATCTCAAAACATCATGCAGTGCTTACTGAATGCTATTTTTTTAAATTTACAATTGTAAGACACAAATTTGATTCTAAACTAAATGATTATAATGAATGTGTTATTAAAAATTTAATGTTGAATTTTTATGTTAATACCATAGTTTACTTCTAGCATATGCTTTGTATAAAATGAAATTCTCTATTGGCAGAGCAAGTTTAAAAATGAAGATAAAAAAAACCCTGAGATGATAAGCAAAGCTGTTAGTAAGTAGAAGAAAATGTATTAATTATAAATATATAATTAGTAGATCTATATATATTAAATCTAAACATTACATTATTTCCTAATCATAGATCACTCTATACTAAAAGATGAGAGATTCTCTATTACCAATTATTGTTTTTTTCTTAATTAATTTTCACAAGATATAAAGATTTAAATCAAATATAAAATATTGATTGCCAAAGTTATATTTATGCAGTGGATTTTTAATATCCAAATTACAACCATAGGGTACAAAAAACAGACTCCGCAGATGTTTTCATAGTTTTGTCAGTGTACAAAACTACGAAAACATCTGTGAAGTCTGTTTTTTGTATCCCATGGTTGTAATTTGGATATTAAAAATCCACTGCATAAATATAACTTTGGCAATCAATATTCTTTTGATGTTTATGTAAACAAAAATACGCTTGTTTGGAGGTTTTGGTAAAGCTCCATCTACTGATCATAAATGCAAGCGATAGCAAGTTATGTGATTTATAACTTGTTTTTCATATGTATATATACATATATTAAACAATCACTTGTAAATGAGTATGGTCATTCTAAGTCAAAAAAAAATCCTGTTCTGGAAATGACTTTTGTGATGACTATACGAACCAATCTGTGAAATGCAAATATATCCATATATAGCATATGCTGGTCCATTTTTCTGTTTAATATTTCTTTAACAGAAAACTTTTCTTCCTGAAATAATTCAACACCATTTTGAACTGTAACTCTCCAAGGCATTCCATTCTCTACCATATAAAACATTGCACTTTTTAAGAATATCTTTAAAATAATACTTATGATATAGATGGGTCTACCTCTACTAACATGTTTAAGTTCACCATAAAACATCCTCTGAGAAAATCTTGCATTGTTCATTTTACATATGCAATCCAATAAGGATATGTTTTTTCCAATAGTGGATTCTATACCATCGCATTCAAAAAATTGAAGAACATACTGCAATGGGATCGGGAATGATATGGTGTTCATACCTGGGGTGATGGCAAATTATCATCACTTCCAAGTAGACTAAATTTAAAATTTACAAAAAGTATAATATTCAACTAAAATTAATTTAAATAATGAGATAAAATATTAAAATAAGAATATTAAAAAATATATATAATTATTATTGGTAAAGATATTAAAGTGAGAAGATATTAAGTAATGTTAATATCCCAAAAATATATAAGCAATTTTGTATACTGAGGAGAGCATGAGATCATGAAATCTCTGCGAGACCAGCCAGCTAGCAGTTAGAGCAACCATGATTAACTATACATCAACCAGCATTATCAGTATAAGTAATATTCAAAATAACCATTCATCATAATGAATGATTAGCAATCAAAAATAATCAACAACCCATCTTGTGGCTAGATTAGTAACAATAAAAAATATACATCAACAGTCAATCTGGTGACTGGATTGGAAATGGGTCTTCTGTAGACCAGGCTAACTATTGAGCCCTTGCCAGCTTGGGCAATTATTTAAACATTAATTTGAATATACCACTTAAGAGCTCATCCATCAGAATACATAACCAGAAAATCTAAACAATAATGCTGGGACATTAAACCATGTTGATCATCATCAATGTTCTGACCACTTGTATTGGCCAACTATAAACTTAAACTCTAATAAGATTAAACTAAAATCAAATGTAATGCATGGGCTTTAAAGTGTATTCTCTTTGGTGCCAACTAGGATGATGACTGATCATCTCTGGATGCCCAAAAGCACTAAATATCCATTATACTCAAATCTAGCTCAGAGAACACAAGCTCTATTATTGTATGTGACCAAGAGATGATGGAAACAGATATTCTAAAAATATTTAGAACCACTGGAATAATTTTCATAATTGACTACAAGTTTATTAACAATAAAAAAAATTATATTAAGGCTCTAGAATAAGGCTATGCATATCAATTAAGCCTTCAGATTTTGATTAACTCACAATAAAAAAAACTATCACATTTGTGATTTACATGGTTACTATACAGAATTCAAATTACATTGATTTACATGTATGTTTCAAAAGGTTTATTTAAAACCAGACATGTGGCTTAATATAAAATGAACATGTTTGAATTTCTCAAAATAGTAATATTATTAAAAATATTTCATAATTAATTCTATTTGAAAACTATACTTAAAATTCACATATACATGTGTATCTATGAACATAGATAATATGAATTTATAGTATTAATTAGTATCTTTTTTTAAAAAAAAAAAAAGTTAATTTTTTTTGACAGGTAACTCAAAAGTTTTTTTTTTTCATGGCAGGTTATTCTCAATTAATTACATGTTTAAATTAGTGTAAAAAGATTTTGAAGTCCTCTTTTTCAAAATTGTCCCTGAATCAATCATTACTTCTAGATTTTAAACCAATTCAAGCAAAATTATTTACTTCTCCATTGTATATACATTTATCTGTGCTTCTCTTTGTGAGTTGTCTTGATGAGACAGGTACAGTGCAAGTTTGTCATAATCAGGAAAGTATAATCAGATACATTGGCATTCTCCCTTCTGTATAGGGAAGGCTTGATGAGCTTCAGGCCAGCAAACTGTCTTCCAGAACACCTTTAAGGCTATGAATTTCAAAACAAAGAAGTACGTTTTTTTCCTACATGTGAAATCAAACTCCACTATTGAACTATAAAGCAGCTACTTCCTCCTGTCTCGACTCCAGCTACATCTCCATGGTAACTGTCTATTTCTGCCAACCATCTCTGCAGCTAGCTTTACTGTGGCAACTCTGCTACAGTTACCAACAAACTGTAGCTATCTATTTTGATCAACTAATTGCTACCACTTGCTCAAAAATTTTACCAGCCAAACTCTTCAGCTAGCTATTAGCCATCTGCTTCACAAAAATATTAAAACAAGAACAGTCTTCAAAAAAATTAATATCAAAATTTTGTAGCTGGACAATTTGGCTACTGCTCTCAAAATATTAAAACGACTTTTTTGGCCAGCTCTTACAAAATTAAAAGCCAAACTGGACTGATATTTTTTATCAGTCCTTATATAGAATCATCTGAGGTGACAACACTCATTAAAAAGCTGTTTTTTTCTTATCTCTCGATTGGAAACAATTTTAATCCCTCCAGTAGCACTTTTAATTAAAAAGCTACAATTGGAAATCTTAATGATTTTTAAAAATAGATAAGAGAAATGCATATAAACATTAATTAAAAAATAGACATTTTATACAAGTTTTCATTAAAAGATTTCAAAAATAAACTCAGAATATTATTTATTTACTTTTTTTAAGAAAAATATTTATTTCATAATAAAATTCTGTTTTAATTCAAAGTTATTTAACCCATTATTTTTATTCCAAGTGAAATAAATATAGAAAATATCTACAAAAATGTATGCCTGTTTATTTCTTTTCCTTTACTTTATATATATATGCGCACACACTATGTTGCTGTGTGCCATGTAACCCAACTGCTTACAATACTGATTGGTTTTATAATGTTGTCATTGTATTTTTAAAATTTTATGAAACATTCTTAAATAAAACTTTGTTGTGTCTTTATATTACACTATTAAGATAACAAAGTTTTCACAATAAATAAATTAGATCAAATAAAAGCTTTATATATAGTTAACTTAGTTGCAGTAGTTATTTCCTTGTGTTGAAATATATCTTTTAATTGCTAAAAGCAGCAGCAATACATTGCAATCTCGGTTGGATCTTATCATCTAAACTCACCTTTCTACTTATAAAACTACAAAGATATTTAAAAGGATTTATACTTTCAATTTGATAATCATCCAAGCCGAAAGTTGCTGAGGATTTTTCTTTTAACAAGCTGATAAAGAATGAGTTTTTTAACATTAATTAATGGAGCAAAATATTTATATGTTGCAGTGAACACATTAAGAATATCCTTTGAATAGTACAGTCCTTAACATATTGTAAATCCAGAATTCAAAAGGAAATCCTTGTTTTGTCTTTTAATTGATTCAAATTATAAATTTCATCATCAAACCTGTATATTGAATTTTGATCCATTGATTAAGTCGCCTATAAACCAATTCCAAAGGTCACCAACATAAAAATTCAAAACAATGCTGGATCAAACAGATTCTTGTTAAAATACCACTTTTCATTTTAAAGGTCTGACTTTTCACTTACAGTAATCACACTTCTTCTCATTTCATTATGTAGAAGCTGTGGAATACGAATTGGACAACCAACTATTTTCAAAAATGCCATAGACCGATTCACTAAAATGCTTTGATTAAATCAATAAACAGTCTCTACTAATTATTCATTTATGATTACAAATCTACTCATTAAAATTGTAAAAAATACTTCTGCTGTAGCGGGTAATGATATTCTGTTACAATTACTGCAATCTTGTCTATTCCCTTTGTTTTTAAAAATTGGAACAACAAAAATATCCTTAACATCAGATGGCAGAACTTTCTATATATTCCATCATGAGACCATTGCTGAATTAGGATACCATTTTTCAAGTCCATGTATTGCTTTCAATGCATTAAAAAAAGTCTAGAATAACCATGATCAGTTAATGTCTATATCTTCTTTGTAGTTTTAATCCACCAATCTTTTTAAAGCGTTCTTGTTAGTCATTGAACTTCTGCCTTCAGATCTTTATATTTCCTATTAAATTTCCACATTTAATATATTATTCTGCAAGTAAAACTCTATATTTATTTTTAATCAAATAACTAATATGATTACTATCAAAAAACCAGTCAGGATTCTTTGTTTTATTGAACCCAACCTTAGATTTGCTTCTATCCATAACACTCCTTTAAAAAACTCCATGTTTCAGTAATATGAGTCTTGACGATCCACAGTAGCAACCTTAAAATTTAATAACTATTGAAATTTAATATGTAGATTCTTTTAAAAATGAACATCCGTTTTTTTTGTGAATATGATTGGAAAAATATCTTTTTTGTAAAAGTATCATTTTACTCTTGGAGCACATTAATCTATGATTTACCCAACAATCGAAGATTGTAAGTACTCATGTAATATGATCTTCCCTTGCATTCTGATTACTAACTACAATATAATCTATTAAATGCCATTGTTTTGTGTGCAGATGCATTCATGTTCCTTTATAGCAGTTTTTCTGCCTAAACAAAGTGTTTGTAATAGTCATAAATTTAATACTAATAAATCATTTGAATTTACGATTCTATTTATACTAACATGTGTATTAAACTCTCGAAGAAGAAAAATTTAATCTTATAATAGTATTGCTTTATTAATGCTATTTAACAAGGAACAAAGGCTTTCCTTCTTTGAATCTAAGATTGGAGAGAATAGGCACTGATAAAATGAACACTAATACCAATGTCCAAGGGAAAATTTTAATACCAGAATTGTTTATTGTTTTCCTGAAGGTTTGTAATGATGGTGTTTTAGTTGTATTTATATATTGGACTATTTCCATCATCTAATATAATAAGTATTGAATGTCTTTAGATAAAAATAACTTTATTTAAATATTACAATTACATTCAACTTGAAGTATTTAAATAGTTAAATTTTTCTAAAGACATTCTTAGATTGGATTATGGAAATAGTCCAATATATAAATTCAACAGAATCATTTATACATGGATTTGAAAAACAGTTAATACCATTCTGCACTAAGCTCAATTGGATCAGACAAAAATTTATTCGAATTAGAAAAATCAATGCTGGCAACAGATTGCTTTAAGTAAAACTGATATCAACAGAATGAGAAAAGAAAAAGTTATATTTTCTTAAGTGCTGAAAAGATGATACAAGAAAAGGCTAATGCAATAAATGTGAACACTAAATACCATGCGACAGCCAAGAAGCCCTTCCTGTTCCTTCTTTATAGGGTGAAAAAAGGTATGAGGTTATTTTGATAACCCATGTCCACAAAACTAATCTTATGACCAATAGTGATAACCATAACTGTACAAAAAGATAAAAAACTTCATATATATATAAAATGGTTTGAAAAAAAATAGTGGGTAGAAAATTAAAACAATAAGACTTCCTTTGTAATCGATCCTAAACTAAACTTCAATTAAAGAAATGTTTTCTGGTTAATTTTATGTGATGAGGAAAAACAAATAGTAAAAATAAAATACAAGTTAATAAGTGGGAGTCACTAGAATAGTGTTTTAAATCCAGTGCTTAAAACAGGTTGAATAGGCACAAGTGCTGATATAAATAGGAAGAGGCCATGCAATGTTAGATGTGACAAAAACAAAAAATAGATCGAGATATAATGTTCAATGACTGTCAGACTATAAATGTCATAATGGGACATCACAAAGCTCACTGTCAGATGATGAAATACTAATAAAAATATAGACAGTATTAAGGATTTTGGTCATTCTTTTTCCAATCTCAAATCTGTTCATTATCCACATAAATATTATTAAGAATATGAATTCAGTTTTTTCCTGAAAGTTTGTGATGATGGTATTTTAGTTGTATTTTTATATTGGACTATTTCCATCATTTAATATGAGTATTGAATGTCTTTAGAAAAATTGAATTTTATTTAAATATTCCAAATACATTCAATTATTAGTAATAGCACATCAAACAGGTTAGTATATGCACAATGTTTATTCTCCCCTCTTCTTCAGGTGTTGCTGGCCTGACCAGTGACAGTACTAGCATGGAATTCGAACCTGGGCCCTTAGATTCTCGAGCATTAGTGTTACCTTAAAATTCAATACTCAAGAATCTAAGGGTCCAGATTTGAATCCCATGCTAATACTGTTACTGGTCAGGCCAGCAACACCTGAAGAAAAGGGAAGACTAATACCTCTCGAAACATGCATATACTAACCTGTTTGATGTGCTATTGCTAACAGTTGAATGTATTTGGAATATTTTAAATAAAGTTAAATTTTTCTAAAGACATTCAATACTCAGATGATGAAAATAGTCCAACATATAAATACAAATGAATTTAGTTGTTTATTTTAACTAATTTCTTAGATTATAGCAACATCTCACAGCCAACGAAACAAAAATTGACTTAATCAATAACGTTAATGGAAGAGTTAATAGACTGCAATCTGGTATAAGTGGAAGGAAATGTTCTTAGCAATGGAAAAGTTTACCTATTGCACATTTTATTGCAGTCAGTTATAAACTGCAGGCCTTAACTTTTTTGTCAGAAGAATGGTAAATCAAATATCACATGACATCATTAACTTATTTCTCTGCAATGAATAGTAATAATCTCTATCCACACCTACAATCACTTTCATAAGCATAAATTTAATAAGTAAATGAACAAAAATATTAACTTAAGAATAGAATCTAGAATTCTAATCTAAATCAAATATTTGCTAATAAAATGAGGTTATAAACTACAATTTTAGAAACAAAATATTGCAAAACACTGAATGAATTTTGATAAACTGTACAAATAGATTTCAGATAAAACTGCTGGCAAAAATAAAGACATTGATAAAAATGAAATACTGATCATGTGATCTAATCCAGATCTCTGAATGTATTGGGAACATCATTACTCTATACTGTTCATTGTACACAGAAACATTTTGACCATTGCTGTAAAAAGAATATTGTTATCAATAAATATAAGTTCTTTATTTTATCTTCTATATTCTTTATATATTCCCAAAATTCTAGCAAGCATTTCATTTTATTTTTTCTGGGTCTTCAATCTTATAATCCAAATCTCTTCATATTTTATTTTTTTTAACTTTTTCTACACCCATTAATAGATCCTTTTTCTAACTTTAACATTCAACCTCTCTACAATTTCATATCTTAACACATCCTTCTTAAACCAAAAAACTGCATCTCTTTTACCCCATTCATTCATTTTACTCAATTCACATTCTGCTACAGCGCCCATCCCAAATTCTCTTGCAAACATACATCACAAATCACACAATATTCTTTATATTTTCAAACTCTCTTGCAAAGATATATCATCCAATCACATTATACTTCTTTCCCTCACAAACTCTGCCAGATGGTACTGTTTTTCATAAATTCCTATTCAGTGCTGGCTTATCCTTGGAGTATTTTCTAGCACTAACATCTAGAATATTGATTATTCAAACTTAGATCATATGGATAGTGAAGTGAGAAAAAAAGGATTTGCTGCTGGATAACATTATACATGGTGAGTCATATGATGTTTTTATCAATCCTGGCTGCAGGATAGAGGTGACTATACAGATTAAAAGTTAAGGACACCATAAATAATTATACAAGCAAATTGTCTTACATTCAAAACCTTATAATAGTTTTGAATTTTAGATTGATAATAAAATAGGAAAGATGGCTGCTTAAGGAAAGGTGCATTGATCCAAAAATCTAAGTGTAATAGATGAAGATCCAAAACTCCTTGAGCTAGGAATTAGTCTGAAGATATGGATAGGCCAGCACTGAGGAGGATTTATTTTGATAACTGAAGAAAGATGATATCGTAGCTGTGGTTTCTAGTGTTAACATTCACATCATAATATGGTAATTAATCACATTCTAAGTCTTGCAGTATCAAGGGTGTAAATTGATAATCAAAGTGCTGTAATAGTTAACAAATTGAGATTTTGAAAGAAACAAAGGAACAGCAGATTCTGACTTGCACCAAATTAATTCCCAGTTGATGCAATGAATGTGATGTGGGAGTTCTTATGGACAACATACTAAAGTGAATATCTTAGAATACATTGTTATTTTTATTTGTTAAAAAATATTCTGCACCACGGCTAACGATGAATATGTACCTGAAGGAAAACCATGGAATCAGTTACTTATTTAAATCTACAACTGTTGTCTCATGTATAATTATAATATGTCAGTGGCAACATCTACCATAAACCAATGGAAATTAATGGCAGGGAAATATTCCAACTAATTCATCTACTTTAAGGTAAAAGATGGTGGTTTAGAAAAATGTTAATTTGGTAGAAACTAGATTTGAAAGTATTTTCACTGTTGTTTAACATCGATCAAGTTATCACTGGTTAAGTAAACTAGATAATACACAGAAAACACTCCTGTAGAATAATAAGCTGAAATTGTGTGATGTTTAATTTATATACTCACATAATTATATTATGTCAACATATGTCAAATAACCTTGATTAGTTCACTGGAAAACAAACCCTTACAGTATCCATCTGCAGAAGAACTAGTAGTTGGTGAAGGTTTTCCCTTCATTTATTTATTTGTAGATTCATGTAACAATTAATAATTTTATTGCTAGGTAAACTGTCTAGGAAATTTTCAATTACCTTAGAAAAAGTTCCATTGGAATGTGAAACTGTGATCATAGAGATGGCTGATTGATGCATTCATCATGAGGCTATTACAATATGTTTTTCAGCAATTACAATAACCAAAGCATCTCTTTTGAACAATAAAGATCTTATGAATTATGTTGAAAAAAAGTAGGTAATTAAGTAATAAACTTGAACAAACATTTGACTCTGTTTCAAAATGATGCACATTTTTAAAGCTTATTACTAAATGTTTTATAGAAGAATAATTTGTTAAGAGTTTGGGCAATGTATTTCTAATTATTATCTTTCAGTGCAAATAATCAAAAAACAGTACAAGGCTCCCCTTGTTGAATATATTAACTCATCAAAATGTAGTTATTATTCCAAAAGCAAATAATCTTTACTGTCACATTGTACAATTCTCCGTCTTTTTTTAAATCTATTATTAGTCACTTAAACCGACATATGAATCATCACGCTACTGCTCTTCTTTCCACACTTACGATGACAATGGAATTATATGTTTCACCTCCCATTATAAGCCTAACAGTTCAGATTCTAATCTTTTTCCTTTTTTGGCTGCATGCAAGTATGAAAGCTCTTGCGTTAAGAATTCAGCAATGAAGAAACATTTAGCTGATTAGAGTTTATAGTAGCAATCTTGTATGATCAATATTGGGTCACTTTGAAAATGGTCCTTTGAATATCATCTCTTTTTATCGATCCCCTGCTCCCTACAAATGTGAAAAAAGTCTAGAAATGATAATCTAATAAATATTCCTGTCTTGCAAAATCTTGTTATATCACAAGGTCTAGTAGATTGCTCATTAAAATAGTTGCAATAACAATACTGGAAAACGAAACTATAATATTAAAGGTGTTTATTTTTTCCTAAAGCTCGATGACTGATGTGGAATACTGCATGTTGGAAACAATTCAAGATTTGAATGTAGGACAGCATTTTCAGCTAAGAAACAGCATTGGTTGAAGATTGATATAGCTGCTTGTAGTAAAAATCATCTGGGAATGAAAGTTTAATTAAACTGTAGCTGTAAGAGTTTTTAACTATTGTTTACAAGTGAGAGAGCAGAATATTGGATCACCATTTTAGCTAAGTTCAGAATCTTGAAATTTCGTAGATCCATCAGTAAAAGTTAATGATTTATTGCTTCGGAGATCATAAGGAGTTTAATCATAAAGTAGCAGATTCTGGAGTTTAAGCAGAGATCCGTCACTTCCGATGCTCAAATCTATAGATGACAGTCATGAAGAATGATTTATTCACTATAAGGGAATCTTGTTACATTCACACATAATTTACTGTTTCTGCTATTGGGCATAAAAATTTTGAAGAAGAAAAATTCAAATTTTTTATTGGTATTGTTGTAATAATACTAAGATTTATTGTCTTTCCAAGTCTGATGTTAGAGTATCACACTGATCAAATGGCCACGGGTACTCTTTCATAATTCCCTTCATGACTAAATTTTTACTGATATATATATATATATAAAGTCTGAATATAAAAAGTTAATATTATGATTGTTTACAGCTGCAGATTGTTGGATAGATTGAGATACTCTAATGTCAAAATCAAAATGGTGCTTAAAAAATAGATCCTACTCCAAATGTATTAGAAAATTTGTTATTAATTTTTTAAACAGATAAAACTCTCCATACAGTAGTGCCACTCAGTGCAAGCCAGAGTAATCAATGGATGCCAAAAGGTTTGTGCATAAAATCTAGTGCCTACTCATCCAATATCCCCAAACTAAATTTTTGGATTGTGGCCTTCGTCTATGAGGGGCCTTGGATCTGAGAGCTTAGGATCTAATGCAACCCTCCAGCAGCCACTTTTTATCTTTACTTAACTACAAAACTATGAGAATGAAATTGAAAACACAATATTTTCAATCAAAGCTCATTAGGTTATATAGTCATATAGGTCTGAACTCAGTTCAGTACCCATACCAATCTTGCTTAATAAGATAGTGGTAGCTATGGTTATTAAAGAACCAAGACACCAAAATATATGTGTACTGAACTGAGTTCAGACCTATATGACTATATAAGCTAATGATTATTGTGTTTTCAATTTTATTCTCATAGTTTTGTAGTTAAGTAGAGATAAAATATGGCTGCTGGAGGGTTGCATTAGATCCTAAAATCTAGGTGCAGGGCTGTCAAATCCAAAGCTCCTCACTGACCAAGGCCACAATCCAAAAATTTAGTCTGGGGATAATGGATGAGTAGGCACTAGATAAAGATTTTATTCACAAACCTTCTGGCATCCATTGATTACTCTGGTCTGCACTGAGTGGCATTACTGTATGGAGAGTTTTACCTGTTTTAATAACAGTTACAAGCAAGCATAAAAAAAACGGAGATCATGTAATGTTTAGTGGTTTATTATTTTTTTCAGAAGCAACACCTGTTAAATCATAAAACTTCCAATTTGGATTTTACTGTGGTTTATATTACACAAAGGCAATATTATATAGATATAAAGCTCTTGTTTTGGATATCGGTTGCATGTGATTATGTTTTTAGTAAGATTTTTAAAAAAATATAATTTATTTGTTTAGCTAAATAAAACAATGATTTGGGAATAAAAGTAGTAACGAAATCATTTGGCTTAGATTTTTTTGATTATATCAAAAATGATATAAAAATCAAAAACAATATCACAATTCTACAAATTAGCCCTATTTTAATGTGATAATAATAGTATTTTGAACTATCCGAATATTTTTAATTATCTCCTGCTCACAAAAATGCCAGAATTTGGATGATTGCATTTAAACATAAATCCATTCTATCGACTCATTTAAATTTGGATGAAGATCTTTAGCTGGAGATCAAAACCTTTCTTTATATGTATAAAATAGAAGTCTTTGAATCCTGATAAACAAATTTTAAAATATGGTCGTCATATGATAACTTTTTTAAAAAATATATTTTACATATGGATCCATAAAGTTGTACCACCTAACCTTAAGGTTGTTTTTATTGTTCCACTTTATAAAAATAAAGGGGATTGAAAAGACTGCAGTAGTTGTTGTGAAATATCATTATCCATTATAATAAAATACTTTCAAGGATTTTATTGAATAGATTGCTTTCAACTATCTATCTGAAAGTGGTCATCAGTTTCCAAGTGGTTTAGAAAATCAAAAAGCACTAGATATGTTTGTTTGTTTTATTGCCAGGAGAATGTGAAAATATATATACATATCATGAGAAAATGTGATTTTTGTATTGTTTTTGGAATGGAAATAATGCATTAGAAAGTAAAATGTTATATGTAACTATAATTTGTCATAAACTGTGCTGCTTGAATTAATTAATTAATTTATGGACATCATAAGCTTTTATTAAATAAAAGCAATTTTTAAAAAATATTTTTTAGTATTTGAGTATATATAATAAAATTATTTATAAGATTTTTTTGCTTTTATGAAGACAGTAGCGTGAAAAAACAACTTTTATATAAATAATCCAAAGGGAAATTAAGATTTCAGCCTTCATTTTTTACTTCTACTTTAATTAACTGTAAACAAGTCTAAAATTTATTTCTCAAATTAAATGAAAGAGTTTTCTTAAAAAAAATATAACACTCTATTGTGCAAGATCAAAAACTTGTCAAAGCGATCTGAGTGCAGTTTGAAATGCAACCCAATGCTAGACATCCTTGAAACATTGTATCGTTATATTACTGATTATTGAAATGGAACATATGCAAAGTTGAAAGAAAAAGTAGATTAAAAATCAGTTACAAGATTTAACCCAAATAAACAAAAGTCTTAAGTTAAATAAAAGCATGTAAAAAAAACTCAGAAAGAAAAAAAAAGCTTCCAACAATTTTTTGCTCGAATGATTATTAGTTTAAAAATATGACTCAATTTATACATAGCTTTTAGGTGGAGACAGACTTAGGTAATGCAGGACAACACAGATTAATGTATAGTTGCATTTAGCAGATTAAAAGATAAATTATTTTATCATAATGATGTAAGTATTTCAACCGTCATATTTTAAAAAAGTGAAGTATGAACTAGTTTTTAATATTGTTTAAAATCTTGGGCACATACTCTATAATTTTCTGAAAATATAATACAAAACAATGATCAATGGTGCTTTTCAGGTTATATCATTATATTTCTTTACTTTCATTGCAAGGTTATAGCTGAGAATAGAATATAGTGAGGAGCTACAATTAGAAAGATTCTATAAAATAAATTAAGAGTATAACAAGATGTCAAAATAAATAGATTAAAAAAGCAATGAGCAATGTTTGTGATTCAACTTTGTATCTTGAACTTTTTTCTCCTAGAGTTAAGACAGCCATATTCATTTATGAGGAGCTGCTGATGAAGTTACTAATGATGAAAGAGTTCAAGACATGAAAATATAAATTAAAAGTGATGAAAACCCAGTTTTATTAACTTGATCCATGCTTATTGGAAAAGCACTTGAAAAAATTTAGTCACCTGATTTAAAATATTTGTGATTAATTCTTTTTAAAAATCAATTAAGTATCATATGATATCAATGTACACAATGGTATTACAACAGCATATTCATTTTCCTCATTATATTTATACTCCTAAAAATATAAAAACTATAATGATTATTGTATGTGACCTTTTATATGTTTGTGTGCATAAAGTTGTCTATGATACGTGTGTATATGACTGTGTGCACACTGTAATGTAGGATTATCTAGTTAATTATATACTGGATGCATTAAATATGGATACTTTGAAGTCAAATGCTCATATTTTTTAAGTTTGGAAAAATGCTCAACACTCCTGAAAGTGTTCTTCCAAAACAATACTTCAGAATTTATGTTCTATTTCGTCCCAGCCAGGCATTATTTTTTCATAAAACTACCCTAGAAATTGAATATGATAAAATTTCAGCTGCAAAAGTTAGTGATATTTTAAAATATTTTATTTTACAATATAGAACGAGATACAACGATGGATTCGAAAGTTAAAGAATAAAGTAACAATTTTGGAGAATTCTAATCCTGGGATCAAGGATAAATTTCTAAAAGAAGTTAGAAATTTATATAAAATTTGCTATGAATACATTGAGCAATGGTCAGTCAACTTCGGTGAACTGAATTGCTTTAAGCGGACTCTTTTACAAGGCAAAATTGAATGGGAAGATGTTTCTTCAACAGTCGTATTTGTTATGAAAGAATTGAAAGATGTTGTTATTGATGACAATTTTCTGTTTGAAAAAATTTGAAGAGTAAATATGTATTTAAATGAAGAAAGACTGAAGAAATGGATAGATGAAAAAGTGAGCGTGGACAGAAGCACATTTTAAACAAGAATATATCACCCACAAAAATTTAAAATTATTGATTGAATGCGCACTACATTGTACCAGCACTAATACTGCTGTAGAGAGGGTATTTTCGCTTGGTAATGATTATTGAAGAAATGAAAAATCGCAACTATCCATAAGGACACTAGCTGCAGTTTTAACGGTTAAAATCAATATGAAGATGCAAGTTGTTCTGACACGTGCGTAATAATGGAAAAAAATTCAGAATTATCCCCAAAAATTCATACAACAATAAAAATATGATTTCAAGAATTAAAAGTTATATAAGTTTAAAATATTAGAATTACTACTAATATTTATATTATTTTAAAAATATAGTCCAATGGAGAAGATTCAGTTTTTTTTTTTACAAACATAATCACCATATCCAATGAAATTTCATTCGTACTCCTTTTGTATAAAAAATAGTCAGTCACCTTATAGATAGCATGTTGATTACTTTCAATAAAATCAAAGTGATTTTATTTATTTATTTGAAATCAATAAACTGCAACAATATATATAACATTAAAATATCCATTGTTTATTAACTCGAATTACTATTTCTACAACTTTCTCTTTCTCATAGACCTGTCGATCCCAATAACAAAAGACATTTTCAACCAGAAAAATGAAGATAAAGATATTGAAAAAATAAAAGAAGAAAACGGGAAGTTAAAAAAAAAGAACCGACCATTTGTCAAACGAAAGACAAAACAAAAATCTCTACTTCAAACGGATTAAGTTAATTAAAGCCATCTGGTGACTGATAAGTGAAACTCAAACTGCAACCAAATATGAATTATAGGAGACAAATTTTACATCATTTTCTAGATTTTTCTGCTGTGCATGTAAGGATAATACTACCAAATATAAAGCTAATAAATAAAATGTCTATATTTACAAATATGTGAACTTTAACTGTTCTTTGAAATAAAAAAAATATATAAATATTCTTTGTGTTTGAACTATATAAGAATAAACCACATATTTATTTATTTACATAGTTGGTAAAAATTACTTTTCTAAAAAAAAAAAATATTCACAAAAAAAAACCCACAATATTATTTTTTAACTAAAGTTACATTTTTTGCTCAAGGTATATGTGTAAAGTGATAGCAAATGGCCCTGCTACGAGTGGCTGATCTCTTCTTTAGCATTTCAAATATTTAGTTATACCATAGCAGTGTATTGTAATTTACATCCCTAGAATGACTAGAAAAAAAAACTGTAGATAAAACATAATAAATACAAACAAAAATATGAAAAACTTATACAAGATAAATAAAAACAGAATCTGAGCCAAAGATACATGCAGAAATTAAATGTATTGGTAATTTAGAAAAGGATATTATGGAATTTTGAATCTTAGCAATAAAAAAATTCTAGGATTGTAGTTTGATACTTTTACTAATTCAAATTAATCTAAAATTCCTAAAAAACAAACAAAAACAAAAAAATTCCTTTTAAAATTGTAAAATGTGTTATAAGAATACGATATTTACCAGTCACACCTACACCTATATGAGACTGGAATCTGTCTGGTTGTTCTTTGAAGATTTTATACAAGTTTAAAATTCCTTTAGTAAAATTGGAACTTTTATAAAATAAAATGTGATGTAGAAAGAAAATTTTAAATACATCGAAAAATGGCAAAGACTAGTGGCATTAAAACATTAATGAACAAAATGAGAAAAAAAGAAATTTCTATTAGATATGAAGCTTTACAATATTTCAATAAATCACTAGCAACAATAAAGAAAACGCTAACTTCTATATATATTTAAACCCCTACCTCTATTCTATTTTGTTTTCTTTTTACCAATATAAATTATTACTTGCTTATTATTACAATGTTCATAATCTTTTTTTCCTTTAATATTTCTAACAGCTTTTCGCCCTCCACTCCTACATTCTTGGCCATTTTTGTAACTTTTGTTTTTAATAAAATGCTGTATTGCGCTGTTTTTCATTAAACTCCCTATCACTGAACCATAACATAAATTTTCATTGAAAGCCAGCCAGCACTTCAATGCTATATCCCAGTTGGTATTTTCTGATATCTAATGTAATAAATTTGAATCAATACTGTTGATAAAAGAATTCCAATTATAGTTCTAAAAATTTGTATCCCTGAATACAATCTGTGCTTAACTTACTTATAACTTCAATTCTTAAAAACTGCTTCTTTATAATCCTCATCTGTTTTTTAATTATCAGTTTTCTTCAAAAGTGCTGCTTTTGTATGAATTTGTTTCTATGTTTTTGGTTATAAATAGTCTCAACAGTAATTTATTCTTTTTAAAACCAAATATAAAGTTAAGACATATATTGATGTTTATTTCATCTTTCTTATAAAATCAGTCAACATATATTTTTAAAGAAAATGTTCAAACCTTTTTCAAAGACATATTAGTGATAAATTGTTCATTAATGCTTTTTTGGAATCAATTATAGGTAGGTTATTTTCTTAACCCAATCTATTAATGTTACATTTTCTAAGTATGACATAATTTTAAATTCACTTTGCCTTTATAAAGTTTAAAATATTAAAATGCAGAACATCCTATTAACTTTCTCTAGTATGAAATAACAAGATTTTCTCAACTTATATTAAAGTAAAATTCATTCTATTAACTTTACTAAATTATGATCATCGATTACCAAAGCTTCCAAGAGATGGCTTTGGATTATTCTAATGTGGAATTTTTTAATTCCCATTGAAATTCTCTATTTTGACTCTTCAAAAATAATGACAAATGAACAATATAAATAAAATATATCCAAATATTTTATAAACATTTTTTGTTTTAATTTCATAAATAATAATGAAAACCAAAAAATAATCATTTTCTTAAATGACAATTTTGGTTGTTATATATAGCTTGAAATAAAAGCATCGGGTGACCATAAATTAATTCAATCACTACAATGATTGAATTAGTTATTTATGGATGAATCTTATTTTTATTTCAAAATTATGATTGAAGACAAAAAAAAATTTTTTTTTGTTCCTTACTGGATTATTCATCAAATTAAATAAAGGTGGATTTTTATGTATATTATTTTTAGTTTTTAATATTTGGATATTTGCATCAGATTTTTTGTAACTATTCATATTTAAATTTAAAAACAGACTCAAACAATGTATAATGTCATTATATTTCCAGAATTTGAAATGAAATTTGCACGATTGAATAAGATTTTTGTGTTTATGAAAGCAGTATTTTGAAAAAAGCAAGTTTTTGTTGAAAACAATTCAAAAAAAGTAATATTTTATCCATTTTTTTTTTTGTCTTTCTATTTTAATTAACGGTAAACACTTTTTAATGAATTAGTCCCGATATTCAATGAAAGCCTATTTTTAAAAAATAAATTGCCATCTAATGTGTATCATTGAAAACTAACTAAACAGACATAAATGCTGATTAAAATTTGAACTTCCAACATTTTTAGATTGGTCAGCTGAATATCTATGAAATATTGCATCATCATATTATATGATCATCAATACCTAAAACTTATATAAAATTTGAAGAAAATCTGTTCAGTAGAAAGAAGTTAGAAATCAGTTACATTTGATGCAAATAAACAAACAAACGCACATAATTTTTAACTTAAATAAGTATTTTAATTTAGATAAAAAAATTGTACAAATATTACAGAATTAGTTTTATGTACAAGTTTCGTCCATCTACTTGATACATCATCTCAGTCCTATGCCTGGAAAAAAAATATTACAAATTAAAATATGACTAAAAACTTAATATTATATGACAAGACACAAATAATGTTCTCTAATAAAGTGGGATAAGATAGATAAATGTGAATCAGACAAATATTTAAAAGACTAAATAAGAAACACAAGACTCATTTTAAAACTGAGAAAAAACATTAAAAAAAAAATGAATATGATGACTGAAGACGGAACAAAAGACATATTTCTTTTATCATTATTAATATAAAATTTGTGATAATTTCAACCAAGAATTTATTATTCATCACAACAATTTTAAATATAAAATTTATCATTTCTTAAGGCATCAATTTTACTAATTATAATGTTTTTGGTAATAAAATCCAGTAATCCTTATTTTTCCTAAAATAAGACTTAAAAATTTACGCTGTATCTTGAAGACTGAAGATTGGATTGCTTGCAGAATTAAATTAATGTATTTTATACCAAAATTTCTGCAAAAAAAATTTCATAAGATGCATTTTAGTTCTTAGATTTGCCAACTGAGATTTGAAGTCTCTAAGAGATGATTTATCAAGAATGATTTGTAATAAGTAATTTTCTATATTAACAATTACTGCATAAAGATTTCATAACTAATACATAAAAAGCTATTTCTTTGGATTGATGACTTAAAATCAAAAATTTAAGTAGAAATAAGAAGTATCAGAAGAAATACATCTCATGATCAGATTAGGGATGCTTCAGTGGACAATCTCGTGTATGATGAAATGGATTGCTAAAATTAAATTATATTAAAGGCAAAACAATAACTTCTTTTTAATTATATGAGATAAAAAAAATTTGAAGAAATCAGTGGGTAGAAAAAAAAAATATATAGGTCATTCTAAATGGAGAATAATTAGACTGTTTTCAATAAACAATAAGAGATACAGCGAATGATATATAATTTCAGGCAAATGACCTACTTAATTTAAAAGAACAAATTATAATTATTTTAATGTTATGTATTCGAATACAGGCACTCAGAATACCAACAAATAAATAAAATTTAGATACAAACTGGAATAATAATGAAATATTATTAATAGCAAAAAGTGATTGATACATTCCAACACAGTATATATAATTAATTTATGGTTCAATTCCTATGATGTATGTAACAACTAGCTATTTTCTGGACGATTTCCATTGGCCTGTTTCCAAAACCCTTTGGCTCAACTCCTCAAACTAATGGAATTCTTTCACTTCATTCACCTTATAAAGAATCAGGAATCTCTCAGCAACTATGTCCAAAGAAACCTGTTAGCCACTTTACCTTCTCTTTCCATTCCCCACCCTAAGTTTTCCATAATCTGCTTCATCCCATATCCACAACATAATATTTGTCAACTCCATGGCCTTCATATCTAAATCCCCCTTATCTTTTCCCAAACCCAGCATAAAAACCAATAATCCACTTTCTGCATAATCACTTTGTTCATATTTATTCTTCCATAACTTCATTATTTGTACCCTTTCTGCTTTCAAGCATTTACACTGAATTAACAGATGCCTAATATTTTCTATGCCTTCCTTATACAACTTGCAGATTAAATCACCATATTTTACCATTTATATATATTTTTTCCCTTATTGCTAAAGATCCTGTTTGAGCCTTAAACAATAAACTACTTCCCTTGCTATTACCATAAATTAACTCGCAACCAATGTTCTGTTTACTTCTATATATATTTAAACTCTTTTTTACTCTCCATACTAATTCTCCATCTCTCCAACTCCCTATTCTTTATTAATGCATCTATCCTTACCACTATAACACTCAACAATCCTCCTAACACAATCATCCCACCTTTTATACCAGTATACTAATACAAATTCTTTATCCAAATCTTCTGCATACCACATTATCCTTCTCACCCATCTTGTTGCCTGCCCTTTACTCACAACCCAATTAAATACTATTTTGGCTATTATTTTATTATCCATAAACTGCAATCTCTCATATAAAAACGTGACCATCCCATTTCTCCTTGAATTGCCTCCTTTGCTGTCCACACATCTGCATCTAATGCATGTCTTCCTACTTCCCTTTGTACTTTTTCTAAGTAATCTAATACCCCTTTATTAACACATAATACATCATTGCCATATGTTAACCCTACTACTCCACTCCCTTACATACAATTCTAGCTACATCATATTTATTATATGAAAACACTGTTAATTTCTTTATCAATCCCTCTCTTTTCTTTGCTTCATTTATCAATTTTTTCACCCATTCATCCAAGCAATTTTTCTGATTACTTAAGATGATTCCCAAATAACTATATCTATTCACCATACTTAACTTTATATCCCCGATGCTGCTCACAATCATGCTGGCCCACACTAGGGTGCTTCCCAGTCACTTAAGCTTCTTTCAGCTTCTGTTCATTAAAATCTCCCACCACCAGTCAGTTCACTTAGTAAATCCACTGGAATAAGAAACATGCACTTTGCTGCACATGCTATTTATTCACGCAGTTTGGCTTCCGGCAATCCAGAGTTCATTCTTGATTGTTATCAATTTTGTTTTCCTCTTGGTGTTTTTAATTAGTTGGTTCAACTTCTATTGTATCAAGAAATATTTATAATTAGCAAATATTTCTTGGCATTTACCAAATGCAATTTTCTTATCACAAATATTTTCTATTGTTAAGCCTAAACAAAATTAATCATTAATTAAACCTTTTTACTTTCTATCCGATTTAATTATACAATGTTCGCTTTTCTTAAATTACTTTACCCAAACACGTTCTTTAATTTTACTCTTATCAGTTAGTGAGCTAAAAAATATATTTCCCTAATATATTTTCCTTACTTTTTCTGGAGTACAAAAACTCTTATAATTATTGTATTGCAATGTACATATTTTTACAAATGTGACATTTAATAAATCAAAAGTTTGTATTTTAAAGCAAAAAATATATAAACATACCAGGAGTCACAAATTTTGATCACTCAAAATGTATTAATAATAATAAAAAAAAGTTTTAAACTGGATTTTACTTTTTTTTTTAAAAAAAAAAAAAGGTTGCTAAGAAAATTAGAGATAGCAATAAACCCTAATGTCAAGATATTTAAACTGGGTCATAAAAAAAAAAACAGTCACAAACTTCATACTGAGTCATATAACAATTTGAAATTTGCTTATTCATTCCATTATTTTAACTTCATCCCTCATTCTGTCATATCTGTGAAAGAATGGCCAAAAAATTTCAACCCAAACTAATCAAAAAATTTATACTTCTTGGCCATATTAAACTACTTAACCATTTCTTCAATTATTTCAATTTTCTCTTGTGCTTTAATAAATTGATGATAAATTTCCAAGAGATAATTTTTTCTTTAAATAACATCTCAGAGTATCAATGAAAACTCATAATTTGTTCCTACAATTTAATATGTGTTGGTCAACTTTTAAGGGTTTATGAATTGTGACGACAGACCTTCAACTAGACAATATGGTGCTATGCTAATATATACTGTAGATTGTGATCAATACCTTCATCTCTTCAGCCAACTTCTGCAAAGCTTCTTCGTAGTCTGGGAGAAGTTGATTCATATCTTCTTCAATAATTGGTAGTTCCTCAAAATTTGGTTTGTTGATACTCTGCAACTGACTTTCAAACCATTGTTTCTAAACAAAGACAAATTAATGTATTATAAATATTGTAAATTTTTAAAAAAATCGGCTAGATAAAAAAAAAATGAAATAAAATAAAAAGTTTATTAAAATATATGATAATTATAACGTAAGGAAAGAAAATAATAATGTGGATTAAAAAATTAAAATAGTCATCATCAAATTTAACTTCCATTTGAAAATGTTTCATTGTAAATATGGCATGTTAGCCCCTAATAGTTTAATAGAATAAGTGTACTTCTTGAATATAATTTCTTTGCAATATTCATAATTCTTTTTCATTTAAAGTTAATCACATTCTAATTCAAAGGCCACAATAGTATTATTATCTTCTGGAAATAATAATATTTTTATAGCTCATATTTTCAAATTGTTAACAATACTTTTATTCTGTAATGACTAGGAGCTTTAAAATATTTTTAAACTATTTCTTAAATTTACAACCAGGTTATACTTATAGTATATTACTCATCACACATACACTATTAAATCGATATTAACTTGACACCCTCATCCATCAAAAAGTGTTTTAAAAACATAATTTGTCAATTAAAATATCAAACTCATAATAAAATCAAGCCCTGATTTAAGTACAGTCAGTAAGGGTTGGTTTTGATGGATGAGTGCATGTAAATTTAATATCAATCTAATAACACATGTGTGAAGAATACTTTTCTGCCACAAGATTACACATACATAAATCACTATATTATTTATTACTCACCCTACATTCTAAAAGAAACTAATCTATCTCTGAGACCATGTTTATATTTTAAAAAGTCCTACTAATTTTGAATGACGACAAAGAGCAGTGCAGAGAATTAAATTTGGCCCTCTACACTTTCTCTTTATTACTTTCTCTTGTAAATTTTGACTGTTAACATTTTAAAATGACCATTAGTTGTAGTTCTTTTCCTTTTAAAGATTGCCTCAGTTAATATTCCATTACATATACAGTAAGCCCCAGTCTAAAGAGTGATTGGTTGGTCCACTCTGCCTGCTGCCCCATTAGCATATATGTTAAGTAATGACAGAGTTTACCTACTCAGCACAAAAATTTTAAGATGCTAATTTATCTGGATCAGAAGTTATGACAAAAAAACGTGATTGTTTGTTTGAACCTACATTCACGATGATTCAAATTGGGTGTGAAATAAAGCCAAGGGTTGCAAGGATTTTTCAGATGACGGTAGAGAGTGGATAATCAATAAAGGTGCAAAACCCACTGTGGCCAGACACACTACCACCTTCACTACACCACACGTATGTTGATTCAAAGATGTCACTACAGCCAACATGGGAAAGAACTGTCAATGGAACATACTGCGTATGTTTTAATTTTATTGCTATTTTACATCCTAATGTTTCTATTGTTTTCATTAATATAAGATTTGGGCAGAGACATAGTGGCCTGGCACAGTCACATCTGGGCCTGAATTTCTTATGAATGACATCCTGAGCAATAAACTATTCTAATTTTTTTTTTTTTTTTTTTACATATAAGTAAATAAAACATCAATTTTTAATAACACTTTTTATGTATCTATCACCATTATCAGTTATTGGTCAAAAGACAGGCCTTGGTCACCAATCTGATTACTTCCCCAAAATATTTTGCCTTTGATTTACTCTTTTAACACTCACCTACCTCCTTTACCAATCAACTTCTACTATTTCTTATTCTATTTCCTAATCCCCTCCCTTTCAAAATGCCTTCCAACATATCTTTTATAATTTCATATGCTCAATCCACTTTTTTTCTCGTCTCAGCTAATTAAATTGCTAACAAATTCTAATCTGCTTTTATATCTCTTACTACCTTCATTGCAATATGTATTTGCGTGCATAATCTAATAAAAATGCAGAAAACATATTAAGATGCAAATATCCAAGCTTTTATTATCTATTAATGAACTATTTTATTTATTTATTAAGGAATCATTCATTATAGTCTAAGGAATAAAAGCAAAGACTTGTAAAAACTCTTTCAAATAACTGGAAAAAATGTATATTTGACATTACCTCTTTTTCAGTTAAAAAAATAACTGCTGTACCCTCTCGGCCAGCCCGAGCTGTTCTGCCAACACGATGAATATAATTTCTAATGTGAGAGGGTTTATCATATGAAATGACGTAATCAACTTCAGGAAGATCCATACCACGGGCAGCTAAATCAGAGCAAATTAATCTAAAATTAAACAAAAATTATTTTTTCAAATAAACGTACTAATATGATTATATGAAATATAAACCAAAAAAATTTAAGCAGTTTCAGCGTCTATAATTTTTAGCTAACAAACAGCAGGAGCGCAATAAAGATAAACTCGTGTTTGTATCGGACAATAAAACTATTTAGACTCAAACAAAATAAATACTGTTATAAACAGAACTATTTTTAGCCAAACTATGGAGAGATTTTGATATTTAATGTCAATTTACAAAATAAAAAAGAATGGATTGTGCAGAAATAGCAAAAACAGGAACTTGGGTATTCGTTGCTTCATGAGAATTATATGGAAACTACTTTCTTATCCAAATTTAAAGACCTACAGTGCAGCTTCTTCTCATAACTTCTATCATCAACTTAAGCTCTAATCTGTCAGATAACTTCTGCCATATGATATTTTTATCAATATTCTCTGCATTCCTCATTTGTGCTCATAATCTGATCAAAATATAAAATCCATTTACCACTGTGATTACAATAACTTAAATGATAGCTAATGTCAAAATTTTTGTTTCTGATTTCATTAGTTCATGTATGGGTGGTATTTATTTGGAATTAGTATCTTGAAGGGCATTGTGTTATTACTGCTCTCGTTATTAGATTCATGCGAACAAAGTAAGGATCGGAATCAAACCTATAATGACCATTTTATTATACTATGTTAAAAATATCCTTTGTAATATACAGCACCATCTATGAGCAGCTTATAAAGTACAAATCTAATATTTCAGAAATAGAGAGCTTTGAGGTGTACGATAAATATTTATATAACTAAAGCCAATTATAGCTGCAGGGTTTATAATGGATATTGATTTTATAAAGACAAATTTCAATATGTAATTACTTCAAAACAAATAGCAATATTAATACGAAAAACTGTAATTTACTTTTCCTAACTCAAAGTAAATCCAGAAATTTCATATATTACCTAAAACATATAATATCCAAATGGACCTTAATTTTTAATTTCAGCAATTTCTTTCACTAAATTTTATGCTAATTATTAATTAATAAATCCAGAAAAGATTATATAATAAGAAATAATACTTAATGATGTATAATTTTTTTTAGTTTTAATTATATGCATAAATAACAATAAATTATAAATTTAACTCCATTTTATGATATTCATATAAATATTTTATATATTGTTCTGTAGAAATAATACATAAAAATATTAACCATCATAAACACAATTATTATGTAACTTAGAGTGACATCACAGTAAAACAAATAGCCTGTTAGATTAAAGACAATACAATTTGACACAAACCAATGCTATATTGAGATCTTGATTTCTGAGAATGATTTTGAATTTATTAAGTTACCTTTATAGTTACAGAATATATACTACTAGTAGTATATCTTCCATTCGTACAATGAATATCTTCGAGAACTAAAAATGTGATTACAAATTTAAAGTTTACTGTTTTCAAAATTTATTCTTAGTCTGTTTAAATGCTTTAGAACTTTTAAAGGAGATTAATTTGGAATATATTTTAATTAAATTATTCTGATATGTTAATAAATTTCTGAATATTTCAATGATATACAATGCAATAAATAAAATATATACTGCAGTGATTAAATGTCAAAAGAGATGCTTGGAGTATTGTAGTGTTTTGTATAAATATGTTTACGGAAATTTAAGTATAAGTTTTGTACTCCGGAAAAAGTAAGGAAAATATATTAGAGAAATATATTTTAGATCGCTAACTGATAAGGATTTAATTAGTGATTAAATTTACATATTTGCAATAAGGACATTGTGTTCGATAAATGCCCAAGAGATATTTGCTAATTACAAATATTTCTTGATACAATACTAACTAAAAACACAAAGAGAAAATCAAGATTGATAACATCAAGAATAAACTTTGGATTGCCGAAGGCCAACTGAAGGGACTATAAATAGTTTGAGCAACAAAATGTGTTGTTCTATTTCCAGTGAATTTATAGAGAGATTTTAAGTGATGGCAGATAAAAGAAGCTAAGTGACAATGTGGCGATCTACTGAGAAAATGTGTTCTCAAGCAGTCTATTGGTTTTCATCAGTGAAGAATATTGGATTTGCACACACATATCCAGTGGTCTTATTTACTCTTTTTATACTATCACATGATCACAATTTCTTATGTTTGCTCATAACTGTTATTAAAATAGGCAAAACTCTCATACAATAGTGTACCAGATAGGGATTTTATGCACAAGTCTTCTGGCATCCATTGATTACTCTGGCTTGCACTGAGTAGCACTACTGTATGGAGAGTTTTGCCTGTTTTAATCTTTTTATACTATCCAAGATTTTTAATCTCAACCAAATTGCTTGTGTAGTTATATAGATTTGACCTTAATCAAGACCCTAGAGGTTTTAGAGATCTCCTTTTGACTATTTGACAAGAATGGAATACATCATGATTTCTAATATCCACATTACCTCATAAGACAAATGTTGATTGTAAGCTGGGGAGAGAGTCATGTGATTCTAAGTTTTGTATCCTATCATATGTCTATTTTTCAACAGAAATTATAGCATGCAGTTCTATTTTTTAACAAATGATTCAAGCATAATTAATTCCCTCTTACATATCAGTTTTTCCAGATGTGAACTGCTTTAGAATCGCAGAACGTCTCTCACTTGCTAATGTAGCTGAAAACTGGCCAACATTCAAACCGCCAAAAAGATCCAATAAACGAAATAACCTAAAAAATAGAAAAATCATTCCATAAATAAATAAAAATTCTTTGAAACAATTTTGCAAGAGAATTATTTCTAACCTATTAGTTGTATCTTTGGAATTGGTGAAACATAAAACCCGGCGGTATTTTAAGTTGTGCAAAAAATGCAGCAGAAGAAGTGGTTTGTCAGACTTTTTGCAAAGAACAAAATGTTCCTGTAAAAAAAAAAAAAAGTACTGGTTTACATCAAAAAAGATTTCGAAAAATATAAAAATTAAAATCAGATTTAGTCATCAAAAGTTCTTACATAATCACCTATCAATAAAGTGAGCTTAACATTTAAACTCTGAACAAAGTTGGGAGATAACTAAAGATTTCCCAGATAAGCTAGAACATTTTCATATAACTACCCAGGTAACTTTCTACTATTATTCAATAATTGAGTGTTTAGTTATTCTAAACAGAAGACAAAATAAGTCCCAGATAGTCATTTAATGTTAATGGCTGACCATATCGAAATACACAAATGAGAATGGGTTATACAACCAAGTACTTGGTCATCAATAATAATAGTTATTACCATCAAAGTGATAATGGGTTCAGATGTTCTAGGCAACAGATTACCAAAAATCAGAATATTATTAGTTGAACATTTCCATCTCTTATTTATAGTTATTGGCATTCTTTTTATATAATTTCACATAATTAAATTTGTTTCTAAATATTTACATAGGTGATAGGTTCAAGTTGCCTGAAGCGCCATCTCTGAATCAACACGTGATATAACATTTCACCAAAAATTTTTTTAAGGTCCTTCTGTCTCTTGATCATGAAATGTGATACTATGTTTGATATCTTCATAGATCATCTTCGGTACTCTCCTTGCTATCAAGAAATCTTGCAAATACTTGAAAACACTTTTGTGACTCATGGTTCACTGCTATTTCAAACATGGTTGTACCTAATTTAAAACAAAATTTAATCTTAATGCATTGTTTCATTGTGAATTAAAGTATTAGAATTCAGGTTTTCCAGACACACCTATGCATTAAAATTGTTGTGATGAATAGTTAAACTATATCGCTATTATCATATGCATTGATTCAGAGATGGTGTTGCAGGCAAGTGAAAAAACCAGTCTTCTTTTCATTAGACACAATATGCATATGTTACTAAATAAAAGCTTTCTTAATAGCATATGTCGATGAAGGGCAAACTGTGGCTTCTAAAGCCACTCTGAGCAATTATTGGTTTTCATTGCTATTTTTTTAAAATTGTTATATTAATAACTTAAGACATTATAGTATGTATGAATATTAGAATATTTTATTTCCTAAATGTTTTAAAAGTAATAATAAAAAAGATTTTTTGAAACTTTAAATTTGCTTTTTAATGGGGCTAGGTAAAAAAGTAGTTAATATGGATTTTATCATTATTGATTGGCAAAAAGTATTTTGACAGTTGATGGCCTGTGTCACTCCTGTCAAAATTAGTGGCAGAAGTGACTATTGTGCCTCTTAAAACTTTCAGAAATGTGTGAAAAAGATTATACGTGGCTCTTAATACTGAATAGTTTGCCCTTGGCATATATCCACTCTCCCTGATTGAAGATGGGTGTTTAGTCAATAGAGCTCTCAACAATATAACAATAATGATTACTATTGAAGTTGTAGTGTGGAATTCTTTTAATGAAAATAATCAAGATATTTAGCCACCAGGGAACTAGTTTTTATGCTGGGTTTGCGAAAAGATAAGGGGGATTTAGATTTAAAGGCCATAGAATTGACAAAGATTATGCTGTGGAAATGGGATGGGGCAGAATATGGGAAGACTTAGAGTGGGGAATGGAAAATAAAATGGCTAACAGGTTTATCTGGGCATAGTTGCTGAGATATTCTTGACTTCGTTTACGAAGAAGCCAAATACATCACATCACATCAATAATTGATCATCAATAATAATAGCAATTAATATATTCATAATTAATAACCAATTCAGATATTCTGGATATTAGTTTACTGAAAACCAAAACATTTTAATAGCCCAGTAAACTGCTAAAAATGTATATCTTGTATTTAGATCTACGATCCTTATTAATATAAAAAGGCAGAAATAAGGTTCAATAGAATCATAAAAATAACTGCTCAAAAAAAAAAAATTTCTGAGAGGCAATAACTACTATTTAATCCCTTTACAAATCAAATTGATGAACATAAGCCATAAAATATTGTAAATGAGTCCATATAAGACAAAAACTATCTGTTAACATATCAATAGTATATTAATATCTTTAATGAGAAAAAGTTATTGAGGACAAATCCAAAAATTATATGGCTGAATTCAAAATTTCTTTGTTAGCAAGTTCCAATGAAAGTAAATTCAGCTTTTTTATATGACAATATGTAGAAAAACAGTTCTTTATATCAAACTCTGCATATTACTGTTAGAGGAGGGATCCCTATGGCCCTGTTGAAATGAAGCTTTGCCGTTACAATCATTATTTATAATAGATTAAATACACAGGCTTATATATACCTGTGTGTAACATATGTAATAGACAGGGTATGAGCACAGACTTTCACATGACCCACCACTTCTACACTATCTCATAACACTGATATACCTGAACACACATATGTTGAAAAGATAAATTATCACCAATAAACGTATTTCATGCTAAACCAGCAATCATTAGTTGGTCCAGATTACCATCTCTACACATATATGCTACAAGTGCTCAGATATATATTTATTTATCATTATTTATGATGTTTCAGAAAAAACTTTGCTCCAGAAGTTCCTTAAAGAGTTTATTCTTTGCATCCACATTAGAACTAACTTAAAAAGACTTTCTTTTTGTGAATTAAAGATTTTTTTAAATAAGAATAAAATCACCTTAGATTACTAAAGGAATCTATTGATAGTTTTCTTTTATTATAAATCATATTTTGTATTGATATCTCTTAGAATTGTCCCTTGTTGAAAATCACATTAAATCCTGACAATTATGGTCTACGAAACCCACTTTTATTCAATTTCTCTTATGAATATACTGCAACAAGACCTCTCATATGCTTAAAAGAGCAATTAAATTCATACTACTTTACAGCTGTCTGCTGTAAGCTTGCATAATTAATGAACATTAAAAGGTATAATGCTATAATATTCCCAGCTCTAGCCTGACTGTTTCTGGCTTTTTTAGCTTGAATAGGATGCCAGAAACATAAATATTTTAGTTTCAATTTTAAATCCTAGTCTTCAATGACAAAGGGAAGAGTGAGAAATCAATTAATTTGGAGACGGGGATTTTGTATCATAATACCATCTAATATCCATGGATTACTCTAGCTTACAGTAGCAGGCAGGAGAATAGAAGATAAGTACCCAGTATAATTATAATTACAGTTACTATTTATTTGCTCTCTCTTCTAAGAGTGACTCTCTGAAGGGAGTCTATAATGCATGGAAAAGAATAAGTCAACAGTATTCAGCAGTATAAGTCATCAAAAGATGATTAAAAAGGCCAATCAATTGCAACAATATCAAGTAGTCTGAAAATGGAAACAAAATAAAATACACAGCAATATGATCACTTATTTTATAATAAAACAACATTCAAATGAATGTTCCAAATATTACAACAGAAAAAAGCTCAATATTGAAACAGGGCCAATGAGAGTAAATCAATTCATAACTTGTTCTTTAATGGTTTTTCTTTCAAATGAAGTCAGAGTTTCTGTGTTGATGGATTGTGTCCTCATTCGTCAGCAAACCTTATTTCAATTTGTGATTGTCAAAATTTTTTTTAGATATTATACTAATTAACATTTTATTAATAAAAATCTAATTTCTTTAATATAATTTTCAAAAGTAAAAATTACTGGCTTATAACAACAAATCTACATGGAGGCCATAGCAGTAATAGAGATCTTTGAAACTGAATACAATAATTTGCTCTCAAATCTTTTCTTAGTGAAAAAAAATCAAGAACACTTGAGCTACATGGTGAGCATAGGAGTACCATTTAACTGATTCTTTTGGATTTTGTCAGGTGAAAATCAATCCAAAATTTTTACATTCTCTTCTGCCACTACTTGAAGTCTTATATTTTAAAGATATAAGGAACTCATTAAAGATATATTCTGGCTCTAAAATTAATGGTAGAAATTGTTTTTAAAAAAAATGGCAAATCGCCAACAACAATCCTCAGGAGTTATCACCTGGACAATAAATTGCATAATTTATTTACTCGTCTCCAGGCAGAAAAATTACTACCTATGTCTGAAATATTAACACATTTACAAAACAACTGTTTTTGCTGCTTGTTTTAAACTTAATCTCATGCATAAAATGATTTCTAAAAAAAGTAAAATATTGTAAAGAATTAAAAAGAAAATTTAGTTGCATCTTAGTATATATATATAAACGTAATAATACACAAGATATATATTTAAAAAAAAAAAGATATACATAGTACCGTTAATTCTCGTGGTGTAGCAAACTTTCCAATAAATTTGACTTCAAGATCGGCTGAAAAATTATATATATATTAATAATGTTCAACGTGTATTAATAAGCAAAATAAATTATTAATATATATATATAAAGTGAATTATCGATCCATCTTCAAAAACTAATCAATAGAAAGGGAATTAAAATGTAATTTAGATTTTATAATTTAACAAAAAGTGTGCATTATATAAATAAACATTAATATTGCAGGAGTAACATATATTTAAATAGTCAAGATTAATATTAATTATAGAATTTTTTTCTAACAATTTTGTCTTATTTTTACTTTAAAATCTGTTATTGGCATTTGCTCTAATATATGGAATTTAATGACCTTAGCAAAGTTAACAAACTTCTTTTTATTTTCTCACTTTAGTTCAAATAATATCAGTGGCTGATTTCATCAGAAGGCAGTCATGAGCTAATTCAAGACAGTTAAGGTATCACTGTGAAAAGAAAAAGGAATAATTGGAGATGAGGAATTTTTATGATGATTCTGAGTAAACTTATAATTTTTGATAATGATTCTTTTAAGTTCCTAAGTAAGAACCAGGATAAAAAAAATTTTATTAGCAATAAATCACACAAATTATCATTTGTAATTAGAATGCATGAAATTTTAATTACTGGAATATTATTATTTAACAATGAGCAAAATAATTACAATACATATATATTCATTATGCAGGACAGACCATTAATAAGATAACAAGCACTGGAATACTGATTCTGAAGAGATCATCTAATGACCATACCATATATTAAATAATTATTATATACCAGATAATTAACTGCTGAACTAAAGAATCAATACTAAAAATGCTCACGACTACAATTTTATTCTTTCACCATAATACTGGTCAATAATCCACTCATTAACATTGCCATACTTAGTGTGATTTCTCAAAGTATGATTTCAATGAAATAACAGGGACAAACTGGATATATTTCTCTAGCTAATCACTTTTACTTATTCATCTCCACAGACCATACAAATAATTTTGGCTAGTGTAAATCAACTTTATTTGTCGTGAGAATGAGAATGTTTTTATATTTCTGGCACCAGCTTTTGGATTCAAAAGACTGATTTGTCTATCTCTACTATTCCTTAAACAATGTTATCTGCAGTGTGGTACAATTTGAAAGTCCTTGAGACTTTTCTCTATCCAAAAATTGATCCATAAGTATATTGTATTCTATGCAATCAAGTTGACAATTGTGTAAAGAATGAATCTTCAATTAAAAACAATTTCATAAATTAACAAATCATGATAGTAATAAAGAAATTCGAAGTATATATAAATTATGATTGCCAAATACATGAGGTTACTTTTATATAGCAAATACATTTATAGATACACACATTATTCAAACATATTTACTTAGACATTTGTTTTGCTTTGATATTTTATTTACATATACCTCCACCCCCTTTAACCTTTTCAAAAATATGAACATACAATGCACAAAATAATTTGTTAATTATATACATATACTTGATGAAATAAAAATTTACACTATCTAATATCCCATAATAAAGAAATTATATAAAAATATATTATACAACTGAAAAATTAAAATTTTATAAAATATTCAGAAAAAAAGAATGAAAAAAGTAATAAATTTACAAATTTAAATCAACTTTTCAGTAGAACCAAGCTGCTGTAACTTCTTGTATTTTTGTCTCTATTAGTCTTATTTTTACTGTTCTTATCAAGAGCACAGTTTAATTTTAATAAAACATGCTTTTGACAGTATTCAAAATAATTATCTTCTTAGCAATTTGAATTTTCCTAATTAGTAATTCTTTTTCAAATTTGGGTTTTTCACTGTTATCTTTGAATACCAGTTGTTTAGATGATTTTTATTTCTTTTTAAAATGAATTTTGTGATCTACACTATTTTTTATTTTAATCTATTGGATTTTTTTTTTTTCCTATAGCTTTTTAGTTGGTAAATAAACTATCAACTCAGGAACATATTTTATTGTAGACAATAAACAAATTATAAGACATCTTTAAGACTGAACAGATCATCTTTCCCGGGAACTCTATTATCACATAGTGATGATAAGTCAATTATGGCTGACAATTAGTAAACTGTCTTATAATTCAAACCAATGATGAACAACTTTTTCATGATTATAATTGGAAAAATGATAATGATAATTTTCAATTCCTTATGCTGTTTTTGCTTATGTCATTCAATAACTTTGAAGATAACTTCTTTTTTCTTGAAGAAATTTCTTGTCATCAAAAACAATAACCAGTTGGTGCTGCTTTCTATTTCTTACATACTTTCTCTGTCTCAAACAATTTGTCGTAAATAAAAAAAAAACAAGTCACTTTATAAACGAATACAATAAAGGATTTGTTTCCGTCAGTTTCTGCTTAATGATTCATTTAATTAATAAATTATAAAAGAAAATATTTTAATTAAAATTATATTCTCTTTTGTCTTTGAACAATATTTTTAGTTTATAAAAATTGAAGTTTAAAATCTTAAAATGTACATTATCTTTATATAAGTATATAAAAAAAAGTTCTTTACTTAATAAACAAAATTCATTTCATAATACTCAATTTTGAATTTAAGATTATTCAATAACCATAATTATATATGACATCATCTGACATAGTTATGCACATTAGAAATGATTTCATAGCAGATAATTTTAGTTCACCACTAGAAATAAAATAGTTTCTTTGTTAATTTCTCACATCTCAATTTTAATCACTATTGCTTTACAGGGTTTTAATTATTTTTATTTAATTTTAACATAACAGCAAATTGGGTTTAATTAATGGTAGTAATAAATCATGCGCTAATACACAGCTGAAGAGCAGGTTTTTTTTCTTTCCAGTTGAAGTAACAAAATAAGGCTGAACCCTTTCAACAGTTACAATATTCTCATCTATCTTCATTGCTAGGACAAATTGTGAAGTGATGGAATGAGGTAGGGGGGTGCTTAAGTGTATGTATATATATGTAGTGTTGTGGAAATTCAAATTTATGTAAAATTAGAAAGTGTTGATAAGTATCAGAGAGTTCACTTTCCGGAGGAGGGGGAAGGATGAATTTTTTACAATTAATAGCATGAGTAGAATTGGCTATGTAGTATGCTTCTCTAATTTTTTGCCTTAAGTTGTCTCTCTCATTATACTGAATGGATGCTGAAGATAGAATGAATAAATGCCCATTTAAATTTTGATGTCCAAAAAAGACTGAGCTGCAATCCATTTTGGTAGCTACCCGCTTATATGTGTATTGGTACTGTGACAATCATACAGCCAAAGACACCTGGGATTCACTAAAATAAATTTAGAATTACACCTGGTGTAGGGGGGCCCTTAATTGCATAAATAATGCAAGGGGTAATATCAGGTTCAAGTTTGTCCTTTGAGTTATTTAGAAGTTTATTGAAGGAAAAGGGTTGGGTGCAGAAAGAAAAACTATATGTAGGTGAAAATATTTTCTTGAATGTTTTGATGAGGGTGGGAATATATGGAAGAAGAAACCATGGCCGGTCATTGGAGAAGGGTGGGTTAGTGTTAATCTTTCTGTAAAAGTGTTTTATTTTTTTTTAGGAGGCTTGTCAGCACCAATACACATATAAGAGGGCGGCTACCAAACTGGATTGCAGTTGTCTTTTTGAAGCATCAAAAATTAACTGGGCATTTATTCATTCACTCTGTCTTCACCATCCATTAAATATATTGAGAGATGGCTCAAGGCAAAAATTAGAGAAGCAAACTACATAGCCAATTCCACTCATGCTATTAATCGTAAAAATTCATCCTTCCCCTTCTTCAAAGTGGACTCTCTGATACTTATCAACACTTTTTAATTTTACATAAATTTGAATTTCCACAATACTATATATATAGACTTACATACTCTCCCACTCCACAATTTATCCCAGTGATGAAGATGAGAGTATTGTAACTCTCGAAAACGCTTAGCCTTATTTTGTTACTTTAATTGGAAAGAAAAAAACTTTTCTTCAGCTGTGTATTAGTGCATGATTTAATCTATTACTTTCATTAAAGCGAAGTATAAACCTTATATCATTAATGATAATAATAAGTCTAAAAGAAGTTTTGAAAAGTTTCCTACATGTGATAAAATGAAAATTATCAATTTAGTTGCAACAGGAAAAAAAAAATTGTAAGCAGAATTTAACCAGTTCACAGAATTGTTAAAACAAAACAAAAAAAAAAATCATACTTGTATTACTGAAACTGTTAACCCTAAAACTGTTCAAGTATTTAAAAATTTTAAAAAAAAAAATGGATTAAGACATTTTCTAGCATAAATCTTTTATTTTATAAGACACATTGTTCTAAAAACAATATGTACTATTAATGCAAAGTTTTTAATTTATATTTATGTTGCATAAACTTAAGTTATTATACAAAATTAATAATGTCTCCAAACACAACTAATCTTTTATTTTTTTTTCCTTATTAAATAAATGGCTTTCAATATTCCAATCTTTATAGATTTTCTCTCTTGGCCAAACTGTATTATCATACTAATCTAACTTCCTTCTGATTACTAGCACATAGAATACTAAACTGGCAAAACTCTCCATACAGTCATGCCACTGAATGCAAGCCAGAGTAATCAATGGATGCCAGAAGGCTTGTGCATAAAATCCTCATCTAGTGCCTACTCATCCAATTTCCTCAGACTAGTTTCTGGCTTATGGCCTTCATCAGTGAGGAGCCTTGGATTGGAGAGCACTGCACCTAGATCTTAGATAGAGGATTTTATGCACAAGCCTTCTGGCATCCATTGATTACTCTAGTTTGCACTGACTGGCACTACTATATGGAGAGATTTTGCCTGTTTTAATAACAGTTATGAGCAAGCATAAGAAATTGGTGATCATGTGATGTTTAGTGGTTTAACATACGTAATACAAATTTTCAAGTTTTTTTATTTTTGTCAATACATTTTTCACTTTAGCTCTATCATATTGCAACCATCCATTAACACAGAAATCAGACTAATTTCTCTTATTAATAAATACATTTTGAAACATCCACTTGTTATAATTTAATTTTATATATATTTAGATAACTTCATTTATATATTTTAGATATATTTCAAAATTTTATTCCATCACGCATTGCTGAATATGACCAAAGACATTTGAAAAAGATGGGGCAATCCCCAAGATGTGCATTTTGTGCTAAACCAGCACTCATGAGTTGGTCTAAATCACAATCTCTTATATACATCTTCATCAGTTATTTAATATTTATAGTCAGCAAATTACTAGTTTAATTTCATCATAGGGGATCTGAACCCAGACTTTCGAGCTCCCTTCAGTCATCCACTCCATCTTTATATAACTGATGATGGCATATTCAAAGACCTTATTTGCCAATTTTATTGTCTATCCAAATTGACTGTAAGTCATTCTGATCCCCATCATCTGATTTTCAATGATATGGATGGCTGAAGAGTTGGAGAGTGGAGAAAATTGAAGACTGTCCATTAAAGTTTGAAGATTTGCTATCTTAATGTAAACCAAGCAACTGATTACGGATATGGGAGATGATGATCCGGACCAACTGATGAATGCTGGTTCTGCATGAAAGATGTATATTGGAGATCATTTATTTTTTTCACATGTAAGTGGTCAAGGGTATTGGTTTATAAGATGAAATGCATGACTTAAGAGAGCTTAAATTTAAGTCTGGGTTCAGATCCTCTCTAATTACATCTAGCTTAAGTATATATATTGTACCCTCACTTCTCGATATATGATATAACTTAAAATATGACTAGCTCAATTAAATCGTTATGCTTAGCTAAAATATGTATAACTATCTTTAATATATTTTTATAATACTATATCTTATCAGATTTATTATAACTTATCAAAAATTAATATAGTTCAATATCATCTACTAATTAAATAAGTATTTACTAAAATCATGAGACTGTGAAGTGAAGTTACAATTAATTAATTTACATTAGCCAATGTCTTCCCAAGACATTATCTCAATGCATAAGAATACTAATTACATCTTTATTATTTCATTACTACATCTACAGCACTCTTATGTCTTTTATAAATTAACTACCTTTCATAATAATAGATAAATAAATCTCAATCTTTTGTTAAGGAAAAATAATTAAATAATCTCAGGTTCTTCTAATTATCTTAAAGTAATAATAATTCGTGCAGATAGGAATGATAAGGGATTTAATATCAAACCTAAATACACCTAACTTACTCCAATAACACTAACTAACAAGAATAATCTTTAGTGTATAACTTAATCTTATCTATTTCTATAATACTATTAATCACTAAGAAAATAAGTAAATCATATACATGTCTTTCATTTCCATATAGCATCTTAACTTTAAAATATACTAAATTCTTATAATTTAACAATCTGTGGCAATAAATAATATTATACTCTTATATTGTGCATTATAATTACTTTCTGACCATCATAATATTATATGTTAATGTCAATCCATTTCTATAAATTATATTAAGAAAATATTGTGTTTCTTTCTAAAATAATAATAATAATAAATTCATATTGTGCAAATATTATGTTTATTCAAACTATCTGTTGTCAAATGCTGTGGTGTAAAATAACGAATTCGACACATTTTAAAACAACTTAACAAATTTATTTACATCAACTTTAACCAATAACTTATTTACACTATTTACATTAAAAGTGGAAACCAAAGAAAATAAAAAAATAAGAAAAATAATAATACAAGTTTTTTTACACTGTTACTATTTCCATAATCATAAATAAATAATTTATACATTCTTTAAATGTTTTATCAACAACATTTAATTAAGTTGATGAACTTAAATTTTAATAGATATCATTTTGTCATCAATTAATACAAGAAAATTTTATGTAAAATATCCTAAAATGTAGCACATGTAAATAAACAAACGTTAACAATTAAAATGCTACTTCACCTAAGTATTTCTGCTATTTATATTATAATGTACTAATATGTATTGCATTTACTATTAGCATTACTCCAATGTCAAATAACGTATAAACTGATATAACTTTGTAATATAATAATAATTATTGATTATAATTATTTATTTCATTCTAATGTAATTTCATACTACATGTCTTACCAAAATATGCAATACGTATATGTTCTTTTAAAATAATCTTTAAAATTATTCAACAATTACCAATTTTATAAGGTATTATATTAAATAAAATTCTATGATTCTTTTCTAGTTAAACCATTACTCTTCTTAACTTATTATTCCTATTCCTTCCTAATAAACTTCTATCTACAAATATCATTTTAACCTTATTCAACTTCAGAAAAACCAGATGACCAGTTTTTAAAAAAAATAATAATTATCCAAACTCTATTATACCTCATTATCTATATCCGATAAACCTTAAATCAAAATATAATTTTCTATGTAAAATTAACTTAACTTATCTAATAAAATAAAATAAAATATAGATTTTTATATCTCTTACTAACTTGAAAAAAAAATAAATAACTTATACTAATATAATAAACTCATCTTAACATTGTAACAGAAACATTAAAATTTATCCACGAAAGAACATATAATTTTCTAGATTTCCATATTAGTTGTATTAAATTTACATCATAAATTCAAAGTATGCATATTAAAATAAAACTGTTATTACTAATCTTAGGGTATATTATTTAAATATTTATACATTCATTCAACAATCAAATAATATTTGGTTGATCTAAAGAAAACTTCAAAATACATCAAATTATTATTATTATATAATTTTTACCCTAAATGATACTCTAATGTACGCCCCATACAGTCTCCAGGATTATATTTTACAAAATAATTTCACATTTACACTCAACAATTATTCTTTAAAATATTACGTCTCAAATAATTATTAAAATAAACTTATGCAATAAAGTTATATTAATATTTAATTATTTTTTTAAAAAAGTAAATGTACCTTCCTATCTGATCAATAATTAATTAAATATTTATGTTAGTTAATAAAAAAACATATTACATAAAACCAACGTGTCTTCTTTCACCCTAATTTTCTTTTTCCTAGGCACACTTCATCAAACATTACTTCCTTTTCTACATCACGTTTAAAATTTTTATGAAAAGAAAACTTTTTAAAAAAAAAAATAAACACCACCATAAACAAAAAAAATAAAAAGTTTATAGGACGGATCATTTCTTCAAAGAAAAATTATTTAAAAGTTATTATTTTAGAATTAGTCAATATTTATAAATTTTTATTTAATTATTCTAAATTGACTGGATATCCACGATATTTTATTTGCATTCCTTAACAAATTCTAGGTAAGATTAATTTTAAATTCTTCTGTAGACCGCGCTCAGACTTTAATAATATAATAATTTTACTTATAGGTATTTCTCGCCAATTAAACTTCCAATTTATTGCCTTAAACTGTCAAATTTAGTCTTTTAAACCACAAGACTTTACAAGGCAAGTATTTATAAATCATTATTATTTACCATATCTTTACCAAAATATATACTTAGATTTATAATTTACATACCTCATAAAGAAGTATTTCCTTCCTTAAATTTCTTTATAAATATTACAATTAACTTTTAAATTTATATATGTCCTACATATTACTTTTATCCATCTATAATTCCCTAGTTAACGTTTGTTATATTTTTGTATAAGCCCTACTTTACCATAGGTCTTCATGACTATTTGATAGTAAATTGGCTTCGATAGAGACGATCAATAGGAAACTATAATTAAATAGCACTGCATATTTGAGTAAAACTTTAAAATTATTTAAACCACTCCTATAATTTTAAAAGACTACGGCGCTATAATTTTACTTAGCTACTCTAATAGCACACTTTACTTTAAAAATTACAATCATAATCCCTCCGAACAATTGAACCTTGTTTTATACCGAATCAACTCCCACTTGATGGTAAATTAAACAACAACTTGCGCTTATTTACATATTTTACCACAACGAATTAAAAATAAATAATGACTTATTTAATATTTATTATTTATTACATTATTAAATTCTTAAATTAATCTTTATCATTTATTTAAATCCATTAAACTTTTTAAATAACTTTCACTTTATTTCACTTTTAACTTTTATAAGATTATTTTTATAAACAAACTAAGTCTATTTTTATTCGCTATTTTTACGTATTTTAAAATCGATTTAATATTTCACATTAACTATTTTTATTTTTATCTCGTGATAGCCAATTATACTATAATTTTTACAAATTTAAAATAGTTTGCAACTTTACTAAACAAAACTCACAGCAGTGTATATGTCTAACTAACACTGTTTTACAACCGATACAAACCCTTAATCTAAAAAAAACAACAATTTCATTTTTTAAAAATAAATATTTTTAAAATAAACAATATATTATAACAACTTTTAAAATAATAATTCGATATTATTAAAATCAAATATTAATCTTTATCAACAATAAATATATGCATTTAATTTTAACGTGTCTTTTTAAAAACTTTTAGCTTTAAACATTTATTTATTAAATTTATTAATGCAGTATTAATTATGGCCAGTTTTCCCAACCACATACTATTATCATCTTTATGAAACGCTCTCTCAAACATCGCACATTTCACATATCAAACACTCATAAATACTTAATTACACTTTTAAAGATTGTTATTAACAAAATTAACACATATGCAAAATCTTAAATTTAAATTTTTAAACAGAGAACAACAATTTAGGAGACCCAACAAAAACAAATATATATTATACTTGTGTTTAAATATTACAATTTAATTTATATAAGTATTCTCTAGCTGAAATATACTGTACAGATAAGAAATTTTATTTTGTTTTTTATTTATATATATTTCCTTTCGTTAGTTTAATATATATATACACACACACAGTATTACCATTAGTATATCATTTTGAATTGAAAAAAAAAAAATCCATGCAGAAAAATATCACATGGGAACTATGATTTTTCAACAATATAAATGACAATTTAAGAAATAATGGGCCTGTGAAAAAAATAATATTTTTCTATGCTGCTGATTCCAGAAGTGAAGAAACAAAAGACAGAGGAAAACAATGCCTGCATGAACGATAGATCAAGAATTCACTGTCTATATAATAAATGTAATTAATAAAAAGATGAAATTAAGCAGAACAATAAAAATGTATAACTTAGCTTCCTACTTCACAAATGGCCCACCTTTTGTTGAAACAACTGAGAGCAGAGCATATAATGATAATTTGCCAGATATTATTCTTATTCTTTATACGGTACATTCAACAATTTTAAGACAATGGCAAACCACAACATATATAGTAAAATATATATTTTATTACCTGGTACTTGAGAATTGCAGATAACGGAAGTATTTGATGTAAATAATCTTGGTAAAAATAAATTAAGTTGTTCCAATTTTTCTGGATTTTGAGATAATGTAGCAGAAAATAATAATTTCTGAAACTGAAAAAATATATAGTTTAATAAATAAAGTATTAAATGCTTTAAATACTGCTTATAGACTACTTAATAAATATTGTCACTTACTTTCATAACTATAAATTGAATAGATTTATTAGAATATTTAACAATCGTAAAGTCTATTAATAATTTGTTAGTAAATACAGTATTTCTATATTTGATATTTAGCATAATTGATCAAAAATGCTGTAAATAATCAATTCTTAATATTTGCAAAGGCTCATGGTCCCTGTGCTATAAATTAATGTTATACTTTTATGAAAATTTCTGTTTTAAAGTATCTTACTTTCATCAAGACCCTGTCCCTATTATATATTACTTTCTTTGTTCTAAGACAGGTTTAACAATCAAAGCAGGATCAAGTCAATTATGTATGTGATCATTGTCTGACAGTTCAACATCTCCTTACCATGATTTAATTCACTGTGTCATATGTAAGATATCACTTTTCCTTATAGTTCTTTATATGCTACATGCACTAAAATGCAGGTGATTGGTGAAGCTAATTATAGATACTGAAATTAATGGTGGAGCACTTTCGAGAAGTTTTGTCTTCTCATAATCATAGTTAGCAAGATGAATGAGAACAATGGAAATGTGTGTAATGAATATTTAAATTTATTCAATGTAGATTAAATATTCATCGCACACATTTTCCATTGGGCTTATTCAATTCACTGGCTATGATTATGAGAAGACAAAACTTCTCAAAAGCGCTCAATCATTAATTATATTATCTGTACTTAGCTTCACCAATACCTGCACTTTGGCACATTTAGACATACTACTTGTTTAATTGGGAAGTTTACATTTTTCTAATTATTACATTATGGTTCTTTAATAAATATATTTATTTTGAAGAACCTCACTTATATTTCAAAATTGCTAAAAATTTTACATATCACAATACTCTTGGCAAGATTGAATAAATTCTCTATTGCAAATTATTTGTAGTTCTAAAAGAGAATTAATTATCTAAATCTATTAACACTCTTGTGACCACACAATAGCCAAAAGTGAACAATTTAAACCATTCCATCTTATATCATATATAAAATCCCTATTTTCTCTGTTGTCAAATTGGTGAATGTATGAATATTTGTCTGATGTCACATGTCAAATTCATCATGAGGCATATTTTTCAAAGAAAAAAATTATTTGTTCATCTGCCAAATTCACATATCAAATCGAACAGGTGACAGGGAAATTTCTCACATTTATTTAAAATCTTTTGTTTTAAATTACATTAAATCTTAAAAAAAAATTTTGTTGAAGCAATTAATTAAAAAAAAATATTACAAAAATGATGGGCTGAAAGCCCGGAGGAAATAATGCTGTCAAATTCACAAATGGTAATGGGGTGGTCATTACTTCAGCATTCAAATGGCTTCAGCCAATATGTTTGGTGGCTTCCAGTAAGATACTCAGGACTACTGGCACCAAGTGAGCTGTGAGCTAGCTTGGCTACTGTTTATATATTTCCTGATAAAGGTTGCTAAAACAGCAAAACACCGATTCATAATTCAGCGTTAATGTGCTCCGTGCTTTCATGATCTATCAATTCCCTAATATATAGTTCAGATGAACAAGATTCTCAGCAATGTTTAGAAGAAAAAAACACATATTTATATTAAATCTTAAAAAAAATTTGTTAAAGCAAACCAATTAAAAAAATATTACAAGTATTAGATTTAATAATACATAATTTATATTACAAAGAATTTAATGTGAAGGAAATAACGATGTTAAATTAAACATATCAAAACGACAGCCTATGTTAAATAATTATAAATATCTGCATATGTGGCATCCAGATCAATGTAATCATCACAAGATATCAAACAAGCAATCAATTCTACCTACAGGTACTGGGGATAACTCAAATAAAAATATTATCATTTTATATTAGAACATAAATTATACATGCTTAGAAAAACATTCTCACTTCTATACATTTGAACCCACTAGCATCGGAGCTTTTAAAATTTGTTTGTATTAAAATAAAAATCTAAGTTTTAATGCTTTTAATTATGAATAAAGTTATGTAAAAAAAGGATAAAAAGATGTTAATAAATAAGTCTAGTAAATAATGATTAAGTTCAACATCTAATATACTTCTATCTATGTTTAAAAAGCATGTAATTTAATCCTGAAAAAGAATTATAAAAATAACGAAATAGAAGCAACACTTGACTCAAACAGAAAACTCAACACAAAAGAGTGTTTATTTTTAACCTGTTAAACGTAAATGTATAAAAAGAATATGGCCAGTTTTCTTCATCTTTCATTTGATTTACTTAATCAATCACTCAGCCTTCGACTGTTTATACCTATTTCCTATAGCATAAATCTTAACATTTTCCCCTAATATTCTTTTTCATTTATTTATTTCAGTTCTTCTTACTCTTTTACACAGTAATTTCAATTCTACAATTTTTAAACTAAAATATGACTTCCTGGATTCACTCTTAATACCATTCCTTCAATTTATTCTCTATTGAAAATTGATTTAACCGAAATCTATTATCACCTGAGCTTTCAGATGCAAGTCCTTTTTTATGGTTTGTGAAGCTCATTAATATAATGCCATTTCCTTCCATACCTGTCGTGCATAATCGTCTACTGTCCACTACAACATTATATAATTATTTTTATATTCCTTTTCATGTGCATATATATATATATATATTTACTTCATTATCCGAATTACTGGTTGGTATATAAACCTGAATTATAATCAGATCTCTTGGAAATGCTTTTAGTCTCACCATCATCAATCCACTTACTATTTTATGTTCTTAGAATTAAAATAAAATCTACATCATTGATCATTCTTTTCACTTCTATCTATTCATCTTGTCTTACATTCTATAACAACTAGCCTTTCTTTTTCATCTTTGTCAATAAATTTTTCCACCTTCTGTGAGTTGTTCATAGGCCAGATAGATGATTGTAAGTGGACTAATGTGATCACTTCTGGGAATAGGTATATTTGTTGGAGGATTATCTCCAGCAATATAAAAAAAATGACAATAGTTAAGTAAAAAAAAATGTTTATTTATTGAGAAAATTATGATGAAGAATTGAACTAGGTATGTACTTTGAAGCAAAGTAAACATAACAGGTATATTGGGAGAAACTTAAAAAATGAAAAAAAAAGAAAGAAGTTGATTGAAAATTTTAAAAAGACAATAGTCAATATGTATTTAAATGGGGTAAAAAAAATAGTGAAGTTTAATGTGTGGGATTTGCTTTTTGTCAGATAATTCATGGCACCTGAAATTGGAAAATGTCAGTAACTTATATTCCTGGCATTCATTTTTGTCATTATAATTGAATATTACATCTCATGTGATTTGGTACAGTGGTAGAAAGCCGGATTGAGCTAAAGGAACATGATTGTAAACTAGCTTTGTCATTTCCAATGCACAAACTTCTTACGAATATCTATACAATAATAAAACATTCCAATTTTTTTTTTATATTATTTAAATTATTTACAATAAGATATGACTTGTGAAATTGTGTAGCTAATTCTTAACCAAGTTATTTTTGTAATCTCTGACAAATCCCCTTAGTTTTTTAGTTTAAACTAACTCTATTTATTAGCTTCAAGTTTCCTGCACACATAGCTATTTTTTTGATGATAGGAATGTCTCTATTTTTCTATTTATTATCAATTATTTCTTTTCATTGCTTTTCTTGTTGAATAACAAAATAATCTTTGGATTACAAAGACCATTATAAAATACTGACAATCTCTAGCTGACTGATGTTTATAATTAACGTATTTATTCTCAGATACCAACTTTTATATATTCTTTATACCAAAGAGTTTGCATTAATGATTTTATAAAATCAATTGATATTTTTTTGGCGGCAAAAACTCTGTATAAAATACTATTAACGCTTTGCATGAATACTGCTTTTTTGTTGTTGTTGATTCTTTTTTTGTTATTCCTGTTTTGAAACTGTACCTATCAAATAAATAATTCACTGACTTTAAAGTAATATATAAATATATCTTGTAAGAAAAGATTAGCTTCTTAATCTGCAGCTGATCTTACTTTAAATTATAAATAATATCAAAAAAAAAAAAGGTCTTTATTGTTAAAATACTCCACATATGGCAAAGTCAACTTAATGTAACTGCTCTTAATAAAACGTAAAAGCATTAAAAATATGACAGCATTATGGAAATATAGTCCTTAATAAATTCAGTCAGAGCAAGATAATGTTTTTAGGATTAAACAATTCAAAACAAAACAACACTCTCCATATAGTAGTGCCATCTTGTGCTAACAAGAGCAATCAATGGATGCCAGAAGGCTTGTGCATAAAATCCCTATCTAGTGCCTACTCATCCAATATCCCCAGACTAGTTTCTGGCTTGTGGCCTTCATCAGTGAGGAGCCTTGGATCTGAGAGCACTGCACCTAGATCTTAGGATCTAATGCAACCCTCCAGCACCCACCTTTTAACTCTATTTAACTACAAAACTATGAGAATGAAATTGAAAACACTATTAATATTTTCAATCCAAGCTCAATAGCTTATATAGTCATATGGGTCTGAACTCAATTCAGTACCCATACATTTTGGTGTCTTTGGCTCTTCAACAACCATAGCCACCACTATCCTATTAGGCAGGATTGGTATGAGATAGTGATCATGTGATGTTTAGTGGTTTTTAGGATTATGGTAATGTTACAACCTGCTTACATTAATTATTCAGCTTTATGATGGTTTTCAGAAAAAGAATTTTACTGTTAAATTTACTTTGAATATTATTATCCAACTAAAATAATTTTACTATTAATCTTATCTTAAATTTACCATCCAGCTAGTTATCAGTAATTAATTAAACAGGAAGTTAACTTAGATGCAAATTATCTTGGAGATTAGCCACATTACTTTTTTTAATTTCTTTGAATTTTTACATCAATCAAAAGGATCACCAAAATCTTTCAAAGCAGCCTTATAATAATTTTGCCAAACAATGACTTAGAAGGGAAAAAGTTTAAAATCAATTAAAAGAACTTTAAAAATTACTTTCTTGAAGTGGCAGCCATCTTGGCAAAATGACATTTTTTCCAGATATAACCTAATCTTGCAGTATCCAAATTGACTGACATCTACATTTAAACTAATGATTTCTAAAAAAAATTTAGTTCAAAATGAAAATCTATCCGTGTAATTTTACATTTGTAAGACAAATAATCTGTAATGATAACTAAAATAAGTTACACCATTTTTATTTATTTGAAGAAGGAAAAAAAACAATTTTCCAAGAAACCCTCCATAGTTCTTAGTATAAACTAAATTGACATTTTTAAATTTGACCAATTACTTTCATTAATAAATGTAATTGATGGATGAACATAAACATTGGCCTGTAAATATTGTACATATTATACTATCTTTTATTTGTTATTAATAATATTTTACTCATTATGAAAATAATTTAGTTTTAATTTCCCATTTAACATTTTTTCCAGTTAAAATGACTTCATTGCTTTCACTACTGTCTCTCGGCCATTACAAATTTAGACATTATACCACACGTTACACAGAAATGTCCACATTAGAATATCATAAAATTTAATCTAATACTTAAGAATTTCCTTAAGATTATTCTTTGTAATTCAATTTCTATATTTTTTGTTATTCTCTAATCTCTAACAGAACTGAAGACAAATAATCAAGTAATGTCAGATCTCTTTTTTAATTATTATATATATATAAATTGTGATTTATTATTTACAATATTTTACTTTACAATATTAATTTTTTTCAGATTTTTATTTATTTATTAATACGTATATATATACACACACACTCGCTTAGTATAAGAATGGAATAAAAAATTGAAATGACATTATGCTACACTGACTAAATGAAATGGGAAGTCATTTATAAATCTAAACAATAAATTAAATATATGTAGTCACTTACAGGCACAGGCTGGAGATTACAAAGGCTGAAAAATAAATAAGATATATTATGCTATAATATATATACATAGTATTTAATAAAATTGTTATATATAACTTTACAGTTATATGAATTTTTAATAATTTCATTATATACAATGGTCAAATATCCAATATAAAAATAATTATTTGTCCACAATGTTGTTATTGATATATACTCAATATAATAATCAATGTAAATAAAATTGAAAACAACTAATTATATTTACAATTATTTAATTATCAACCCAGCTTTCATCTCTTATTGAGACCTTTTCAAGATATAAAGTTTTTACATCACATCATTTATTAACTACATTTACTCCACCTATTAGACATTATTTTACATTCGACAATGTAATTAACATTACACATATAAATACATAAATAAATATAAAATAAAATTACATAAAAAAATAACTTAAAACTAGATAAATACATATATTTTAATATACCTATATAAATAAATAAATATTCAACTTCCCCTTATATTGTTGAAGGTAAAATAATGTCTAATAGGTGGAGTAAATGTAATTAATAAGTCATGTGATGTATAAAACTTTATATCTTTAAAAAGTCTCAATAAGAGATGAAAGCCAGGTTGATAATTAAATAATTGTAAATATAATTAGTTGTTTGTTTCAATTTTATTTAGATCGATTATTATAATAATTTCATTATTTAAATTTAACTGAAATCAAGTTATTAAAGATTTCTCTAAACTTTACACTGAATTAATCAAATTAAAAATGTTATTAAAATGATAAGGAAAAAAAAGCTGAATGCAATTAATTCTTGGGCATTTTTTATTTAATTGTTTAAGAAATTACAGAAGATTTAAAAGAATTCCATTTACAAGAAAACATTCACATTCTGTCTAAGTAGTATCTTTATATATTGTCTATTGGGGTTGAAAAAATTCAATCACACAAAAGACAGCATAAACTTTACATTGGTAATTATATAATGCATTAGATAGTACATAAAAGAGTTCGTTTTTACATATCTAGCAATGATTTTGTTCTAAGATTATTAAAACAAAAAATTGTTTTGACTCTATTATTGACAATACATATCTTAAAAATATTCCTTCCTTCAATCGATAAATTTTTGAGAGAAACATCACAACTGGGAAGAATTATTAAACTTTTTTCTTTCACTTGCATTGGTTAGCAAAATATTGCTAACACTAAAACTGACAACTTGTATTAAAAAAAAGCCAAAGATACTTCATAAGTTACTGATAGTAAAAGTTAAATTATCATCTAATTCTAAAAATATGTAAACTATAATAAAGTTTTGAACAACAAAACTATACTATGAATTTTCCATATATATTAAATTAGAATAATCTTCACTTGTGACATAACCAGGGAACGATCAATTAAAATCAATAGTCCACCATGTGATTTAATAATTACCAATAGTATTTGTCTGATTTATCTCAAGATAAAAGATGGCTACTAAAAAAATATCTGTTTAGTCTGCTTTTCAATTCATAAAGCATCTTGAGCGCTAAGCTAGAAGCAATCAGCTTTTAGCTTAAAATAAATTTTAAAAAAAAATGTTGTTCCAATTATTTAGATCATGCCAGTTCAGCTCAGGCAAATGATTTTAATTGGTGGTTTCTTGGTTACATCATAGCTGAATATTGATTCCAGTTTAATACATTGAAAATTCTCATTAAAATTTCGATATTATATCTACTTTAATAAAGTTTGTATATATAAAGCAAAACAGATTCACTATCTAAGAAATAATCTTTATTATTATTTTTGAACAAGACTTTATGATTTTATGGTATGCTTTTTTTTTTTTGCAATTAATGAAGTTTAATGTAAACAGAACCATTTTTAATAATTATATTCTCAATATGAATATTTTATTATGGAAGATTAATAATGAAATCAGCACTATTCAAATGTAAAACCAATGGTAATGATTATCTGTAGCAAGTAAACCAATTTTAAAATGAGTCAAAATGCATTTAAATACAAACTATTACTTTTCCACAGAGGTATGTTATGATATCTATTCATGGGGTAGTAAAATTTCCTAAATAGGCAATGATTAGAATAATAACTAATTTGTCAAAATATAAAAAATAAAGAAGCTCATATTCTTATGCTTCTAGAGCTATCTACTGAAAGCTTGAGTAATTAATTAGTAAACATCAGAAGACGTAGTGATATCCCCCCTCCCCACCCTTTCAACCATACTACTTCTGGTTTTTGCCTTCATCAATGAAACTAGGATAAGCATCTATATAACAGCCATCTTTTATTCCTTTATTTTATTCAAGTTAATAATCTGAAATTTAAAACATTAACTTTTAATATTTCAAACCCAATCCAATTAACTTGCACAGCTATATAGATCTAACAGTCAGTTTTTATATATTTTTGAGACCTCTCAGTTCGGTAACAATTGGTAGATTGCCTTCTATTCTTCAGCTATGAATGTCATGTGATAATGTTGTTATTCTGTTAAAGTCACTTGTTTAGCAAACTGACAAATTTCTCAAATCTATTCAACAAGCATTGGGCTGAGGTCAGTCTAAGAACACTACTAAATTTGTTTAATTACTATTAAAGTAAATAAGAGGAAATAATTATTAGTTAGTTTAGAAGATTGCAGATCTGAAATGCACAGCATAATATAAAAAAGCATTATTGTTACTTTTTAACAAAATAACAAGTCATTCATTGAGTTGTTATTTCTCAATGAAAGTCAGTAAATGTCAAAACCATAACTCAAGATATAAATTAATTTCTAATACAAATTTTAATTCCTAGAAGGCAGTTATTTTCACTGTACTCTAGAGCCATCTATTGTGAATTTGAGTAATCATTGGACACCAAACAGTACAATGCTATAAAATTACCATCTCCAGACTGATTTCTGGCTTTTGCCTTAGGATTAAAATCATGTGATTAATGCACTTATGCATCTAGAAGCCATTTTATTTCTTTATACTAATCAAATCAAAAACCTTAAATTTTTAAAAAACCCCAAGATTTCAAACCTCGGCTAACTCATTTTCATATCTGTCTAGATCTAATATCAAGTCAGCTTCTATATACTTTTGACACCTAAAATCTACAACTGTAGTCCCTTTCATTCTTTGGCTGATGAAGGTAAAAGTCAGATATCAAGTAGTCTTGAAATAGAGATTTTATAGCACTATATCATCTGATACCCATTAGTTATTCAAGCTTACAATAGATGGCTCTAGAGTTGCATAAAGTAATTACTCTTGGAAGGAGTATATGAGAGGATGTGATATTGTTGTTGATATTAATGTTCTTAGTCAAGATAGAAAAAAAAAAACTAGTTATTTACTCTTGAAATATGATTTAATGTAGATCTCCATGGCTATGTAAATGAATTATTAGCCTGTGTTTGAAACCTTAAATTGTTTTTTCTTCTATATTTCAGGTTATTAACAAATAATATAAAAGAGTAAAAGTGGCTGGTAGATACATAAATACACAAGTTCCAGTTTTGAATCCAAGTCATCACTGATGAAGGCAAAAACTAGAAACAGGAGGATTTTATAGCACTGTACCAACTAGTATCCATTGAATAGTCAAGCTTTTTTTAGATAGTTCTAAAGTAGGATGAATGAGTAGATGTTTTTAAATTTTAATACTGTCAAAAAATCAAACAAACCTTTCAGCTGTAATAACTTTGGGATAGGGTTTATTCTTACAAACAGTGCTTTCAACAACTTTAACCCAATTGAGATCTCTGAAATCCATCAATGTATCAGCTTCATCAATTACCTGCAAAAGAATACAAAATCAATACTCGTTATATAAAATATTATTCAGAAATAAAATACTTTTTCAGTAAAATTACAAAGTTAAATACTATAATCCTCAAGTTTAGTTTTTGCTTAAACTTAAGTGGATTCATTTTATTCTTTCATAAATACTATATCTTGTGTTGGGAATGAAAATATTCATTTATTATTAACACTCGTAAAAAGCGCATGCACAATAGCTTGAGAAGGCTGATCTTTAATGTATTACAATTTATAAAACATAGCGCTATAAAAATAAATGCTTAAACTTCATTTGTGGCACAGTAGTTAGTATATCTGCATGCTACACCCCTGCCTTGAGACTGGAATCTGGGTAAAAAAAAAAATTTCATTCAAGTTCTAAAGCATTTTTCTTTCAGGTAGCAAGCCCAGAGCTAATTTGGCCATTCAATTTTGACCAGTAAATGGATATCTAGACATCATTAGCTGGTTATATTTTAATGGAGTGAAGCCTCCAATATGATGCAATCTTTGCCACTGTTGCCCATTCTTGCGGGTGCTGATCCCATGGCCGATGCTTGCCTTTCATTTATGTTGATTATCATTATAATCTAGGATAGGACATAAATCCTCAGACTATCAAATGAGATGAGATATATTAGAGATTTTCTATGTTTCTAAACAATTCACAAAATATTAAACATAGGTTTTTAAAAAAAAACTTTTTATAGAATGAATTGAATTATCATGTTGGATATTCCAAAAAAAAAAAAGGTATATAATGGAAATAAATAAATTATAAAATACCAAATACACCTTAAGTAAACATTTCACAATGCAATCTATAAAATAAAATTTATTCCTTCTAGCTTACAGTTTCAATTGTTCAGCAGTCATCATCAGATCTATATTCAAATATAATTAATGTTTATCCATACATACTGAAGTAATTGTTTCACATGAATAAATAGAAAATGTTTAAGATCAGAAGAAAGGAGAATAGGAAGGCACAAAAATTGTTGATAAATTGTTTTTATATTGTGTGAAATATTCTAAAACTTAAGCAAATTTAAGATGTGGGTGGAGAATATACCTTCAATTACACACAGTTATATGTTTATATGCATGGTGGCATATGTGTGTATGTGGAAGTTTCATACTTTTTTTTTTTAATTTTTCAAAATAAAATAATGTTTAATTTTTGAAGAAATCAAATATCACATACATCTCAATGCTTTCAATATACTCTATAATGAATTGTATAAACTAAAAATACGAATTTAGTTCAAATATATTTACATAAAATTCATTAGAATATAGTTTAAAATATATTTGCACAAATACAAATTTCCTTCTTCTCTTACTAAGCCCTAGTTGCGCTTTTATGCAGAAGAAAATTTTTATAACATTTTAGATATTTACATGAAATTTTAAATATAACATAAAATATGCTAATACCAATAACAACAATAAATTACATTTCAATAATTGATTATGTAACATTAGAAACTTTAAGAATATATAATTAAAAAAAACTTAATTAAAGAATAGATACAGTTATAAAAATACAAGAAATTTTTTTTTTCTTATTAAAAAAAAAAATCATAATAAAACATTAATTTAAGATCATGTAAAAGTTTAATTATAAGAGGTTGTAAAAAAGTTCTAAATCATTATTTTACAAAAGAATAGAAAGAAGTTGCTGCTTTGGATTTCAGTAGCTGCATTAAATCCAAAAGTTTTGCGTATATAATTTTCTTGAACTTTATTTAGTTTTACAAAAATTTTATTTTTGTTTTATGCTTTGAATTAGTATATTTTATTATTGTAATAATATATTAAATGTTAAGCATGTAGAAGTCCTTTATGATATATTTCAAGTAGTCAAACAAATGATTTACTAGTTGACTGATTATTGTAATAGTTAATAAAAACAAGAAAAAGAGAGATCTTGGAACTTAATATTTTATTGTTTAATACCTTGTGAACTTATCGTAAAAGTCAACTTTAAGTTATAACTTGAATACGAGTTTCCAAACTAAATACAATTGATTAAAAGATCTCTGTAAATTTTTGTGGGTGTGCGTGAAAATGGAAATTGGATAGGTGAAATATATATACTGATTTATATTAAATACATGCCTTCGGAAGTATATTAACGTAATCAGTTTCGTAAGTGATATAAATTTTTATATGTACAATTAGAATATGACCCTGTTTAAAAAAGAATAATAAATATAAAGGTGTTGAATGACAACAGTAACATAAAAAAAAGTCTTGCTGATTAAAGCTGAAATGCTAATGTGATATAGTACAAGAATGAGATCTTATTAATTACCTTTAGATTAATCTTAACATTAAAAGGAAAAGTAGGATCTGCTCTGGTATTGCACTAATTTTTATAAAGATATACTCATTTGTATAAACATTTATAGCCAGTCCTAATATTATGGTTTAAGAAAGAAATCCACATCTTTTAATATTGTGTACCAAACATAACATAGCCTTGCCCTGTACAGCTCTCTTGGCAGGAGAAAGATTTACTTGACCCTCACTTTATTAACGGCTAGTTTTAACTATAAATAACTTGAATATGCATGTTTATATGCAAATGAGAACTTTATTTATATTATTTAGTTTATTATGGTATTCTCCTTATGATGTTAGCCATTGATAGTATCTTCAGGTATTTAATTTTCTAATTCATAATTGGCTATATATATATTTAGCAATATTAGTAAAGTAATTATGATCAAATAAATATATTTAAACAATATTTTGTTATTGAATAACAGAAAAATACTTCCAGAGGTATTGTAATTTAATTTATGAACAAACTCATACTTTATATATAAGAATTATAGAAGTAAGCAATTGCCTTATTATTGATTTAAATAATTATCCAAGTACTTAATGCATTATATCAATTTAGCTTATTATTTAATTTACAATATAAATTGGAGATTATCTGTATGTAATTAGATAGTAGATAGGTTTTTGTTGTTGTTGTTGTAAGAAGAGATAAAATTAATAAAAAAAATTTTTTTTTTATCTTTATTTTGTGATTGTTTTCATTGATAATTCATTCTTTCAAGGTCAGAAAAAATCATGACTCCTGACCTATGGCAGACAGAAATATTTCTCAGTGCAATACTGATAAATAATTTAAGCTAATCATAATAAGTCCAAAATTAGAACATTTTCAATATTGAATAAAATAATAAGAACATTTTCAATATTGAATAAAATAATAAAGATAAAAAGCAATAAATTATCTTAAAGCTTTTATAAAACCTGGTGGCGCACATTAAAATTATTTGACAGGAAAATAAATATCACAAGGATATGGTGAATGAACATCTTATATTTGGATTTGATTGTTACAATACATACTCATATATAAAAAAAACAATACATACAATATCCTATTATGAATTTTTAAAGAATATAATTTTTCAATGATCCCAATATCTATGTATCCTTTATACATTTTTTAAAAATATTACTCTTTTATTCTTATTTAATTTCTTTTGCATAAATTGTTTTGTATTTTTAATAATTACAATTTCATTATAGCTTTAAACATGCATTAATTAATAATAACATAATTTTATTTTTTCAAAATTTATAATTCTTTTTAAATAACTTTATCTTTTTTAAACTCTTAACAACTTTGTCTTATATTTTTATATTAACCCTTTCTAAACATCACATGATCACCATCTCTTATGCTAGCACATAGCTGTTATTAAACAGGCAAAACTCTCCATACAGTAGTGCCACCCTGTGCTGTTGGAGGGTTGCATTAGAACTTAAGATCTAGGTACAGTGCTCTCAAATCCAAGGCTTCTCACTGACAAACACCACAAGCCAGAAACTAGTCTGGGGATATTGGATGAGTAGGCACTAGATGGGGATTTTATGCACAAGCCTTATGGCATCCATTGATTACTCTGGTTAGCACAAGGTGGCACTACTGTATGGAGTTTTGCCTGTTTATTAACTCCTTCTATTAGCATCTTTTAAAACTACACCTTACTTTAATTTTCAATCTACATATACTTATTTATTTAATATAGAATATTTTTATAAAATTAATGTGTCCCCAAATCTTTAATTAAAGATAGCTTAATACTTTTAATTATGATAGTTTCTTTAATTTTTCTATCCCTTTTATTGTTAGTATAATTAATCATTTTTACAGTATCTTTTTTCAAATTTATATTCCACCTCCAATGAATTTTTAAATGGGTGATCTATCTTATTTGTATTGGGTTTATCTTGTATAAATTGAATTATTTATTTCATCTACATAATTACTTCTAATACTATTAGCTTGATATGTTTTACACTCAATTTTATATAATTTTTTATATTTTCAACATACTTATTACATTAAATATATTCTTTATTTATATTATTATTACCTTAAATTTTGTAATATTGTTAAACTGTTTAATAATCTTACAGATAATTAGATTTATAATTTTTATAATATTATTATTATAAATTTTTACATCTATATATTTATTTTTGTTGCATTTATCCTTTTTATGTTTATTTTCTTATATTAAATATTTCTTCAGAAAGTAAATCATGTCAAGTAACACTATCAAAAATAATTTTATAGGCGAAACAAAAATAATTATATAGGCGAAACTAAGTATAAAAATAATTAATTATAATAAGAATAGAAAGGATAAAAAAATTAAACACACTTTCTTAACTAAAAAGTATTAGGCCATCTTAAGTAAAGATTTATATTTGAAACCAATAATTTTGTAAAAATATTCTTTAAGTATATATAGATTGAAAATTAAAATAAGATGTAATTTTAAAGATTCTCATAAAGATAGTTAGTATAAAAATATAAGACAATTTAAAAATTGCTTTGGTTAAAGTTGCTTAAAGCTATTATCAGTTTGAAAGAGATAAAATTATTTAAAAAGAAGTACAAATTTTGAAAAAAGAGAATATATTAATGCATGTTTAAAACTACAGTGAAATAGTTAAAAGAATAAAAAAAAAAAATTCATGTTTTCTGTTTTAAAACAGAAATGCACTAGAGCTGCAAAAAGCATATGACAGATATGATAAGAGTTTAAACAACTATGAAATGATATAATACTTCTGATAAAAACGCTATGAACACTGGGAATTTAAATTAAAAAAGATTATACAACAGTAGTATCTGCAATGTTTGATTCCATGAAACTTAGTTAACAACATTATGTAGGAATGTGATGATGTAGGAATACAGTGAAATAATAAAAGTCTTTACATCCTACTATTTATAAATAATTAAGTTATAGAAAAAAAATAAAAGGAAATATATGATGCAAAAAGTAATAGCAGTAATTAAAGAAAAATCTAAATATTTATTTCGGGGAGCAAATACCAATAATCCAATTACTAAAATAATAATAATTTAAAACAACTACAAGATATAATCACACTATAAAATACATTTTAAAAATAAGAAAAAAAATATATCTTGGAATATAAAAACAACACAAATGAAATGGGTGATGGGTAGATATGAGGTGATGTGCAAAAAATTTAGAAGGAACATACAAAAAAAAAAAATTAATAAAAACACTTTTATTCACATAAATCTTATAAACAATAAAAACTAAATTTTCTTTAATTTTCATAAATAAAGGTACGGAGCAATCATGCTTAAAAATGGTCTTAAGTCTTACTTTCTCTAAAGTTTTTTGGACTTTTTATCAAGCAAAAATTAAAAGTTAACATTTTTAACTTAATATTTTTCGTTTTGCTACCATGTATATGAAAAAAATATATCTAATTTCTATTTTCATAAAATATAACAAAGAATATTTCTAAACATCAATACTCTAGGTTTTTACTTGTGGAAAGCTAAAAAACATGTATTTTTTTAGTGTTTGTAAATAAAAGTGTTTTTTTTTTAAAAAAAGTTATATATATATTCTACTTTTTAATTCTATATATGTAATACTGAATTATCAAAATGAGATGAATTTACTTACATTATATTTTGAAAATGTTGAACAAAATTGTACACATTTAAAATGAAGCCCATATAAAATTAAAATTATTTTCTTTTGCTAAAATTGTTTGCAAACTCTAAAAAAATATATTATCATTGGAAGTAAATCTGCAAGTAAAGTTTCAACTAGACAGAAAATTAAAAAAACAAAATAAATTAAATAAAACTGTATAATACATACAAAAAAGCAATTGCAGATGAAACGAAGAGAAAATCACTTTAATCTCATATGGTTATGTAAAAAGAATGAGATATGAAGTGGATACGACCATGAAACAGAAATGAGAAAATCACACACACCAATGAATGCTAAAATATATATATAAACTAAAACAAAGATACAGAAAATCAATGATATGACAGAGAAGAATAAGAATTAGGCAAAGGTTTGCATCAAAAGATATTCTATTCAAAATAATAATGATAATGAAAACAAAAATAGAGAATTAAAATCTAAACTGGAATTAGTTTTATTGTAATAATAAAATGATGATAGATTGGGAATATAACAACAACAAAAAAATCTGTCATTGGATAATTTTTGATTAGTCTTCAAGAGATAAAGGTAACGAATGATTTAGATTAAATTCTCTTGCAGAATAATAAAGTTTGGGAATGATGCTGCGATAAAATCTTGCAAGAAATCTTTAGGAAAAAGGATTGATGGGCAGCCATTTATATTTATTAATAACTCATTAAATATTTAATTATTCTCTTGTTTTAATCAAAATTTCTTTGTTTTCTTCAGTATTAATAGATTTTTACATACAAAATTAAAAGTAATGAAATATTAATAAGAAATTATTACTAAGATAATAAGATTGTAAATAAAACTGAAATGTGTTCACATAAAACATAAACAATACACATATATATTACCAAAAATCGAAGATGTTCCAAATTAAAACCTGGAGTTTTTAAGATGTGATCCACTAATCGACCAGGAGTAACAACTAAAATATCTACTTTACTGTAATATTTTATTTCTTGGTGAATATTGGCAGTGCTAAAACAAAAAAAAAAAAAAAAATTAATACACACTAAGAGATTGAAATATGTAAGAATTTTTGATTTAAAACAATTTTTTATTATAAGCCTTTATAATTTCAAAAACTTCTTAATAAGATGTCCACTTTCTTCTCATCTACAAATCAAATATGTTTTAATTTCAAAATAGACGATTAATAAACATATTTTGTGACACTAAATAATTTTTAAAAATGTTCTAACATTTTAAATTAGATCTGCTTCTAATATGTTTTAACTTAAAAAGGAGGATAAAAAATGTTATCATGAAAGATATATAGAATGAAAAAAGAAACTTGAATATTTGTTTTATTGACATTAAAAAGATTTTTGATTGGTTGAATGAGATTATTTTGTACGATATTCTACAGAAGAAAATTAAAGCTAAAGAAATTAATAAAGTTTAAGAGTGGTAGTTGGACAGAAAGTTAGGACTTTTAAATCCACAGAATATTGGACACAATGATCAAGAATATAATTGTACAGTGAAACAAGCCTTCAGTTATTCTATGACAGAGCACAGTTAGAGACTAGTTATTTTATTTGGAATGTTACTTTACAAAAAGAGGCATGGATTATTAAAAAAAAAAAAAAGTCTGATATCTCTGAAAGTATGAATTTGAAGAGAATGAAACAAATAAATTAAAAAGATAAGTTTAAAAATATGAAAATGCTAAATATTATTGAAAAAATTTAAAATAGTAATTTGATTAACTTATTATTTAAAGATATAGAAATTTATGATATGGATGAAATAGGAAGCAGATTGTTTGAAAAATTATTATAATTATCAACCATTATTAGTTGACTTTCACATATTTTAAATATATATATTGTGCCCTTATTTATAGGTCATAATAAGGTAGAATGGTCCAATTGCTAAAAAATTTTAAATTTTAAAATACGTTTGTGTAATATATTGATAATTGTATGATCGATTAGATTTTATAGTACAATTTAACGCTGAAAAATACCTAGTATGTAAAAGTGTAATGGATTATTTTAAAAGAACAGTTAAATAAAGCTTAATTATATCCTTGCTTATGGTTGTAAAAGCTGGCCATATAAAATAATACAGCTATAAATAGTTAAAAGTATATTAACAATTCAATTGTAATGTTTTAAAACTAATAAATTAAATAAACGCTATATGTAATATTATAATTATAATTAATATTCAAATTTAATCTAATATATTTTAAGAGAAACTTTGGGGATGGTGAGAATTATATTTAGTTCTACATTTTTAAATTATTTTCCAAATTTTTATAAAATATATCAGTTTTGGTAATTTAGACCGAGACGTAAATTAAAAAAAAAAATCAAATCATCTGATAAAGTTAGTAATCATGTGACTGTATATTATATACCTTCACACACACGCTTGTTAGAATATAATAATAAAGTTTGTGAATTATAAAACTAAATGTAATTGCTATCGATCGTTAAAGTAAAAGTTAAAATATTAAATGTTATTTTAATAATTGTTTTAAAGTTTAAATGATTTTGATAAAACTATAATTGAGTTTAAAAATACTATTCTAAGTAATATTTTAAAACATGACGTCATAAATTCTTTATTTTAAAAAGTTTAATCTATTATAAAACTAAAAATGTGTAAATTTGTTCGCGCTAAAAAAGTCATTAACCAATCAACGGAGGTATTTTAGCAGACGAAAAATAGGAATTAGACAGAGCGGGAAAAAGAATGTGTAAGTAAAGGAAGGAGGAACATATTTTTTTAGCTGTATAAGATCGTAAGCTAGAAAAAGTGTTATAGTTTTTAAAAAATTTTGTATTTATTTTTAAAAGTTTTGTTTTAAAATATAATATTTTGAACTGCCTTTAAATGGAAGGCTAATTTAAAAGATTTCTTACCAGGATTTTTTATTCAAGTTTAGCCGAAACCTTGCAGTAAAAATGGAAATACTACAGAAAAAAGTACCTAAAAGTATTGATAAAGTAAAAATAATTGTAAAGTGCCTTGAATACAGTTTATTTGTGATCAACCAGAAAATCATTAGAACTCAGATAAATATAATTTGGACATTATACCGAAAACTTAAAAGAAAAGTTATTTGCCGTCAGGAAAAATTATGACGCACAATTTTAAAAGGCTACTCCGATTTTTTTTTTTTATTCTTCCCTATGGAAAAATTAAGAGGCGTATATCATAAAGAAAAAATTATGTAAAAGTTATAATGGAAAAAGAATGTTTGTCTTTTTTTAAAAGAAACATTACAAAGTATATAGTACCAGAATTTTAAAAGAAGTAAAAAAGTTACAGAATAATAATATGAAAGAGCTATTGTGTTTTTATGGAAAAGGAACCGAAAACTTTCTCTAAGAAGAATTAAAAATATTATAAAGTGTTCATTGGAGAAATGATTAATAAAGATAAAGATTTGGAAACTATAAATCTAATTTACTTAATGAAATGAATCCATGGAAACAGAAAAGTTTTATTGAATATTTAAATCAAAGTAATGAGAAGATGCATCGTAAAAGTCGCGCGGGAGAAAATATTAGCAGGAAATATTAGAAGAGAATATTTAGAAGTTTTCTTTACGGGATTAACTAATATCATAATTAATAATTGTATTAAATATTATAAAAACCAAGGATTATCATTCAGGAATATTTATTGAACGAAGTAATATTTGTTTTACCTTAAAATTGAACAAGCAGGGAGAGGAACATTAAGTGAATGGAAAAGAAATGATAAACAATTTTTTTTTTTGGCTTTAGTATGAACAGTTTTTCAAGAAATTTTGATGAAGGAGTACAGTAAATATAGTTTGAATATTTTTTACTAATTTATTTTAAAAATATAAAATGTTATGTGAGATTAGGGAAAACATAAAACATAAATTTATTAATATTAAAATTTAAATATAATAACTTGATAAAATTATAGAAATAGTGTTTAAATAAAGTGTATGGATGTGAATCTTATATCTGCAAGGATCAAATGGATGGTGAAGCCTACGGAACGCGATCGAGGAAATAAAGATCGTTTGGTAATTTTGATGGTTATTTATAATGCATAATGTATTTTTTTTTTAGATCATCTGTTGACTTAAGAATGAAGTGTGAAAGTCTTAATTATATGCACACATTTTATGCAACATTTTAACATATAATGAGATAGGAGTAATTCGGAATATGCATGCAACAATTTATTTAAAGTATATTAATAATATAATTTAACAGAACAATTGTGTGATTCTTTTGAACTTTCATGTGATAAAGTATTCAGATATTTAAATAGTTGTATATGATTAAATATACGGAGGAAAGTAGTAAAAAGATTTTCTTATAGAACAGTGGAATAGTTTTAAAATATCAATGAATTTTATTATTGTTAGTAATGCAGATATGTATTTGTCGATGTACAGTATAGAAAAATCTTGAGAAATAAGATCGGATAGTGACTTGGAAATACTAGTGGAGAGGAAACCAAGATGATGTGTTTTTTATAAGAAATAGGAAAATATAAGGGATTTGGATCATATTTAGTTTTGTGTGATTTAGTATAGTTAACAAAGTCCTATGACTGAACACATATGGTTTGGACAGTGTTTTGCATATCTTTAAACTTTTGATGTTAGAATAAAGCTGAAGAAATAGCTTTAGCATCATTCCTATGATAGAGGTTGGTAGACAGGTAAAGGTCACTCCTCTATAATGTCTTTTACTTCACTGTACCATGATTGTCAAGGTATATGACAAGTAATATTCTAGTTGTATTTTGATCCTATGCATCTATCTTCACTATCCTTATTTCGTGAATCTGCATCGGTCAGAAAGATATTTTCAAAGAAATAATGAATAAAATAGAACTGAAGATATGTTATCGTTTATGTAAGAATAGTTTATTTACTTGAATGTATAGAATTGTGTAACTTTAAAATTGAAAGTCCAAAATATCATAAAGAGAGAAAGAATCATATAATACATTGTAAAATTAATTCAGAAATGAATATAAGATTTTGAAAAGAAATCTAAACCAAGTATTTTAAAAGTGATAATAAAATTTGAAATTTTTTTTAAATATTAATGTTGGAGGGAATGAGTATTGCATATTTATCAAGAGAAAATTCAATAAGGTATAGTAAACATATACTTGGGCATGGTATATTAATAGTTATAATTATATCATCCAAAGTAAGGCTTGAATGAAAATATTAGGATTAATAAACATCGGATAATGAATATTAAAAACCTATAACCGAATGTGGAATAATGTTTTGACTTTGTAAGATTCCATACAACCAATATGAAACTAAATTTTATTATTTTGTAGAATTTTATTACGAATGTAAAATTTTGTAAAAATGTAATTTTAATAATATTAGGGATGAAAAGTGTTTGTGATAATCATATAAGAAATGCATTTTGTAATAAGCTAACCATAATAATAAATCAAGTAATAATGCTGTATTTTCTTAAGTGTTAAAAAAATAAGATTTAACTAGGAAAAGTAAATAATATTTTGATTTTATTTTATAAACTAATAAACTAAGTTGAGATATGAGAGTAAGGGATATCCAATGTATATAGTGTAAAAATATTGTTAATTTATTTATGTTGTTAATAAACTTTGTTTTAAATTTGTTTTAAAGTTTTTGTGTCCGCGTTGTTATTTCTCCACATGGATGCATGAAATCACGATACACTTATAATTGAAACAGACATATAGATTTTGCACAAAAGGTAGACATAAAAGTGTTATAAGAATTTTGAGAATTTATTGGTATGTTAAAAATAAAAGATCATAATTTTATATTATTTATTGGTCATAAGTCGGTTGCCACAATATTATATTAAATTATATGCTAATGTTGCCACATGTATTCTGTTGTCAGATTATTAAAATACTACCACGTAGGTATTTATTTATTTCATTTAGGAAGAAATAAGATTATATTATATTATTATTGTTATTATTATTTTTTATTATTATTAGTTGCGGTGTAGTAGATTATGACATAAAATTCCCTTTTCATATTTTACTACCGTAATTTTAAATCAGTTAGAATACAATTTATGAACCTGAGATTTTATTTTATTTTACTTCATTTTATTTAATTAAGCTAGATTCTTGTTATAAAGAAGATTAAGATATGATTATTATTTTAATCGTAGTGAATAGAGCTTAGAAAGTCGTAAGAATACTATGAGTTAGTTATTTGGTATAGTAAAAAGAACGAGATAGTGTTCTTATGCCATTGAGGTAGTATCGTGTGGATAAAGGCTCAATGTAGTCTATCTCGTTCCCGGTATTGTCACTCCATGTCTCATGAAAATAGTAAATATTTATTAATTCATTTTAAAATTGAACCGAATTTGTATTTAAAAATTAGAGCTAGTAATTATTTTAATTAATGCTGAATATTTCATTTATTTATTTGTTAACTGAGCTAGAACCCGTAATATTCGTAATAAACAGTATATTTTGGGGTGAGGATGCACGGGGGGAGGTTAGAATATATATAATCTGTATTTTTTTTTTCCCTTCTTGAATTAATTAAACCATAATAATTGTAATTTTTTTAAAAAAAAATCAATGATCCATTAAAAAAAATTGAATATATAGCATTTTGTAAAATGGTATGAAAAGAGTTAATAATGATATAAGAAAATATAATTATCAATTGGTAAAGAAAGCTATAGAAATGAATAAAGATCCAAACATTTAAGACAATATCTTGGTATTGGAAGTTGTTTCAGCTATAAACTAGAATTATTACTAAAAAAAGAAATGACATTATAAAATGTGTGAAAGGTTTCTACAAAGAATTATATTGTAATAAAAAGAATCAAGGTATCCTCTGCATATACATCTTCTGAATTGCTAGGTATTTTTAAATGAAGAGATGGGATAAGCAATTGAATTTATGAAGAGAACAGCTCCAGAAAATGATGTAATTATTCCTGATATTTGAAAAAAAGCAAATAAAAAATTGTTGGCACAAAACTGTACACTAAATGTCCAAATGATAAAAATGTTTCATATGATTGGAAAAAAGGTAGAAGTAATATTGATATTTAAGAAAAGTGAAATAAAGAAAATATGAGAAATTACATAAACTATCAGCCTTCTTAATTCTACACAAAATCTTTATCAAAATATAATTCGTCTAGAATGAAATTTTTTTGGATTCTAACCAATCAAAAGGACAAGCTGGAATTAAAAATAGTTTCAGCACAATGCTTAGAGAATCGGATGTTTTTAAAATCTACAAACATTTCTATCCCGAGTAAAGTTTTGGATCATCAAAATATAAACCCGAGGCATGTCACATTCTGATAAAATTACATGGTGTTATTAAAAAAACTAACTTTGAGAAAAGTGGGTGACAGAATGATTCATAGCTCCAAAACTTAGTAGTTTTTTTAAGAAGTATATTGTGGCTTAAGTTAGAAAATAATGGGAGAAAAATTAATTTAAGTTATTTAGATTTTGCAAATGATGTTTCAGAGCTTTAGGAAATATTGCACAAGTTACCAGATGAAAACAAGAAAGTTGGACTAAAAATAAATGTGAAAAAGACTAATATAATATTCAACAGATTTTCTTGGAAGAAAATAAAAATTAATAATCATGAATTAGAATAAATTATCAGTTATAAATATCTTGGTTAGATTTTTAATACAAACTGAAATATAATGGATGAAATTAATCATAAACTTAGATGAAATGCTTTTGATAGAAATAACAGTATAAAAAGAAAATATGCCTATGCATTTAAAAAAAAATAAAAGAAGATATTAATATATGTGCTTTACATGTTCTTATTCATGGACCCGAGATTTGACACTTAACAGAAGAGCAATAAAGAAACTTCAGACCACTTAACCAAGTATGGAAGAGAGGTATGTTAAGAATAACAATACAGATTGAAAATGAAATATATAGAGATTAGCAAATAAACAGGTATCAGTGACATTATTGAATATTGAACTGGAGCTTGTGCTGGAAATATTGCTAGAAGAAATAATAATAGATGGACGGTTGATTTTAATTGGCTATTAAGAAATTGTAAAAGACCTATAAAGAGATTACACTTCGGATGGATAAATGAATGAAGTAAATTTGCTGAGGAGAGTGTGTGTGAAAAAATAGGTTTAAATTTGGAGAATGGATTGACAATGGTTAATAATATTGATGATGATAAATTGTATAATTTTTAAGAACTAAAGATTAGTTTTTATAAAATTATTTTATTTCCTTTTTGCATTTCTATGGAAAACTAATTACTGCTGTTAAGTTTTGATAAATATTATGAGTCTAGGTCACGATATTCCAAAGCTGTGATCACAGAAGAAATGCTCATGAGTTTGGGATGAAAATGGATGCAAATAAAAATAAACCAATAAGATGATGAGAAGAAAATGTTAATAATATACATTGGTTTTAGGCAGTTATAGACTAGGGTAATATTTTTAAATATATGGGCAGAGAATGAACTGACGATAAATGTAGCAGTAAAAAAAAAATCAGAAATGAATTACAAAATGCTTCTGAGACCCGTCACAGATAAATGACTGTTAATATTTTTCTTCAAGTGTGGTTTTATATAAAATAGAAACAAGGTTAATTAAGATAAGAATGAAGAAAAAAGATTAAATATTTGACTTGAATTTTGAAAGACAAAATTAAGATTACTTGTTGAAAATATGATGAAACGACTTGGAGAAACTGAATCGGTACATACTTAGAGATGGGGAAATTATTCAAGATATGCTAGAGATGGCAAAAGATTTGTAAAAAATATATGAGAAGAAAAATTTGATTAAAGGATCTTAGTGATCTAAATAAATGAGGAATAGACAAAAGAAAAAGCTTTAAAAAGATGGTTTGATTAGACTACCTTTTGGCACATAAGAAATAATGATGATGATAATGATTGAAAAGGTTGATAGGCAAAAGAAAGATATAAAAAAAAAGTTGATGAAAGAAAGAAAATTGCAAAAAGTGTTCGAAAAGCAGAAAAAAAATTATCAGAAACAAGATTGATAATAATGATTGGCTGTAATAAACTGGAAATTTTATAAAATTAAATTAAAGTAATATAAAAACTAACCTTTCCTGGATCAGCTGCTTCTGCTCATTGAGAAACTGTAGTTTCGCTGTTGCCAGACCAACCTGGGAAACACAGTAACATTAACAACTTTAGACTTTTCAAAAAAAAAAATAATAGAATGATAAAAACGATATAAGAAAGAATAGATGTGATTAAACAAAAAACGATACAATTTTTAAAATGAATCAGAAAAAAATAAATGAAAAAAAAAGTACTCATAAACCTATCCAATACAGAAGACAATATATTCATTCTTATGTCTCTTTATAAATAATTAATTCCCACAGCTTACTATATATATTGTGACAGTCAGATAATGTATGTTGGCTTAACCCAGTTCGAATACTAGGCGAAGGTACCTCGGGGCCACTCATACGCGAGATATTAAATCAAGAATACTATGACCCCTGCCCTCTTCGTATATTCTCGAGACTAACCCACGAACCAACAACACTATCTGAGACACGCATAGATATTTTCTTCCCGAGCCACGAGCTTAGCATCAGCGGGATACATGGACAAAACCACCTGCGGAGCTTAAATAGTTAAATTGCAAAAATACTTAGAAATATGTGTTCTGCGTGCCTGGATCATTTGAAAGTAAAACAAAGCATTAAAAGATAACTAGCAAACGCAAGCTTTTTAGTGAAATAAATATCTTTAATAAATAACATTTGAAATATTATTAATAATTTAATGGCCTTCGCTATTCCCCGAAATTTCTGAATAATTAATGAGACAATGAAAACCCGATTAATATACTTGCGGTCTAAATCTTTCCTTCCCAGTTTTATTAAACATTGTCAACTCGAATCTGCTCGATAATGTGTAATAATAAAAATTTTCCGCAAAGCAGTTTCTAATTGCTTTGCACTAAAACAGAGTTTAAAACTATTTAAGATGTATATCGCTAAATCTGACATACGTAAGAAGCTAATGGCGAACAAAACAAGCGTTATCGAGATCAAATTGGCAAACAACAAAACAGAAAAAAAAAGAAACTTACTCGTACTAAATTTTACAAGTATGAATAAAACTGGAAAGGGATTTTTATATAAACAATTAACTAATAAACTTAACCGCAATGAAATTAAAATATTTACACATGGGAGTAATGAAGAATAGCGAAGAAAAGGGGTTAAATATCTAAGTAGATGATCACATATACATATATCTAACTAGTCTAATAAAAATAGTTACATTATAAATATCATTAAGCAAACATTTCATAAATATTCAAGAAAGCAATTATAAAAAGTATGGACAAAAAGGGTAGCATAATGAATAGTTCATGAGGAGAGATATGATTACCGTCCTTATTCCTTGGTCATGTTCCATCGACGGGCGTAGCTTGATCCGTCTGATGAGATGTGTTCGACCGGACAAGGAAAGTGGAAATCAGTAGCATGGTTTCACAAAAAGTCCTCCAGACACGGCACAGAGTTCAGATAATGATTGAGTAAATACTACGGCATTTTTCTGGTATTGAGGACCCCGGCGATAGGCAAAGCTATTTATTTGCCTAGCCGAGCATATTAGAATCCATCATACTTATACGATTTTTAGCTTGAGCAGGTTCAAACTTCTTCATGATTTGTAGACGATAATTGTAGACTTTTTGGAATAAAATCACAAACAAAATCTGACAGAGTTCTCCTAAGAGAAATCTGAATGCACCTTGCAATAGCAGATCTGAATGAAACTTGCAATAGCAAAATCTTGAATCAACCTTGCAATAGCAAAATCTGATATCACTCTTCCAATAGCAAAATCTGAATGAATCTCCTCTTTTGTTCTCTCCCTTTTATAACTTTTTCTTAGCTACCTTCTATTGTTTGTATGATCTGAGATCTTGATAAGCCTCCCCAAGCTCCTTTGTTTCAAAGCAACATTTTCTAAAAATAACTTTTACTTTTTTACTCTAAATTTCTTTCTTTAAAGTTTGAATTCTATTAACTAAAAAGAAAGAAAGAGAAGGCCATCTTTAATTTGACTTGAATGGGCTTAACTAATTAAAATATACATTCTTTTAGAAATGTTGGTGGGCTTATCTCAAAATTAAATCATACTAAATATTTTAACAAAATTTTAACAACAATATATTATTATTTTTTTATAGTAGAATAAGCATTTTATTTCAGCAGAATTTTGCATTAACTCATATATATACGCTAGATGTATATATATGTTTGACTAATAGGTTAAGCAATTTTTATTAATAGAATGAAATTTATTTAAAACAAAATATTTAAATGTAAAACACATTTGATAAGCATAATTATTTTTAACTCTAATGCAAAACCCTGCTGATATTGAACTATAAACTTAATTCAGGTCTACAATACTAATTAAGTTTATAGGAAGATGTGAAGCATGGATCGGGCTTCAGATCCATTGCTTCAATATATATTAATTCAGCAAAGAAATATAAAAATATAATTTTGATTAAATATATACAAATATACTTAAGAAATGTTGGTTTTACTTAATAAATTTTCACTAACTTGAATTCTATAATATTTACCTTCAAATTTGTACCTTGACAGAAAGTCTGAAAAACATTACAAACTTGCTCGGCTAAATTCTGATGTGGTAAAACAATAAGCGCTTGAAGTGCATGGATTTTAGAATCCAGCAGAGCCTAAATAAATAACATTACAATGATATGAAATAAAAAAAAAAGATAAACCTCTGTTTACATACCAAATGAATTATAAATAATATATATATAACAGTATCCTAAAAACCAATAAAATAAATATATAATCATAATTCATAATCCAAAAATAATATTACCCAATGATTTTATGGAAAGCACATCATCAATTATCTACTAAGACATAGTTCCTACATATCATTCCGGGCTATCTTATTCAAGCCTTCCTCCTTCATCTTTTTTTTCTCCTCCCTCATATTTTATTACCCTCTACATTCCCTTCCAATATATCTTTGTCCACTTCTTTATTTCAAGTACATACCAACACAATTTCGGTTTCAGCTTCTTCATTTTCTCTATAAATGATTCATTTATTCTATCTCTATATTTCTGTTAATGTTAAATAACTTAATGAATAGTTCTATCCAAATACATTTCTACAGTTTTTTACTCTCCTTTTTTTCTTCTCCTAATCATTAAAAATTTCAGCTTTATATAAAATTACATTTCAAACAAAAAATATAATCAAACTTTTTTCATTCTAATTTTTTATTTTATTTTTTGCCACTATTTCTGGCATATTTAAAAATCTAGCTTACTTTCTTATTCATTACCACCCACAATCTTTAACTGTCTTATTTTAATCCCTAACTTTATATAAATTTCAACAATCTTACTTATAAATGTCAAGCTCTTTCTCATTCACAGCGTCAGCAGAAAATTAAGAAGTGAATATTCCTAGCTCTCAAAGTTTACTCCATCCGTATCAGCAATATTGATTGAACAATTCATATTAAACAATACACAAAATAGACAACACTCTTGCCTTATCCCCTATCTCCATAATCATCCCTTTTGCATAAGATAGAAGCTATCTTACAAATACCTTCTGATTTTTCTATATCTCCTACTCATTGTCAGATTTTTTTATCTATAGCTTTTCTCTTTAAAATAATCAACAAAATAAACCCTTCACTTTATCAAATGTCTTTTTAGTATCAATAAATCAAATTTTAATTTTCCTCTTTATATATATTGTAAGAGAAAAAATATGTGGGCCATGAAAGAATACTCCTACTTTAATAATGCTTGTGAATTGCTGTGCCATTTTCAACAGAATAAAATGCTCTTCTTTTAATGTCTCACAGATTTGGGAGTCATTTGTAACTGAATAACTGTAATAACCATGGAAAATGAAAACTTTAATATAACCTGAATGAAAATATAACCCAATCATTGGTCACCATTTGCAACTGAATAAAAATATACTCTGAAGTTGAACATCATTTATAACAGAATAAAATTATGGGTCATACTATATCAAGAGTCATAGATTAATTATTAATTACCATTTGTAACAGAATAAAAATATGAACTAAGGAAGAATAATCCTAATTTAATATTGATCATGAATTGTAATGTCATTTGTAAAAGAATTAAAATAATAAACTAAGCTAAAGTGAATATCAATCAATGAATAACAAAGCAATGATAATAATCTTTATTATAACTTCATAAATTGAATAGCATTTAGAATGACTAGAAAACAAATAAAACATTACTTCAAGCTATCCTAAAATTTAAACATTATTTGCAAATAGATAAATGATAAAGCAATAAAACTAAATACTGCTATCTTATAAATAACAGTATATGCTTATTATACAAATTCCTTGTAATACAATGAAAATAACGACAAAGAATTATACAGATAAATTTTAATATTCCTTATGAATCAACACACTGTTTATAATAATAATACAAACTTGTACCAAAAGTCAAACCTTATTTATATTTAAACGAAATAATTCTACAACTTTGCAATATCAATATCTAACTAAAAATATAACTCAATAATTGATATCTAATTACAACTAAATAAAATAAAACTACTGCTAACTCAAACTATATTATTCCACTACCATCAATATACTCTTATTAACTAAATCAATTATGATAAGATTAAATAATAAATAATAATACAAAATCACTTAACTTATCTTTCCATTTTCACCAACTTAAAATATTATAAAATAAGATCTTCCTTTCCTATTTAATAATCATAAGATTTTTCAGTATCCAATCATAACAATATATAAAATAAATAATAGATTACTATTTGCTACTTATTCAAATGCTAAGGACAAATCATATCCAATTACTCTTCAGTTTGAAAAAGTTAAATTAAAACTTTAGACTATAACTGTCAAAACATATAAAAGATTGTTAGATTTAATATAATCAAATATTAATATTGAAATTTAATACTTATACAGAATTTATGAACCACACTAACAAAACTTTAAATATAATTAAAGAAAATCACTCTAATTTGTAACAGAATCAAAGATATTACTATTACTAAATCTATAATTGAATAAGATTACGATCTTTATGGCTGTATATTTACTTAATATAATATTCATTTTAATTAATATTTACCTAAAATAAAATATGTGAACATTTTATTGCAACTATCTTTACTCGTTACTCATCTTCAATAATTATCTTATTTGTACCTTTATCAGTCATCAAATCAATTCATATATATAATCTTCGTCTTAATATGACTATCACTTGTTATTAACAAAATAATTACAATAAGCTTCCAATTACTTGTTAAACATTTAATAATGTCAAATCAGTTAATTTATTGCTGTATAAGTTTCCTAATAATCATTAAATTCAATGCAAAGAAAACGATATGTAATTATACTTTCTTACCCATCATGTGTTTTGATTTCCAAATTATTTTTATAACTGCTTCTAATTAATTATGTGATATAATCAATTAGTGAATATAATTTCATCCAAATACGATTAACAAATAAATTTGCATTGTAAAATTGAATGACAACCAAGCAAGTTTACTTTTTTTAAATTAAATCAAAATTTATTAACAAATTGATATAAATTGAAATCAAATATATATATATGGCAAATAAATATTTAAAATATATATATATAATCCGATTATACTTTAAGCAATAGGTTTTCAATTGACATTAACTTCATATTTAAATAAGTGATTGCACATCAATCTCCATTTATTGGATAGTAAATACAAACATATGTTTATATAACCCAAAAAATGTTGTAGAATGTTTATACTTTCTGAAATATAACAGAGTTCAAGATATATCTCCTTTCTATACTTTATACAAAAACATAGTTAATCAAAATATAAAAATATATATATTGTAACTTACGGATGAGAGGAAGGAAATGGAGAGGTGAATAACAACAACCTGCATGAAAAGACAGGACAAAGCCACTAATAACAACTCTTGGGATTCGACTATGATCAGTGGGTAATTATCTTTACCACTGAGACATATACCAAATAAAGGGAGCTAAAACAGTATCACATGTCCACTATTATTTTAAATGTGAAAATAAATAAATTCAGAGGAGAAACTTCACTCATTCTTGGATAAGAATTAAAAATTAACTACCTTCCCAATATTAAAGTACATCTCCCAAGCAGCAAGGTTACCATACATGTCCTCTATTATAATAATAAAAAATCTCTTTTATTATCCCTCTTTCCACAATATCTCATTATAACTATAAATCATCAATTAAATATTATTGTTATGATCTGATCTAAAATGACTCTTAGAAAGAAAGAGGTAATAAATTTTTCTTATATTTTAATAACTATAATTTGACCTATGAATGCCACACTTCTAATATTTTCAAAATAAATGTGATTTCAGTAATCGTAAAATCATATATAATAATCTCAGGGTTCTTAATATAATAATTTTATCATGTTGTCGAATAACTGAGTGACATCCCGTAGACTACGATGTTTTCTAATATACTGTAATAATAATAATATTAATTAAAGAAATCTTTAATTTTTAAATAATAACTGCATAAAACAATAAAAATTTTGAAGAATGAAGTCTTCACGTGACATTCAAAGATCCAGAATAAAAAGGATATCTTTTATGCCATTCTGATACTCATCAACATCATAATTTTTAAATTGTCTTCAAAGTAATATAATTCTCACTTGTATAATAATCAAATAATATGCAGTCTTTGAATGAAAGTCAATTTTAAATAAACAAAATAAATATCTTTATTTCAAATGTAATTTTAACATTTGTAATCATCAATCTTATAAAATTTTCAGTCTTTGAGTTTGGATCTGTGATTAAATGAATTATATATCTGATTTGAATAAAGATTGCTATAATATAATTAATAATTGAGGTCTCAAGAAATCATATAAAGACAGAGACTAAAATCTAACAACAATAAAACACATTTATTACAAGTAAATATCAATTCCATTTTATAAAAATTCAGATAACAAATTTTACGTTCAAGTCATCTACAAAAAATATAGGTGGAGTTGCATCAGATACATCAGTAAAATAAAAATCAAGCCTATCCAATTGTACATTTTGGATGATCAGGTAAATTACATTTTTTTTAAATTTTAATTAAACATTATTTATCTCTTTTTAAAACATTCTATTTTTAAAACATATGTAGCTCTAAATATTCCTTATTTCATTATATAGCTTTGACAATATTCCCAAAATTATTCATAACTATTTGCTAAAGGTTTAAATAAATAAATTACAATATCTGAAATATCACATGATCACCATTTCTTATGCTTGCTCAGTTTATCAGCACTGGAAACCTGTAAATGAATCCGTAGAAAGTTGAAGGTTCTTTCAATTTCTTCAATTTATTTAGAATTAATAGACAAAAGGCTGATAAAAATGGAATCTATTTTAATATGCTTCTTCTTACTGTTAAGAATTTTAAACAGGGAAGTGTTTTTTCATTATCATTAAGCAGGTGTTTGGCAAACAACATCAATAAAATCCTTTATCATTAATAATATTCAAATTATCAGAATTAATAATGATGTCAAGTACTTTCGATTGCAGAGAATTAGAAGACTACGACCAATGACATCATGTTTTTTCATATCCTTCCAAGAACAGTTATCTTCACCCTAACTAGAGCCATCTATGCATAAGCTTGACTAATCAATGGACATAGATGGTATAGTGCTATAAAATCCACATCTCCAGATTGATGTGCTTCTAGTTTTACTTTCGTCAATGAAGATTAAAATTCAAAACTGAAACTAATGTATTCATAATTCTAACCAGTCATCTTTTATTCCTTTATAAAATCCGAAAAAATAACCTAATTTTTTTTTTAAAAAACCCCAGACTAATCTCAGTTATAAAGAATGACACTAAGTCAATTTCTATATATTTTTAAGATCCCAGTTTTCAGACAATTTTACTCCCCTTCTACCCTTTGGCTAGAAAGATCAATGTCAAAAATAACATCACATAATCTCACATATGCCTACTCATATGATGCCAAGAACAGTTGTGTTATAATAAAAGAGTGAAGTTGCCAAACCGGTTAAGAAAGCTCAGAACCCATATTGAATTTTTCAAATACCTGCTGCAATTTCTCTTATCTTCAATAAAATGCTTGCTCAGGATGTAAGAAATACAATTTTAAACTAAATATTATCCAAAATACATAATTTTCTTACCTGAACAATTGGTAAAACAAAGGCCAATGTTTTACCACTGCCTGTAGGAGCAGATACACAGATATCACGAGAACGAATCCAAGAATTTTGTACATCTTTCAAAAGAACAGGAATTACCTCTCTCTGAACTGCAAGAATAATGTTTGGGAATTTAGTATCACTATACTGTGTGTGTATATATATATATCATTAAAAAAAAATAGTATTAATTACATAAGAATGTGATATCCTCACATCACTACACACAATCAACTTTCACACACATACAATACCTTTCAACAACCTTAACACACTACTGGCTCTTAATCTCTAATGATAAGATAAACCTCAGCAGTATAGATTCATATGAACAGACATGATTTCACTAAACCAACTGGGATAGTAACAAATTCATTATCATTAATTATCTTCCAAAAGGAACATCTCAAGTATCAAACCATTCTCTAAGTTTTGTCTACTCTTTTTTTAAATATTCATAATAACTCCACTCTTAGATCATCTTTCCTCTCCTATACCACAATTTCATTGACCTCCATGATAACTTTCAATACATCAATCATATTATTTTTGCCTCAAATTACATGCTCAATCCATTTATTTGACTTTCTCATATTTTCTTAAATATATTTTTTTCCACTTATCCTTTTTAGTACTTCTACACTGGGAATCTTATTCTTCCAACATATCACTTTCATTCTTCGAATCCATATCTCTAAAGCTTCACATCTCTCTCCCCAGTTGTTCACATTTTTTCCCCAAATAATATACTTAATAAGCCTCTTTCATAAATCTACTTTCAATGGACCACAAAAAAATTTCTTATCTTTAATAAAACCAACCTGTTTATCATTTCTTTATCATCAATTAGCCAACTTCCCAAATATTTAAAGCATTAATCTGCTCCATATCTGCTTTCTGATCAATAGCTACTGAGTAATTTATCATTTGCAGCAATTAAAATTAGGTTTCATTACAGATTGTTCGCTAATTTCATCTATATTTTATCATGCAATATTTTTCAGACATTCTAACTTTTCACATTTTTATTAATATTTGAAATTCTTGCTTACTCTGTTACATTGTGAATAGTGACATCTACCAACAGAATGTAAAATTCAATTAATTAAAAAAGCAATTTATGGTACTGGTATCTTCGCCGATACAGGGCGCTGCTGTTACCTCTAAATAGTTAAATATACTGTTTACGAGGCTGTAGTGTGTTATGCTAATTTCTCACAATTCACATTTGGCTAATGCGACGTTCTTACTCTCCAAATGATCAGTATTGAGCCTGCGCTATCATATAAGTCAACGTAATATTTGAAATGTTATTGAAAAAATTATTATATTACGTGTATACTAACAGAAATACCCGGAGATTGTTAGTTTTTGTAAATAAAAACATTTCTTCAAATTAATGTGTATATGGCGATTGTTAGTTTTTGTAAGAAAAAAAATGTCTTCAAATTAATACGTATACTAACAGAAATGCAATTTATATTAAAAAAATAAGCCGCCAAGTAGATGGCGATTGTTAGTTTTTGTAAATAAAAAAATGTCTTCAATGTTGGATTATTTATCTTAAGTCAAAAAAAAAAGTTCCTTTTTGTAAATAATAAAAATTTCTTCAAATGAATGTGTATACTTGTTGGATTCTTTACCTTAAGTCAAACAAAAAGTGTAATATAAAAAAAAATTATTAAAAAAGGTCAGTTAGTTGTTTACTATTTAGTTATTAAAAAAGGTCCGGTAATGTTATATTTAACTGTTTTTGTGTAGCAACAGCGCCATCCAGCGCCTTGTACCGGCGAAGATACTAGTACCCAATTTATTATTAATTCTTTCACCTTAAAATAAATGCTTATCAATATTTTCAAAATTGACTTATTTCTTAACTTATCTCTAAACACATGCATATTAGTAAATGTTCATAAAGGCTTTGTTATGCAGTGATTTGGATATCTCAGATAACATAATCTAAAATTCAAATCAAAGTACAACTTGTAAATTTTTTGAGAAAGCTGAGAATTTCGGCAATCTTCACATTCAAATAGTCATCCAATTGTTGGACAGAAAATGAGTCAATATAAAATTCCCTGAAAATCTTTGCCAATTGATAGTTGCAAAGAGAGTAATACTTTTACAACTTTGTTCTTCTGTAGAGAGTTTTAACTGCAGTTTCTATTTAAGAATGTTTTATTCTCTTAAATGTAAACCTATTATTATAAAGCGCTGAAAACTCTGAAATTATTCAAATGGAAGTCAATCTTCTCTGATAATGTGTTATTTCTTAAATATTATAAATTTCCGTGCATTCTCCCGTTGGTAAGAATTAAAAAAACTTAAGTGAATAAGGTAAGTTTAGAGTGCACATTCTATATACACCAACTCTTACAGACAATGGTTAAATCAGGGCTTGAATCTATTGAGTTCCTGATATTATAATCAAATATTCAATTCTCCTGTGATGGGTTAAATAGATTTGTACAATTGAATATTTGATTATAACATCAGGCACACAATAGACTCAAGCCCTGATTTAAGCATGGACTGTAAGGATTGGTGTATATAAAATATATGCTCTAAACTTAAGTGATTCCCTTAAGTTTTTTAAATTCTTACCAGCGGGAGAGTGCGCAGAGATTTATAATATTAAAGAAATAGTGTATTATCAGAGATTGACTTCCGGTTGAATAATTTATTCTCTTATTTATATATATGTATGTGTGTAAATATAGATATATGTAATTTATTTTTTGGCAAAACCTTAATGGATTCAACTAACTACCTGGAAAGAAGCTTGTAATATTATTTTTTTTAAGCGTGTATGTAAGATGCTCCTTCAACATAGGAATTTCATCGACAGCTGCTAATTTTGATTTTAAATCAACAGTAATTATTGTTGGATTAGTAAGCCAATCAGGCAAAATACGAGACACCTAAAATAAAAAATATTGAAAAATTGCAATTATTTAAAAACAAAATAATGATTTATTGGCGATTATTATTATTAAAATAACTAATATCTTAAAAACTAATTCAGATAAATAAAAATTTAAATAAATCCCTGCATGCTATTACACAGAGAATACATAAAGACTTCTATTTACCATCAATCTGTTTATTAAATTTTAATGACAATGTTAATGGAATAAATTAATAATGTGATTATACATATAAATATCTTAATTTGAAGACTGTCTATAATTAGAGACATGTGATGGCATAATCATGTTGCACTTTCACCAATAACAGACCAACAGCTGTAAATAGCAAACCTTATGCTAAGGTTTTCTGCTCCTTATTTGCCAGTATTAACTTCAAGATGAAGAATCTAAATATTTGTATTATAATCTGTACATTTACTAATCATACATCCTGTTCTGTTATGACTAAAGTATTTATATGAATTGATCAATAAAAAGTGCTGAAAGGAAGAAATCAATAAAACATTTGAATCTAAAGACTTTATTGATGAAGGCATAAAGATATCAGTCTGGAATGTGGATACAACAGTACTACCAACTAGTGAACCAGTTTCACTCTTCAAGAAGAGCAGGAATATATAGTTTTAACTTAGAGGCAGAAATACAGCACTTTTTTAGGATAGAAATCATTCAACAATAACTGTACCTATGAATAATTACAGCAGATTCATTTGTTTCTAATAAAACTCCGATGCTTAATTTAACACTGATTCTGAATAACTTTAATGTTTTTCATATTAAAAATAATTTTATCCTGGTGCTTAGCTCCGACTCACTGGTGTGAGGTCCCTTTTTTGAAAGTGACATTTTTATTATCTATGGTTAGGAATCAGCCATTTTGTTTCTGATGTTTCCATTTCTTTATAATAACTGTTGTTTCTATAGTGATTTCTCACAAGGAATCAAAATACTAACTAACATTAATGCCCTGGAACGTTTAATGTAGTACTAAAATGGCAGACACTGAAGCACAAGATCCATGGATTGTAGCCCAGGGTATTACTTCTGACGCTTGAACTTATTGTGAACTCCTGAGTAATGACTTTTTTGTTTTACTTCTATTAGTAGGACCTACTCTTTGTGAGAATCACAGAAGCTAAAACTTTTATTTTTCTGCAAATTTATCTGCTACTTTCCGAAGATTTTAAGAAGTGTATAAAGACATCAAATTTTGTTACATAAAGCTAAAAATTATAATAGTTATAGCTGTAAGACATCATGGTAAAAATTTTTTAATAATTACCGTTTACCGTATTTCAAAATCAGTGTTAAAAAAATAATATTTCATAAATTTTGGTCATTATAAAAAATATAATTTATGAAATATGTGAACAATATATGAATAAATAAATAACTGAAATAAATTCAAAATCATCTAAGGGAATCTATGTAAGGCAGCATAAAAAAAATCTTCCAAGTGCTAATATCCAAATCATTATTGTTAACAACATTTAGTAGCTAGTAGAAATGGATAATCTTAACATGAGATTTTTTCATACAAACTTAGCAAGATTGGTAGAACATAGAATATAAATTCTCAGTGATAGAAAAATTTCTTATAATCAGAAGCAAATAAATCTGAGCATTGCATATCTTTAAAGACTCTGATCCAAAAGTGTAAAAAAATTCCCATACAATGTAATCCTCCTCAGGACTAATTTGTCCTCGAGAACTATAAAATGATTTTTAAAATAATAGCAAGAGAATGTCATTCATTATGTTTGTATTTTCAGAAACTTGACTAATCATGGATAAAGCAAACTGAAAACAAACTTATGAGCTATCTCTGAATGCTACTGACTAACTAAATTAATAAATGATAATTTTAATTAAATTAAAAAAACTCAAAACCATATTACCTTAGTACATGCGCCTTGGGTGCTTAATTTTACTACAAGAGAGACCTCTACAAATCTTAACACAAGATTCGACTTTATAAAGATAAGAGCGGCCAACCTTATCTTCAACCTATTTTTTTTTTCTAATTGTATAGGCAAATCTAAAGCATTTTGATTTGTGAGCATGAAGCTAATAAATTCTTCACTGATTAAGTCCACTATTTCTGTGACACATTAATGTTCATGAAATCTTTCGATTTACGAATCAATAATTAGATCTTAAATTTAGAAATATGTTGAATCAATTTAAAGTTGTAAATATTAATTCTTATAAATTGATTCAAAATATTTCTAAATTTAAGAACTAAATATTGACTGGTTGTAAATCGAAAGATTTTACGAATGTTAATGTGTCACAGAAATAGTGGACTTAATCAGTGAAGAATTTATTAGCTTTCACGCTCCCAATCAAAATGCATTAGATTTGCCTATATAATTAGAAAAAAAAATAGGTTGAAGATAAGAGTGGGCTGCTCTTATCTTTATAAAGTTGAATCTTATGTTAAGATTTGTAAAGGTCTCTCTTGTAGTTTATAAAATTAAGCACACAAGGTGGCATGTACTAAGGTTATAGCCTTATATAAGTATTCCATGTTGACATTGCGCTTAATAAGAATATTCAAAACCATATTAAAAGTGAGATAATTAAATGAGAATTCATTGAAATATCTTTGATTAAACTTTTTGAAAACATGCGACACCCTGAAGCATATAATTCTAATCATGATAAAGGTTACAGTATTTTCTAAAGTCTGCTTTAACTCCATTTAACCACAAAAACTTTCACTACAACTATACATATATATATAATATAGCATTAAAACTTAAAATTATCTTCACATACTTGTGGAATATAATTTTATAACAGTTTAATTTTTTTTATTATATATTGCAACAGGGCAGGTATAATCAAACCCTGTTGCGATAATTAGACAAATACGTATTCGTATACTTAATGCATTATTAAAAAATATATATATATCTTATTACTAACGTATTATTAAAAATATATATTACTTTACTAACAAAATTAATATTTACAGTTTGATGTACAATCAACGGTCATTTGCGTGGTCGTATTGAATTGATTTAGTTATTTTAATTAAAAAGAACTCATAAAAGAGGTATGGGGGGTTATACACTTGCTCTGATTTTTTTCTCTCTTTTGCCAAACCCAGCTATACACATTGCTATGTATATGTGTGAGTGCGTTTTTGAACCATTAAAAATGAAAAATTCACAAAATAAAAATAAAAAATATTTTGTTTGATAAACTTTTAAATATATACATATTAAGTCAACAAAAGAACTTTAAATATCAAGATGGAAGACTAATTTTGCAGAACAATGGAAGTAATTATTATAAAAATCGTGGAATGTCTAATACTAATTAAAGATTAATTGGAGAGAAATAGGTGTAAAAAGCTTTTGTGGGGCATTTTAACAAAGGCATACGGAATGTGAATGGAAAATATAATTGAAAATGAATGAAAAGAAAGATAAATTTGATAATTAAAAAAAAAAAAAGAAAGAAGGATTAGTATAAGTTTGGAGGTAGTAGAAAGCGGACGGTCAATGTGATATACATTTTGATAAAATATGGTCAGACTGGGGTAGAGGCTTCAACGTGTGGAGGGTCCGAATCCTTTGCCCCCGAATGTATAGCAGCTGCCGATAGCGGAGAAGGACGTCAAGCCCGGAGAATTCGCCTCAATAAGCAACAATATTGAATCGCCAGAAGAGAAAGAAAATAAATAAATAAATAAACAGACTTTAGCCATGGAACCCGAACTTCAAAGAAAAAAAAAAAAACAAAGTTCGTTCACCGACAAAGGACCGGAGATTCCATTTTCACCAAGAGGATTCGATCAATTCCCCGGGGAAACCAGGTATTTTCCTTCTAATTACATCTATATATGTGACTTTTAATAAGCTTACTCCACGAATTTGAGAAAACTGTTTATTTGACACAATTGTGAACTTAAAATTTATTTTCTTTGCCCGGAGAGGTCAAACTATTTACTACGGAATTTATTAGTGTATAAATTAGTCCAATTAAATCTTCATTGTAAAATACATATTAATAGCATATTTGTGTGTGTGGGAGTTTTGGCAAAAAGAGAAAGGAGCAAACAAAGAAAAAAAAAAAACTGATATGAATCTTTGATTTAAAAGAGACACTAATTTAACTTAAGTAAATAATATATTTTTTTTATACATACGTAAATATCATAGCTAATAAATGTATATAAAATGAATGGTTTTTTTGTTTTGTTTTTATGTTATGAGTTTTTTTTTTTTAATAAAAAAAGAGAGAGTTAGATCTACTGCCAGTAAATTTTACCACCAGCCCTGAGCAGAGCTAGTCCAGGGGCATTTCCATATTGGTATTCCAGTTCTCCCAGCATAATTCTTATAGAAATATGGGATTGGCGCTTGAGGTCATCAATTGATGCTCATAAATATGCTGGGGCAATAAAATGGAATAATTTAAGAATAAATATTCTTTTAAACCATTACGCATATACGTGTATCGTTATATATACATACATGCAATCGTACAAGACTACATATATGCGTAAAATACATATGGAAAACGGCAAATCCCATTATAATGGCGACTCAACGAAAGGACATCGAAGAGAAGTAGGTCAATGAGGGAAAGAAAAATATGAAAGAATTTAGCATGATTTTTTTTTTTGAGAAAGTAAATAAATGTATACATATCGGTTTTGTCAGATCATTATTGTTTTAGCTAATAACGGAAGTTATATTATATTGGCAGAGTTGGATGTAGTTAATATTGAGTTTTATAAGTAAAAAAAAAACTTTTTAGGCTATATGAAAAATACCAACTGAGTGCAGAAGATAAGAGCGTTTCATAAAGTAATCAGTTTAGGTTAGACTGGGTTTTTTTAAAAAAACTTTCTGTTTGTTATGGATTTTTTTTTGTAAATAACGAACGTAAATGTTTTATTGTTCGCAATTGATTTTTTTTTAAAAAAAAAAAAGTAATACAGATATTTTAAAAGAAAAAAGTAAACGAGTGTTTTAAGTGGTTAACCTTTATAATTAATCCATTTTAATTAGATACAAAATAATTATTTTGGCTTTCTGTCACTTATTACTATAAGATGTCATAACCAGATAAAAATAATTTATATATATATATTAAATTAATGTCGTTTTAAAAGAAATTCGAGAAATGAATTATATTTAATTTACATCCACACAGTAGCTATGCTTTTTAATATATTTTCACTTTTTGCTTTTATAATCATTCGACAATTTCTGAATTTGAAACTAACTTTGAAACGAAGGTTTTGAAATAACAATAGTCTATCTGTACTAGTTTTCAAAACGGGGTTTTATAAAAGTGAAACACAAGAGTAAGTCGAAACAACATAATGAAATATCGATCGGTCGACAGTAAAATTATAAATATATATACTTAAGAAATATTGAAGGCGTAAGAAAGTCCAGGAGGGGGCAGCACTGTGCTTTGGGGGTTTGGGATTTCGGAACCTAGCACGTAGAAAAATATATATACATCACATAAAGAGGATGGAGTTGATAAGAATAAAAGTATATGGAAGGAAGAAGGAAGAGACGCCAGTAGAGCACCTTAGGAGTCTGCAAAGATACTTTGGGTGTTATGGAACACCAGACAAGGTTAAAACGATAATAGCGTCTTACCACCTAGAAGGGCAGGCCATGGATTAGTGGAATTCATTGCTAAACCAACTGCAGATATTTTTAGATTACAAGATAGCCCTAGAGAGAGTTTTCTGGAGTGAAGAAAGGCAGGACAACATTATATCCCAATTGATAAGAGAGAAATTTCAAGAGGATGGACCAGAGGAATACGTTCATTTTTTTAGGCGTCAAGTAGCCACACTTAGGACATTAGAAGCATGTAATTTGTCAGAGAGCAAGATTGTGAAGACTGTCTGCAGAAATCTGCCAATAAGAATAAGATTGATGCTAAAGGAAGGAGGAGATAACCCGTCTAAAGAAATAGTCGAGATATCGAGTCAAATGGAAATAAGTGCGGAAATGAGACGGATTCGAGAGAAAAAGGAAATAGACCAAAGGAAAGACATAATATTCAGACAGCAACTGAACTCAAAACACATGGGGAATCTAATTTGTTCATGGGAGGACCATGTACTGAGTTATGCATGCCAAACGTCCAAAAATAAAGATAGCAGCAGGACAGACCAAAGTAGAAGCGCTTATTGATTCAGGGAGTCAGGTCTCTGTAATAACAGAAAGATTGTATCATAAACTCACCAGAGAACAACCAAATATACCTGTTCTACCACTTAAAGCTGTACAAGTGGCAATGGCCAACAACAGAAAGGCCAAGGTTGAACCCAAACAAATATGGCTGGATGTCAAAATCCATGGAGTACGTTGCCCCCATGTATTCCTAATCATGAAAAATTTGATTTGTGATGTTTTATTGGGAATTAACTTTTTATACAAATATAAGTGCAAGTTGAACTACGAAAGTAGACAAGCCACGTGTAACGGGGAGGTGGTTGGATTTATAATGGATAGCACGGATAGTTCAATAGGTGCTGTGAAAGTTGTCGAAGAACACAATGATGATTTGATAATAGAAAAATAGACCAGGTGAAGATAACTGGGGGAGAAGGGAAGGAAATACTATGAAAGTTACTGAAGGAATACAATCAGGTATTTTCAGACAGGCCAGGCGTGATCCCAGGGTTCGAACAAAGGATTCAAGTAAATGAAACACAACCATTTAAGGCAAAATCATACCCAATTCCTCATCAATATAGGGAGCAGGTGAAGGAGCAGATAGATCAAATGTTGGAATGGGGTATTACATCAATCTTCGGCTTATTGTAACCCGATAGTCGTCGTCAAGAAAAAGGTTAATTCCATATGATTATGTCTCGATGTGAGGCAGTTGAATAAAATCACGGTCCCAGATTGTAACATACCATCACCCATGCAAGAATTACTTGGGAGATTTAAAGGAAAAAATTTTTTTTCAACATTTGATCTGACAGCAAGCTATTGGCAGATAAGGTTGCATCCAGAAGATCGTAAGTATACTGCCTTTAGATATGATGGCTGCTCATATCAGTTTAACCGTATGCCATTCGGCCTGATTAACAGTGGGGCTGTTTTACTGTGATGTTTGGATCAGGTATTATCTGCTGAAGTCAAGAAAATAGTTACAATGTATGTGGAGGATGTATTGGTGGCATCGGCTACTATGGAAGAACATACCAAAGAGGTGGAAATGTTTTTAAGGGAATGTTGGAATAAAGGGATCAAGGTAAACCTGAAGAAAAGTGTGCTATTTCAAGAGGAAGTTACATTCTTGGGCCACCTTATAGGATCGCAGGGTGTCCGGCCACACCCAGATAAAATCTCAGCCATTGAAGGTTTCCCAATACGTAGGTCCAAAAAGCAGATATGATCCTTTTTGGGTATGTGTAACTTCTACAACCGTTTCAGGAGCAGTTTGCTCAACATATGGAACCACTAATTAAATTACTGAGAAAAGATGTAGTGTGGGAGTGGGGTGAAAAGCAAAGCCAGGCATTTGAGAGGGTGAAGCAAGGGTTCATGAAACATGTAATGCTGACTTTTCCCGATTTTGAAAAACCCTTTGTAGTGCAGACTGACAGCAGTGGGTATGGGCTGGGAGCAACAGTATCACAGATTCAAGAGGATGGTCAGGTAAAAGTGCTGTATTTCTTAAGTAGGTTGCTCAAGGGTCCAGAGCGACATTACACTGCCACAGAAAAGGAAGCTTTGGCCATTGTTTAGTCATTCCAAAAACTCTGTACATTGTTGTTGGGATCAAAAATAATTGTGGTTATGGATCAAAAGAGTTTAGAATTTATTAACCATAGTTATCTGACAAATAGTCGGTTGGTAGGGTGGAGCCTATACCTCCAAAAGTATAATTATGTGGTAAAGCATTGTAAGGGGTCAGATAACATTGTAGATGATTCTCTTAGCCGTAACCCAGTGTGTTTGCCATCATGACATCTTAAAGCTGAAAATTTATATGTGGCAGGAATAGACTTAAGGATTAATCAAGGGGTAGAGAATGACCTTAAGAGATTAGCCCACTGTCAGAGGGAGGATGCCCAGTTAAGTTAAATAATTGCACAACTGAAAGGGAATACAAAAAAAAACACAATGATGAATCCAGAAGTTGGATCAAATGATACAAACTTGACCAAGCTGTTCTCCAATACAGAACGAAAAGGGGACCAGATAGTTGGAGACCTGTAATACCCCAGAAAATGCGGAATGTAGTGGTGACTCATGTCTACCAAATATATGGACACTATGGGATATGGAAAACCGAAAAGTGGCTCAGACAGTGGTTTTATTGGCCAGGCATGCATTGGATTGTTGTGAGAATGATCTCAGGCAATGTGAACTTTGCCAGAAAACTAAGCCTGCTAATAGGAATTATGCAGGCCCAATGACCTCCATAATTCCAAAGAAGCCACGTGAGATGATTGCGATAGATTATTATGGACCATTGCCCACCGTTAATAAAAAAAAATACTTGGTGGTGTATGATCTATTTAGTAAATTTGTGGCTGCATATCCCATGACTCAAGCAAATACCCGAAACATCATACGTCTCCTTGAAAAGGAATATTTTACAGTGATAGGAAAACCTCAAAGCATCCTATCGGATCATGGCAAACCATTTATCTCTGGAGAATGGAAAGCATGGGTTCAGAAGTCAGGGATCCAACACATACTGACATCAATTAGGAATCCACAATCGAACCCATGTGAGCGGGTGATGCATGAGTTGGGTAGGTTGTTTAGGACATATATCCCAACTAATCACCGAGGTTGGGTTAAAAAGATTCCAGAAATACTGAACTACATAAATTGGGCAGTTAATGAATCCACAGGGTTCTCTCCCGTGCGGCTCCAATTTGGGAAACATGCCCCTAAATTAATCAAGGCCAAAATACCAGGACCAAAGGAAAAGCCAATAAATGTGGAGGAGGACCAAAAGCAGGCATATCATCTTTTGAAAAGGAGTCAGGAAAGAAACAAACATACACTGGAGAGGCCTCATCGGTTTAAAGTGGGTGACCTAGTCATGGTGAAAACCCCACATGTGAGCGAACCGGGGAAATTTATCTGTAAGAAGTTTTGCAGTTTGTATGAGGGACCTTTCCCTATTGTTAAGTGTCAGGGGGATAATGCATTCTGGGTGAATACTGGGCAGGAGGTAAAAGGATCATACAATGCTCGTTCCCTCAAGCCTCATACCGGTATGAACGGTTCATGATATTTAGGAGCCAGTCAAATACATAGACCGTATTTGAAGGCTTCCGGGAGGGGGATATTGCAACAGAGCAGGTATAATCAAACCCTATTGCGATAATTAGACAAATACGTATTCGTATACTTAATGCATTATTAAAATATATATATATATCTTATTACTAATGTATTATTAAAAATATATATTACGTTACTAACAAAATTAATATTTACAGTTTGATGTACAATCAACGGTCATTTGCGTGGTTGTACAGAATTGATTTAGTTATTTTAATTAAAAAGAACTCATAGAATAGGTATGGGGGGTTATACACTTGCTCTGATTTTTTCCTCTCTTTTGCCAAACCCAGCTATACACATCGCTATGTATATGTGTGAGTGCGTTTTTGAACCATTAAAAATTCACAAAATAAAAATAAAAAATATTTTGTTTGATAAACTTTTAAATATATACATATTAAGTCAACAAAAGAACTTTAAATATCAAGATGGAAGACTAATTTTGCAGAACAATGGAAGTAATTATTATAAAAATCGTGGAATGTCCAATACTAATTAAAGATTAATTGGAGAGAAATAGGTGTAAAAAGGTTTTGTGGGGCATTTTAACAAAGGCATATGGAATGTGAATGGAAAATATAATTGAAAATGAATGAAAAGAAAGATAAATTTGATAATTGAAAGAAGGATTAGTATAAGTTTGGAGGCAGAAGAAAGCAGACGGTCAATGTGATATACATTTTGATAAAATATGGTCAGACTGGGGTAGAGGCTTCAACGTGCGGAGGGTCCGAATCCTTTGCCCCCAAATGTATAGCAGCTGCCGATAGCGGAGAAGGACGTCAAGCCCAGAGAATTCGCCTCAATAAGCAACAATATTGAATCGCCAGAAGAGAAAGAAAATAAATAAATAAACAGACTTTAGCCATGGAACTCGAACTTCAAAGAAAAAAAAAAAACAAAGTTCGTTCACTGACAAAATTCCATTTTCACCAAGAGGATTCGATCAATTCCCTGGGGAAACCAGGTATTTTCCTTCTAATTACATCTATATATGTGACTTTTAGTAAGCTTACTCCACGAATTTGAGAAAACTGTTTATTTGACACAATTGTGAACTTAAAATTTATTTTCTTTGCCCGGAGAGGTCAAACTATTTACTACAGAATTTATTAGTGTGTAAATTAGTCCAATTAAATCTTCGGTGCAAAATACATATAATAGCATATTTGTGTGTGTGGGAGTTTTGGCAAAAAGAGAAAGGTGCAAACAAAGAAAAAAAAAAAAAACTGATATGAATCTTTGATTTAAAAGAGACACTAATTTAACTTAAGTAAATAATATATTTTTTTTATACATACGTAAATATCATAGCTAATAAATGTATATAAAATGAATGGTTTTTTTGTTTTGTTTTTATGTTATGAGTTTTTTTTTTTAAATAAAAAAAGAGAGAGTTAGATCTACTGCCGATAAATTTTACCACCAGCCCTGAGCAGAGCTAGTCCAGGGGCATTTCCATATTGGTATTCCAGTTCTCCCAGCATAATTCTTATAGAAATATGGGATTGGCGCTTGAGGTCATCAATTGATGCTCATAAATATGCTGGGGCAATAAAATGGAATAATTTAAGAATAAATATTCTCTTAAACCATTACGCATATACGTGTATCGTTATATATACATACACGCAATCTTACAAGACTACATATATGCGTAAAATACATATGGAAAACGGCAAATCCTGTTATAATATAT
>JAQFVV010006341.1:421263-727833 GCA_028023455.1 Epiperipatus broadwayi
ATAATACCAATAAATAAATCATTTCTAAACGAAAATCATATGGTGACAGCCAAAGGTTAAATATGCCCCAGATGATTATTTATTCCATCTATTTCCAAAACAGATTATATTTTCCTGTTCAATGGGGTTTATTTAAACTTCTAGGAAGCTAGAAATCTCAATCTGTCATAGCCAAGTGGCAGTATTCTTTGTCTATATTAAGATTTCACACTAAGATGAAAAAAGGAATCAAAATTAAGCCTTTTTTTTTTATCTATAAAAGTTGTTGTGGTTTATTTAATCTTTGTCTACTATTATGTGATATATAAAATTCACGGAAACTTTCAGGAATAAATATGTAGAATATTAAAATATATAATTACCATATAAGAATTTTACTCAGTTGAAGACATTTTTTTTTTTTTTGCTAAAATATCAGTAAATGAATATTTTACACAAGTTTTTCGTGAAAGCTTTTATGAATCATATCCTTTGCCTATAAAAAAACCTTCATTTCACTTCACTATATATATGTGTGTGCATGTGTTAATGTTTACATTCAAATGCTAATGGTCTATAATAGTAATTTTATTTATAAATTAATTTAACCTTTTTTAATTTGGTTTCTTTGATTTCTCCGAGAATCATAAAGGACTCTGTTTCATTTTGCACATTTGTCTCCATGTTTTCTTCCGAATCATTTCTTAAAGCTGTGTTCTCATCTAAAATTGTAATATTATATATAAAATTTAGTATAACATGAATAAAAATATAATACAGTAATTTATTTTAAAAAAAAACAATTTAATTTACCAATAAATTTCCCACGTAATTTGAAAGTCTGCGTTAACAATAGTAATCCATTCTGTTTAGCTTTACACCTAAAGCTAATTATGTAAGTATAACTAATCAGTAAGCACCAGGAACAAACAGATCTTCAAACTAATTTTAGATTATTAAGTTTTATTGATAAATATCGCTGAATCCATCAAGAAATTATTTTTACTTCTTTTATATTATTTAAACTAACGACTGAAAAAATCACCACCCCAAAGATTTGAATCCAAAATAATTTATTTGACTAGCTTCTAAACTTGACATCAGATCAGGAACTATATATATTTTAATGGACTTAATTATATGCTATCTGTAAACTTATTTGATCTTTTTGATAAAAAGAATAGTATATACTAAAAATAAGCAATACATGACGCTTAATTTACATTCAAGAATAATTTTCTTTAGAAAACTATTTTTAGTTATATATGCAGATATCTGCAATCTAGTACTCTTCACCAGCAAAGACCAAAAGCCAGGAAGTAGTCTGGAATTGATAGATTGCTCATGTTAAAAAAGAAGACTGTACTGCAGAATAATAGTAATGGAATGGTAGAGTCCATAATTAGTTCATTAATGGGTTGAGTTCCAGAATCTGCCACTGCAAGCGAATTTAAATGCAAGATATGGAAATTATCTAAAGTTTTGTTTTTGGATTATAAATCATTAAGGAATTTTAATTTTTCAATTCTTTCAACAGTGACATCTCATATCAAATCAAGGAAATAAAAAAATTATATAAAGAAATCAGCAGAAACAAGACTGATAAATGAAAATAATTTAATTTATTTGTATTCTTTATGAAACGCAGAATGATTTGATGATTTATCCAGATTAAAATTGTGTAAGAGCACCTAAATAATTCTTGGCCACAGCTATAGAGGTATTAGATTAATCTAATATTGTATCAAACTGTAAATAATTAGACCATGGAAGCAAATCTCAAGACTTTCTCCTTTCTCTAATTTTTTTTAAGAAATGTTGCTCTATTAAAGGGGCATCAGCTGAAAAGGACCAAAACAATATGCTAAACAAGCAAATTGATACTATCATAATTCTTTTTAAAAACTATCTTCACTTCATCTCCTATTTTAACGAAAACAATATTCAGATAACAAAATTGAGATGCCAAAAGAGATAAGATTCTTTATTTGTAAAAAAAAAAACAAAGACACCATTTATTGAAAAACTAATTTCTTGCATCTAAATAGATTTTGCTTTTCTTTTCAAAATGGTGGAATCAAATTTTTTAGAAAAAATCGTAATAAAGTTCACATCATCAAGCTTTGAAGAAAAAAAAATTATTAAATCCTATAAAAAGTATGTAGCAATTCTAATCATTTTACCATTATCAATAACAAACCCCTGATATGCAGTCAAATATGAAGGATTATATAAAAGATTGATTCTCAAAGTTATCGACCACCATAGTAACAATAAGATAATTTCTTCAAGAAAATTATGGTCATTTTTATACAATAAGAAATCAGAGTTAAATTTTAATAAAACTCACATCACTGAGTTTCAACTAGAAATGTCCTACTAATGTTCTCTGCTAAATTTCTGTTAAGCACTAAAATCCAAAAGGATATTATCATTATGACAAGCAGACCTTTTTTTTTTTCATTAATTATCTTTTCTCATCTTTTTCCCTCTTTTCTAATAGCAATTTCTGATTTAATGGACAAAATTTCTTTTTTTAATCGAAAATTATTGCTTTCTCATTAAGTGATTTTAAACAGTTGTTGAAAAACAACCATCTTAATTTAAATTACTTTGTTACTATTATAGACAATCTTAAATTCATAGTTCTCTTTTATTGAATTTTAACCTTCCTTTCCCAAAAAAAATACTACCTTAAGTATTTGTATTTATTTAGAATAAATTTATTTCACTAGAAAAATTTAGCATATTAAAAAGAGGCCAACTCAAAGATAAAATATCCTTACCAAAATAATCCATATTATGTAAATGAAAAAGTACATCTGTAATTTCATTAACACCAGATAAAGAACTTTACAAACAATCCAAAAGAGTTCAGTCTGTACCCTTCAAATGGAATTGGATACACACACTGGAGCATTGTTGTATTCTATACTTGAAGGTAGCTTAGACAACAGAGAAAGATGACCAAGTAATAATCTTTGATCATTACTTCTTCTTCCATATCCTTAACACAGGATATGTTAGGACTGCTAAAAGTGATGACATTTTCTTGAAAAATCTTTATCAATTTTTAACAAAATTTAAAAATTATACTTATTTATACATATATATATCTAAATAATAAGTGAAATAATGCTTAAACCTAAATGGGATAATATGTGTCCATTAGAAACCATTAACACCTAAACATACCAATATAGATAGTAATCAATATTATTAAAATTAAAAAGGAGAGAGGTTGCCTTGACAACAATGAGAAATATTGATTACTATCTATATCGGTATGTTTGGTGCTTATTGGTTTCTAATGGTTATATATATATCTATATAATAAAAGTGGAACTCCACAATCTGTCAATAAATACACATACTCATCTTGTCTTTGTCAAAAAAATAACTAATAATAAGCGGACAACTTAAGATCACTTTACTCTTAAATGTTTTTCTGGAAAGAGAAAATAGGTGTATTTATTTATTGGCAGCTTGCGAGGAATTCATCTAATTCCACTTCTATTTGACATATATGTTTGATACTGTATTTATTAATATTTGCAATTAATAAATTTCTATTAATGAAACATAAAAAAAGTTTTGAAAAATAAGATTCTATCTCTATTCTATGTTTTATTTAAAATAAATAATATCATATTTCCATATAGTTTAATTAAGTTTTATTTCCAACATCGATTTCAGCACTTTGTCAGAAAATGAAGATAAGAAACTTTAAAGAATAAATGAAACTGCCTTATTAGTAGAGATTTTTTGAGAAAGTGAGGGCAGGTGTATGTAATTATTGGCATATTGTGGGGGACTTATCTATTCCAGCTTCTATTTCATAAATATGTTTGATGCTGTATTCATTAATATTTACATATATTCCATAATTGATTATTTTTTACTAAAAATTATTAATTTTAGTTACTACTATAAACCATAGAAGCTAATTTGTCAGAAAATGATTACTACATTTGACGAATGTAGCTTTATATAAGGAAAAAAAAATTGGATAATTAAAAAAAAACCACAGATTTGAGGTTTTTGAGATATAGTTTGGAAAAAAAAAAATGTAAAAGATAAATTGATAAACCAAGAAATATAAAAATATCAACAGCAATGTATTAATAATATATTTATTAAGGGAATGGAGGGAGAAAATAATAGAATTAGACACATTCATTAAAAAAAAAAAAAAAGGTCAAAAACATGACTACAAAAAAAGAAGGAAAAAGATCTGTAAAAAATGATTTGGAATATTGTGTAAGAAATGCCTGGAGACAAATAAATGATAGTACAATAAAATTAGCATGTATTATAATTCTGAACTTGCAATCTATTTAAGTACTTATTCCCATAATCCATTCTCATTTTATTAGCTATATAAAAAAATAATTTCAGATGAATATAATGCAAAAATATGTTTTTGAATCCTATTCTCCTTTAATGCCACAAAAAAAAAATAATAATAAAAACTAAAAATATTAAATAAATGATGCAGTAAACATAATCTGTAATTATGAAGATGAAAAGTTTAAAAAGCAAAGAAAATATAAAGGAGAATTAGCAATATGCTTCAAAAATATATTAAATATTTACAAAACTTGTAATGAAAATATTGGAGAAATCGCAAAATCAGGAAAGAAAATTAAAAAAACAACAAACGGTAATGAAAAGGAAGCATGTTGAGTGAATCAGAAAAAGTCAGAAACAATGATAATGTGAAACAAAAAGGAATAAATAAAAAAATAAACGAATTTAAATGGTCTCCAAAGGCAGAGAAGATTATGGATGTTTTTAGCCAATAGCATTTAACAGATTTGAAAAAGATTATTTGCACAGCAGTAAGATATTTAAAATTTAATTTTAAAATTATTTTAAAAAAACAAAAATAAATAATATTAAAAAAAGATAAAATAATAATTTAGTTAAAAGTAATTGAATAGTTTATTACTTAGGAATTGGTCAGCGAACGGCAGTCCATGAGTTTGAACTCCAGTCAATCATTCTACCACTGCACTAAAGCAAGCAGGCAATAATGATGATTAATGTCAAAAAATTCCGATACAATTCAAGTCAAGAAACTCATCTCTACAAAACTAAACTATTTTACAAAGTATGTCTTTTTTTATTATGTATAAAAATACTGCATTATAATAAAAAGCAATTTGACAAATAACTGAACATTATGAATATAAAAATATTAACATTAATGAAAAAAACTTAATGGTAATGAAAATTAATTGCTCCCCCCATTAACTACTCTACATATCAATAAGCAAGAATAGAAGACTAATAATTTAAACACTTTAAAGATATTTCACACTGTTTAAGTTACTGCTATACTATTTATGTTAAAAGATGAAGAAAGATTTACAGATATAAAAATTTATCATTAAAAATAATAGTTTCTATAATCCTTTAATAACTTATTCATGGGAAAAAGGCTTGAACTCAGAAACGTTGAATGTAAAATTAAAAAAAGCATCAATAAGAAAGTGCAGGGGCCTATTATAATAATTGTACCTGAAGATCAAGCAAATGATAGGTGCTCTAATTACGAGAAACTTTATCATATATTATGTAATCATATAACATGATAAAATTAGTTATTATTTAAAAAGTTAATTTACCTTCATTCTTGTCGCAGACAGCTGCCTGCCTGAATTTCTTATGTTCTTTCATCTTAAAAACAAAATATGGCTTTTAGAAATCTAGTTTATGTATATATACATCAATAATAAGTGCTAAAAAACATTTATGAAACATGTTTAACATAAAGTCACAATAAAAATATAAACACCACAAAACTAAAATAAAGAATACTAATAGAAACTATATATATATATATTAATAAAAAATTGTTCATAGCAATATCATCACAAGCATTCTGTTATGATTCCATAATAGATGGTCATGTTGTCAAAAACCAAGAATGATATCAAAAAATAAGTAAATAGTTTTTGTGTTCAGATAATTATTATCAACTAAACAGAAAAAAAAAGAAAAGACTAACACCATTTAGAGTTTTAAGCCAATAAACATTACATGATCACTATTTCTTATGCTTGCTCTTAATTATTATTAAACAGGCAAAACTCTTTATACGTATCAATGGATGCCAGGAGGCTTGTGAGAAGTCTTGGATTTGAGAAATGGTGATCATGTGATGTTTAGTGGTTTAATATGAATCAAGATTAGAGTTTCAGTCAATTGCTAATCTAAGAAAATCAAGAGATCATAAACTATGAATCTGCAATTTATAGGAGAAAAGAATTAATGCCAAAATGAAAATACATTAAAGAGCAATCAATGATTTCAGTATAATTGATGACTCCTGAGTGTTTAATAGACCTTTCAAATAGTGAGATTTTCTTTACAGAAAAAGCTTAATATTTTGGAACAATTAGTTAAATGCAGCTAAAATATTACTGAGAATATTCAATAAGTATATTTCTAGTAGATTCTATGTTTATGCTAGAAGGACAGTTTAGATTTGCAGTAGGAGAGATGAGAGCAATTAATGAGAAATATAGAAAAAGGAAGAGAAATTAAGATTTGTTTTATTGATAAATGAAAAAGTTTTTGATAGAACAAACTGTACAGATTGAAAATAGAGATGACTATTAGAAAATTACATAGGAAAATATTTGTAAAATTAATCAGTTTTTTTAAAAGATATAAAAATATAAGAAGTTGATTCTAGGATCAAGTAGGTTCCCTCGCCATGGCTGTGCTTGCAGATAAAAATAGGTCTAAATATTAATGAGAATTGATAAAGTTTGTAGAGAGTTTAAGATGAAAAGTAGGTACATTTAAATCTGTAGGCAATGGTGATAAAGAATTAAGAATGACAGTTAGACATGTTAGAGCTCGTTAACGCTTTTAAATATTTATAAAGTCAGAAAACACTTTAAATTTTAAAGTCAGAATTACGATGACGAAACAGACTCAAAAATACAGCCAAGTGTTGGTGGCCGAGTGGTTAGCACAGCTTAGCTGCCTTACAAGCAGTTGTCCCGGGGTTCGCTTCCCGACCGACGCTTTGAAACATTAAAGAAAAATACAGTTATTCAATGGTAATCAAAACTAATAATTAAAAAATTTGTTAAATATTTTAAGTGAGAATTTAAGTGATAGTAAGATTTGGACAATGGAAAAATATATATTAAAAGATTAGAGGCTTTTGAATTGTGAATTTGAAAACTGATTAAGTTGGAAGGATAAGTTTTTCATTGTGACAGTGTTGTAAATGAAGAGTTTATTGAGGTAATTATAAAATAGAAGAAAACTGGCTTGAGCATATGTATTGAAACAGAGAAATTATGAAAGTGAATAGATATATGAAGGTAAGCAGAAGATATTAAAAATTATCATGATGATTGACAATCCTAAAAAAGGTAGTAGTTATGACTATCAGAAGTTTGCAGCAAAGAGAACAAACGCTCAGCAAGAGTTATAAGCTTGATGTATGTAAAAGCTATCTATTTAACATACAAACGATAATCAATAAAACTTTCAACTTCACATTATCATTTTGGATATAATCTTTTATAAATAATCTATTTATTAATTTTCACCTTTTTAAATTTAGTTTTGGTGATTTCTTTGTAAACTGTAGTGGATTCCATTTCATCAGGCCCACCAAGCTTCATCTTCTGAATTGGTTCACTTTCTGCATCCGAGTTCTCATCTAAAATTATACAAAAATTAATAAACTAACATTTTTATTGTGGGTCAGAATATAAACAATCTGGCTATAGTATACTGAAGCAGATGTTTCAAACTTTTTTAAAAGTAACTTTGAAGAATAATAACAGAAATATTTAACCATTAAGCATCATATGATCATCATCTCTTATACTAGCACATAATTGTTTATAAACAAGGCAAACGGCCACCCTGTGCCAATCAATCCTGCCTAATAGGATAGTGGTGGCTATGGTTGTTAAAAAGCCAAAGACACCAAAATGGATGGGTGCTGAATTACTCTGGTTGGCAGTACTGTATGGAGAGTTATTCTTGACTTCGTTTAAGGAGAAGCCATAATACATCACATCACATCAAATCTTGTTTATAACAGAAATATTTAATAATAGTAATAAACACTCAAAAGATTACTAAAATAATTTAATTACTATAAATGTCAGCACTAATAACAATTTAATATTACTAACTATTCTGATTTAATGAATTAAATTTGGTCTATTAGGAGTTTTTATTATACAAAAAAAATCACATGAATTAAATCAACAATGATTGTGTGTGAATGTATATATGCAGGTATTTATTTTATTTTTAGTTTGTCATATTTATTCTTAGTTTTAAAAGAGATAAGATTTATAAAAACAATTTCAATTAGTTAGTGTTAAAGAGAGAAAATAAATTAAAATTATAACTCCTTTGTCCTAAAGAAAGAAAAAAAAATCTGTTCCAAATTATCATGTGCTTAAGATAAAGCAATAAAGATTGACATTATTAAAGAAAATGCAAAGTAAAAGATCTAAGAAAGAGAGATAAGCAACTACTGCTACTTATATATGGTTAACACAGAAATAATTAGAGAAAAAAAAATTGGTTAGACATAGAGTTTAAATTTTACCTGGTTGAAATAATTCAATAAGTACACTCGATAAAATCATTTTAATATTTTGTTGTTCTAATGTAAACAAACAATACTATTCCAACGACCAAAAAAATAGTTGTTTCAACCATCCAACAGTCTTCTTCAGAATCTGCAACAAACACACTATGTATAGATTCCAGTTAAAACCTGACTGATTCTCCAAAAAGGCTGAAAAAAGTGCACGTGTTATGTAATGACATTAATTATTTGCCATAAAAATGTTAAGGTGTTAAAATATCAAGATCACAAGCTATAATATAAAATGTAATGGAGTGTTTCACACCTTTACAATTGTCTTGAATGCTCTTCCTGCCATCACAAAATTGTGTACATCATTTGAAAATGTTCTTGCACCTCATGATTTCACTGCTATATACAGTTTGAATCATTTCAAATGTTTCGGTAGTAGTTTTGCCCAATATAAAATAAAATTTAATGTTAGCACATCTATCATGGATTAAAATATAAAAATAGTCATATTATATGTCATAACTCACAATCCAGTCCCACCGGCATCTTTAAATTTTTGTGATGAATAGCTAAGTTATATCACTACGCATGTTGATTCACAAACAGAAAGAGAAACAGCATTCCAACTTTTCACAGAGATATACTGTGTGCAGAGTATTCTATCATAAGAACCAAAGTATTTATACACATTAAAGACTATAAAAAATTAATTAAAATATTTACTATAAATGTTATAAACAATGCTTATTTTAATTAGTTATGTTTTTGACAAATAAAATGAGCTGTTAAAATCTTCAGGTTAGGCATCATTGTCGTCTTTCTAGCAAGTTAACATGGATCTTCAAATATTTAACTATCATCTAAGAATGTCACCCCCATCTTACCAAAATGCACCCAACATCTAGTGGATCAAATCTAAGATAATCTCCCAGAAAAAATATTAAACAAAAGTCATCTAAATCAAATTTATATCATTAGTCAATATATTTCAGTGCAAGAATTAATAAATTTCATTCCTAAAAAAAAATCCATTTCCCAGGAAAAGCTTGGCAGAGACTAAATAAAGTTGCAAAGAAAATTATCATTGAAGAATAAAGACTTGATTGAAAACTAAATCAATAAAACATTCCATGAATAAGTAAATATAGACTTTGTTGGGGTTTTATTTATTAACATGTCATTGCTGTATTTAATGCCATTGTTTTATGAGAATAAAAAAACACTACCATATTGTTAATTTGAGTCACAATATTTACTTTAATATTCATTATCAAAATCCTATATGTAAAAGGTATATATTCTGTTACAATTATTGCAATCCATTTACATGTTATAGTAATAACTATTGGGTAAAATATCTCAAAATATTATATTATGTAATCTTATTTTTAAGTATTAAAGATATGTATAAAAAAAGGTTTTTATATCATTTTGAAGATTAAAGAAGAATAAAATTCAGATTCATTGATATATCAAAATAGAATATAGCGAAAATATATTAATTACTAATTAAATGTACTTGGTTCCTAGTCACCCTTGCAATCAAGGTACATAAATGGCTCACCTTTTATTGATAAACATTGATTAGAATAGAATCCCTATGGTTAATTGAACTGTAAAGGCACAGCAGTTTTCAATATACAATACTAATGCTTTTTTTTGTGTATATGTACAAACAAAATTAAATATATATATTGTAACGTTTTTCGTTTTGCTAGGCCTCTTACACGCTAATATAAACTGTGCGTGAGTTGATCAAGCTATGTCAAAAAAGAAGAAAGTTATATTTCTATTCTAAAAACATAGCTATATTTCCTGATCAACTCGGCCTAGAATTATTGCTAAGTACAATCGTGAGCTGACTCAGTTTTTAATTTCTACATGAGGGCGCCAGAGTCGTTAGACCCACTGAGTCGGCGTCAAACATATTGTAACTCGTAAACTAAACAAAAAAAAAAGTGCTTTTAAACTAATCGGTATTACCTCCTACCGTAACGAGAATTAATTTTTTAAGATTATTATTCCTGGGCTTATTTAAACATATTGGCAAAGGTAAATTACATTTTTAAATCTTATTAAACTAGTAATAGATTTAATAATAAAAAATAATAACTACTATTAATAATGCACAATGAAAAGGTTGATAAAAGTATAATCTCTTTTATTCTAACAAACTAAAATATTTATAAGTTAAATTACGAATTAACTAAACTGGAAAGTACACACATGCTAATCCAGATAATGAATCGATTAACAAAAACAGTTAGATTAAATAATGAACGCAATTTAATAATGTTCCAAGATCTTGTATAAAATTCTTTATAAGAAAGTCCCTTGAATGTGAAAGTAAAGTCTATATCAGGATGGTAGTCTAAGCTTAGATAAATAATTGTTTGCAAACTTTTAAGTCACTATCAGGAAAATTTATTCTTAACTTACCGGTAAGTTCATGTAGGTTTATGGGATCCCAGATCATGAGAATTTCCATTGGTCTCTCCTGCCGGCATCTTCCATTATTGTTCCGTTCTATAGCTGGAGAAAAGGCACGGTTGTAGTGACCCTTTTATTGCAAAAAGCGGTCTTCACAAGTCCCGTTTCCATGCTTGCGTGACAGCTTGGTACAGCAAGGGGCATACCTGTGTAGAAGTATATTTCTTGCCACAGATTATGCTCGTGGAAACCTCCAACTTTCAGAGACGTAACTAGAAGTTAAAGAGAAGACCCCTATTGAAGTTGTCATCTTTTTATATCGCGCTCCATTTTTGGAACTTCTGCGCACTCTTTTGTCTTTTTATCAGCGTATAAGATAATAATCTTATACACTCTCTCTTAAATTTAAGTTACAAAGTTCTCTTTTTTTTTTAGCATTATTCTTCCATCTTTAATTAGCTAAAATATTTTTCTTTTAGCTTATACTTTTGGAATTCTTTTAATTTATCTGGATTAGTAATCTGTATGTCATTTATTCTTTCCAATTAGATAAAAAAAATAAGAATGACAATTTTAACCTTCATTGCACGTTTTAACAAAAATTATACTAATCAAAAAAAAATCTAAATTTACTTTTTAGCTTTTACCAAATGCCAATATATTTGTAACGTATATAAATAAACGTTACAATATATATTATTAATAAAAACTGAAGGAGCTGCATTTGCATATATTTAATTAAGTGTATTCACTCATGCAAGAATTACCAAATTTTATTTTTAAAATAAACAGGGCAATTTTCTTTTTCCATGACTTTTTTCTCTTAATAGAAACAAGAAATTACGATTTCTTTTCTTATAAATCAGTATTATGTCTAAATAAGTTTGAAATTTTGTAAAACTTTAAACATTAATTGTAGAAAATAATTTATGTGAAATACAGCACATCAAATTCTGGAAGGATAATAAATAAAGAATAAACTGTCTTTTCAACAGAAACTGAAACAAAAATTATCTATAATCATGTACAATGCTCAGAGCAAAAAACTGCTGCGAATATAAAATTTGTGAATTTTAATGGGTTTCTTTTTTATTTACATTTTTTTTTCGGATAGTGTATAAATGAAGTTGCAGAGTTAGATACAGCATAGTTTGCAGCTCCACTTTACTTAAATAAGTATGGGCATACAAATAATGTATGAAAGATTAAAATATACTAATATAAACAAAGAATATTAACACACTCTTGCGAATACAATATTTATTCTATTTTTTTAACTATCCAATAGTTTTCTTCAAATTTTTCCCAATATTTAAAAGAAGTGCTTAAACTATCAAAAAAACTTTTCTTTTAAATAAAATTTATTCAAATGATTTATCATTGAAAGTTTTATCCTAAAAAAGTCCATTTATTACTAAAAGCAGAGTTTCTATTTAATTAATTAAAAATAAAATTCATTTTGCTACAATTAAATGCATCTTTATGACTAATGAATAATTTTTAGTTATAGAATACTGTGAATGTGCATTAAATAAATTTATAATTACAACTTTAAATTATCGTAATAGATTTCTAACTATAAGATCTTTCCATTGACCCATTGTAAATCGAAGGATTTCGTGAGTACTAATGTATAATGAAAATTGTTGACTTAATCAGTGAAGTATTGAATAGCTTCTCGCTCTCAGATCTAATCGCTTCAGCTTCACCTATTTATATAGAAAGTAGGTTGAAGCAAGATTATTATTTAAAGGAAAGGGTAAGGATCATAGAAAGTTGAATAATTATTGACCAATAGCAGTAACATCAGTTTTATATATTTCGTATATGGTGGCTAAAAGAGTTGTAAAATGGATGGAAGGGAATAATATAGTGGGGGAAATGCAAGGAGGTTTTAGATTAGATAGGCATATAGGAGATAGTGTATTTGTAGTTATACAACTTATGGATATAAGTAGGAATTTAGGTAAACAGTTATATATGAGTTTTATAGATATAGAGAAGGCATATGATAAGAGTAGATAGAAATAGATTATGGATAAGTTTAGCAAATTTGGGAATGGTTGAAGCTTTAATAGATATTATTAAGAAATTATATGAAAATAATTATTACATATATCAATTAGGGAATATAGAATCAGTTAAAGTTAAAAATGGGGTGGGGCTAAGGCAAGGATGCCCTATGTCACCTATTTTGTTTGTGTTGTATTTGAGTGAAATGGAAAAAGCAATAGAAAGATTAGTAAGAGGGATAGAGATACCATTAATAGGTAGTAAGGGAGTATATATTTTGTCAGGTCTTTTTTTTTTGCAGATGATATATTTTTGTGTGCAGAAAAAAGAGAAGATATGGAAGTTATGTTGAGGACATGTGCAAGGGTTGGTAAAGAAATGGGGATTAAATTTAGTGAAGAAAAATCAAATATAATGATGGTTAATACTGGGGAAAGAGAAGATGTAGAATTTTTATTGGGAGATATTAAGTTAAGTGTGGTGAATAGATATAGTTATTTGGGAATTATTTTAAGTAATCAGAAAAATTATTTGGATGAATGGGAGAAAAAATTGATAAATGAAGCAAAGAAAAGAAAGGGATTGATAAAGAAATTAACAGTGTTTTCACATAATAAATATGATGTAGTTAGAATTATATGGAAAGGAGTTGCAGTAGCAGGGTTAACATATGGTAATGATGCATTATATGTTAGTAAAGAGGTATTAAATTTCTTAGAAAAAGTTCAAAGGGAAGTAGAAAGACATGCATTGGATGCAGATGTATGGACAGCAAGAGAGGCAATTCAAGGAGAAATGGGATGGTCAAGTTTTCATATGAGAGATGCAAAAAGTAAAATGAAAATGTTTGGTAGACTGCAGTTTATGGATAATAAAAGAATAGCTAAAATAGTATTTAATTGGGTTATGAGTAAAGGGCAGGTAACAAGATGGATGATAAAGGTAATGCGGTATGCAAAAGATTTGGATAAAGAATTTATAACAGTATATTTGTACAAAAGATGGGATGATTGTATTAAGAGAATTGTTGAGTGTTGTAATAGTAAGGAATGGGATAAAAGAATAGATTTATTAATAAAGAATAGGGAGTTAGAGAGATAGAGAAATAGTATGAAGAGTAAAAAAAGTTTAAATATATATAGAAATAAATAGAATATTAGGTGTGAGTTAATATATAATAGTAAGGAAAGTAGTTTATTATTTAAGGTTCGAACGGGATCTTTAGCTACAAGTGAATATACATGTAAATGGAAAAAAATGGGTGATTTATTTTGTAAATTATGTAAGGAAGGAATAGAAAATATTAGGCATTTGTTAATTGAATGTAAATGCTTGAAAACAGAAAGGGCACATATAATGAAATTATGGGAAAATAAATATGAAAAAAGTGATTATACATAAAGTAGATTATTGGTTTTTATGCTGGGTTTGGAAAAAAGATAAGAGGGATTTAGATATAAAGGCTGTAGAGTTGACAAAGATTATGTTGTGGAAATGGGATGGAGCAGAATATGGGAAAAATTAGACTGGGGAATGTAAAATTAAGTAGCTAACAAGTTTTTCTTGGTATAATTGCTGAGAGATTCTTGACTTCGTTTAAGGAGTAGCTACAGTACATCACATCACATATGCTTTAAGTTTATTGCTTTAGTAAATATTACTTACGTAATCAATGTGCGTTAAATAAATTTATAATTATAACTTTAAATTATCGTAATAGAATTCTAACTATAAGATCTTTCCATTGATTCATTGTAAATCGAAGGATTTTGCGAGTACTAATGTATAATAGGAATTGTGGAAAATCAGTGAAGTATTGAATAGCTTCACGCTCTCAGATCTAACCGCTTCAACTTCACCTATTTATATAGAAAGTAGGTTGAAGTAAAGAAGGTTCCCCTCTTTTCTTCCAATGCGTAAGCTTGTGGTTAAGACCTGTAGGGCTCCCTACCTTCGCTTTTTCAACCGCACATGCTTTAGGTTTATTGCCTTAGTAAATAATACTGTGATGATTTTATTATTACAGAGATCTTTAAGTAGTAAATCTATTTCTTCTTTTCCAGTTCTGGATTTTGTGTAAGCTTGAGTAAACAACAGATGTAGATCAAGCATTGCCATCTGGTATTTATTGATTACTGGGGCTTACACAAAGTGGGAGAACTGCAATAGGAGAAATAGATTTTCTACTTAAACATAATGCGTAGATAAAAGTCATGTAATGTTTAGGTGATGTTAATGAGAATTATTCCACTTACTCTGAGCTGCTGTTCATCTCAAGAATAACAGTTGTTGTTGTTATTAATTCAATTGACAAAATCAATAATTTTATGTGGATTTGCCTTAGAGAACTATAGTCCTCAATAAATGTATTTTAAAGAGCTGGGAGTTAGGATCCACACTATCAAAATGCTAGGAGAGATCCAGAAGAAAACCCTATACACAAATTTATCATTCAGTGCATTTTGGCAGACTCCTCACATACAGTATATATTTATGATTCAGTCCATTATTAAATATATTTGTTTAGTCACAAGTTGTAACCGTCTGGTGAATTATAACTATCTGGAATTTCAAATTCATAAACAAAATAAATTTATGGTTTTATGTTTTTATTTAACTTAAACTGTTTTTTTTTTTTATTAAAGGAAACTTTATTTATGCTAAGATTGAATTTTACATACGTTGATATCCTATTTTTACATTATTGTAGTCCTAAGTTAACCCCTGTAGAAATCAGTCCAGATATTTCTGGCTGGAGTGTCTAGCATCCAGTGTGTCAAATGAATCATCTATGGTTATGTTCTTGATAAAGAATTGTTAGCCTTTATTCCTTAAATTTCTCAATCATTGTAAAAAGTTATTCATTGAGTGATTTTGGTAAAGCGGTTGATTGTTCATCATCCTCGTCCATTAAATCCAATATATTATCAAAGGCCCTTTGCATAACCCCATACTTCTATTCCCTCCAGCTTTTCCTGCATTTTCATAGGTGTTCATTTTTGATTGTAATACCTTTTCATACTTGAATTCTTGATTATTAACATTAAATAATTTATTTGAATCGATTCTCTCATTAGTTTCAAATTTAGATTTTATAATTTTGTTCTTACAAATAGGTTTAGCTTTTTAAAAAACATTGTTTTCAATTTTAAACATTTCAACAATGTTCACTTCCTTTTTCCCTTGTGATAATTAATATTCTGGGTGAATATAATCCAAATCACCTGAGGTGATTTCTTTGTTAACAAGATTCTCTTCTTCCACCAGTTGTTTATTTATACTGTTGTTTTCTTGAGTAGCATTTTCCCCTCTATTTTGCACTCGATTTAAAATGTTCTCTGCCATCTTTGTTTTCACAACGATGCCAGTAAAATCATTATTGCTGTTATAAAACTAAAAGTTTTCTTCATTTTGATAACAACACTTAAAAATAAAGAACTTACCCTCAGTTTGGCTTCAAAATAATACAGTGAAACCTCCTTCTCCTTATTTAAATCCACCTAATATAGGGAACCTAAAACAAACACTATACTCTAGTAAAGCCATCTAGTGGCTGTTTTTTGTCTGTGAAATCTTGTAATTCAATTTTCATTCACTTCCCAATTTCCAATCTAATTGAAATTTTGCATACATATGTATTTCCTGTAACAATATATTTTTTTAGAGTTTGCAAATAACTTTAAAATAATAATAATAATAATAAAAATTTAAATTTTTAATTTTATAAGGGATGTGATGTGATATACTGTGACTTCTCCTTAAACAGACTCAGGAATCTCTCAACAACTATGCCCAGAGAAATCTGTTAGCCACTCTACCCTCCCTTTCCATTCCCTACCCTAAGTTTTCAGAACTCTTTAGAATATTGCCATCTAGTGGTATTAAACTGCATCTAAACTTTCTTTCTTCATAACTTCTGTAACTATACAAAACTAAAAAGTAGCAAATGAAAAATATAAATTTTTTTTTAAAAAAATGCACTAAAAAGTAAAAAATAAAGTTTTATAAATAAAATTGTGTAGTGTCATATTTAAATCCCAAAGAATCATTTCAATAATCTTATGTTAGAATAGATGGCATTACAGGCGGGATTCTTTGGGAATCTGACTTAAGCATGATCGTAGCATGCTTTTATGTGTGAAAGCTAAATATATATATATATTACTTTTTAATGCATTTATGTAAATAAAAACATTTCTTCAAAATTTTTATTTTTCTTAAGAGATTAAAAACAAAAATCCCAGTGAATATTGGAATCATTATTATATTCTGGTGTACTTCGATAACTATAATACTAATTATATGTATATTTTTCAAATGTTAAATTTATAAATATTTTACATTCTGCTCTATCTCAGAAGGGCAGATCTTTATGGGGCTACTTGTAATTTTTGCAAGTGTCATGATCTCAATACTATTACAATATAATAAATAATAATTATAATATGAATGATCAAAAATTCAATATACAGCCAAAATTCCAAAGCAGACACTTGAAAATTTATACGGTTGCTGAAGATTTGCTCTGCATGTTGTCTGCTAAATTCTTGCATATGATTGTAATAATAAATTGTTAGCTTCTAGAAATCCTTTTATCATCTGATGCAACAGTTTATTGCAGTTTTACAATTAATGGTGGATTTAATCAAATATCACTATTGACTGGTTAGTTATGTCTTAAATGAATTTTTGGTTTCCTATGCACAATTCACTTTTTAACAGAAAATCTTTATCAACACTTACATGCATGGATTTTAAAATGACTTTCAACTTTTTTTTTTTTGGAAGTGACACGATTGCATGACATCACCACTGTGAAGAAAAACTATTCTTATCATTCTATTAAAAGTGTATTTTTTTCTTTGTGCTTTTTTCAGACAATATTAAAATATATTACCAAATTCATCACTTTCTTTATTTTGCTGTAATATCTTCTATAAATAAAATTTACCCTTTGAAGACTTTTTAGCAAAAAATATTTTATTGTACATATATGCATACACAATCTTATATTTCGACTGTCCTGCAATCTTCTTCAGAGCTATGATATAATGAACAAATTAAATAAAATACATAACTATATAAAAAAATACCATAAAAATGTAAACAAAATGAATAAAATAATAATAATAATGAAAAACAAAACTAAAAACAACCCTAAAATATAACAAAACATAATAAAACTGAAATAAATATAAATATAATCAAACCTAAATAAAATAATCCAAGTAATATAAAATAAAATATACAATATAAAATAAATATAAATTATACATGTGTATTCGTGACTGTATATATACATATTCATGAACAACTATTAATTTAAATATATTTTTTATTTTTAATAATCTCGTAATTAGTTCTATTCGTTATAAACTTAAAATTTTAGTTTTATTAGTTGCACCTTAATAAAATACTTATTATTATTATTTATTATTATTTCATTGTTTATATTTTTTATGGTATTATTTATATACTTATGTATTTTATTGTGTTCATTATATCATAGCCCTGAAGAAAACTGGACGACAGTCAAAATGTAAGATTGTGTACGCGTATATGTACAATAAAAGGTTTTTTGTTAAAAAGTGTTCAAAGTAGAGTGGATAAATTGAATATTAAAGTATAATAAAATACTAATTTTTTACAATAAAGTACTTAAATTTGTATGCCTCTCACAATAAAAAATACAATTATCAGCTTCACAATTGACTTTATTATTATTCAATGCTGCTCACTGTGCCTTTGTATTGTGCTAAGAATGTTATCGAACTGATAAATTTGTAGTCTATACGCACATCATCAATAGCTTACTCAACTACATATAATCATTTCAATTGAGAAGAACTACTTCTCATCTGTAATAGCTATCTAACTTAACATAATGTAGTCTTACTTACTCTTATTTTCTTCAGGGCTCACTATAAAATTTATTGGCTGTCTCCTGGTGAACCATGAGCAATCTTTCCCAACCTTGCCCTAATTCATTGTTTTAAATAATTAAAAAAGCAAGTCATATATAACATGACATTACTTTTATAAGCTTGTAGTTACAAAAACGCAATACAGAGAGCGTACCAATAGCTCAAACAAGCTCTTAATTAATAAGTGCGGTATGAGAAAATATTTAAAATCTCTACCCAGAACACTGTTATCTCCAGACTAACTGGTTTCGAGCTTATGGTCACATCAGTGGAGAGCTAGAATATTCGGACACTAGATCTAAAATATCAACCCAAAAAACTAGCATTTATTTCATATGTATATTTAAGTAGAAACTCTGAAATTTTCGGACATGAAAATGTCTTTAAATCCAGCTATCTAACTTAAGTATCTATATGTGATTGAACTAAATTCAGATTTACCATATTTTAATAGCCTCAGCATAGCCAAAGGCTTAATAATTAAAAAAGCAATTCATATATAGTGTGGCATTACTTTTATAAGCTAGTAGTTACAAAAATGCAATAAAGAGAGCATACCAATAGTTCAAACAAGCTCTTAATTAATAAGTGCGGTATGAGAAAATATTTAAAATCTCTATCCAGAACACTCTCATCTCCAGACCAATTGGTTTCGAGCTTATGGCTCACATCAGTGGAGAGCTAGAATATTTGAACACTAGATCTAAAATATCAACTCAAAACTCAGCACTTATTTCATATGTATATTTAAGTAGAAACTCTGAAATTTTCGGATATTTAAGTTAGATAGCTGGATTTAAAGACATTTTCATGTCCAAAAATTTCAGAGTTTCTACTTAAATATACATAAGAAATAAGTGCTGAGTTTTTAGTCTAGTGTCCGAATTAATGTATATTATTGTGTGCTTTTAAAGTACCTTTCTTTCATGGTTTATACCCATTACATTTCAATTTACTAAACTAATCAATTCTACACCAATAATTAGCATTGCCATAACAAAATTATACAATATGTGATTTGACTTGCAATGTTGCTTTATTTTATAATACATAAATGCAGAAATAAGATACTTTTAACCTAACCCGCCATACTTTGATTGTCATTATTTAATACAGCATTGGAAATCTATCATTCATTATGTACAGTAAAATAAAGATAATTAAAAAAACTAAGACTAACTAGCAATTGCTCTCATTAAACCTTTTGTTGGTATTAAAATTTCACCAAAAGAGCCCAAAACCAACTGTATTAGGGTTTTTGTGTTTACATTTGTTTGTCCAATAAATTTTTTATCTTCTTATCGTTTCTTTGTTGTTGTAAATAAAATGTAATTTTATTTATTAAGTAACTGTTTTTAAGTTATCATAGATATTTCTTTCAAGTGTATGCACTGGATCTCAATGAAAAGATCTCTCTCCAAACTGTCTGCAGACCCATGTCTGAACTAACACATAATGCCATAAAAGTAAGTAATATTATGACTGGATCATGAGATAGTCATGAAATGTGTTTTGCATCTTTGTAAATCTTTTGATGCTCTCTTTCTTATCCCAAAGTTACTTGAAACCATTCTTGTGACTCAGAGCTTCACTGCCATATGCAGTTTTAATCTTTTGAAAAGTTTCAAGAGCAGTTTTGGTAGATTTAAACAAAATTTAATGTTAGTATACTATTTCATCATGGCTTAAAGTCTGAAACACAGTTATATTTTATTTTGTACTTCATGATTCAGACATACTTCTTAAAATTTTTGTGGGGAACAGCTAAACTATATTACTACCTAACGCATGCTGAGAGAAGCTTGGAGAGAAGACTAACTATCAGCCATCTTTTTACTATCAATAAATAGAATATCAGTTTTTGCTCGCCTCTGTCTTTTAAATAAATTATCAAATACTTCAAAAGACAAAACACCTAGAGAGGTTTCATATCAAAATGTGTACAAAATTAAAGACAAAAAACCTAATTGCTTGAAGGCTTACTACGGTGAAACCTGAGCTAACTTATCTACAAGATTTTCCCAGCATAATTATCTGTAAAACCAGGCCAAGAAAAGCAATGAATATTCTTCTATTTTCTTGGATCATGAGTTGCAGTCAGGCCATAACTTTGATATTTCTAAGACTGACATCATTTGTTCCGAAAGAGATGACAGAAAGGGAAAGGAGGCATGGTCAATAGTTAAAGATCATCACACCATCAATAAAAAGGACCCTAGCACCCCTTTCTAAAAAATGCACTTGTAGCGACCACTTTCGTCATTAGTATGATAATCTATTTATTTAATATTCAAAAATAACTTTAAACGTAGATCTCAACTTCCTTTAATTGTATATACTATGATTATGATAATATTTGGTATTGAAAACACTCAGCTTTAAATAAATTTTATTACAAATTCAAACCTGTTCTGATATTAAATGTTTTATCATTTTATGAATCATTACAAATTATTGCAGAAAAACAGGGTGATAAAATTTTCTAGAATTAGTATATATTATGTATGTCAGTATATTAAGGTATAAAAGGATACTTGTTATTTGGGGGTGGGGAGATATGTAATAAATTCAAGGACATGATTCAGATTTAGTAAACACCTTATCTAATGTTATTAAACTTCAATTTAAACTGGGTTAGTTTGATGGTATCCAATAAAGTTCTTGGTATCCTCTGTGAGTTTCTCATAAATTATTCAAGTGTTGACAGTCCACAAGCTTAAAATTTATCATCACTAATAACTATCTGACTAATATACATAATTTTGGCTTTCTAATATGTGGGAGTTATCAGCAACACCATCTATTAGTGCCATATATAGGTTAGAAGTGATTAAAGTAATACAATAAATGTTATATAAAGCTTAATTTTTTTATTTTATTTCCCAACCCAATTTCAAACTGATAGTTTTCCGTCACTTTACAGGTCCCAGAAAAAGACGAGTAAAAGAATACTTCATTGACAGACAAAAGTTGGAAAAATTGCAGAAAGTTTTTTGCTAACAAAAAATACTCAGCAACTTCCCTTACCCAGATGGTTTGTGACCTGAGAAGCTTCTTTTATAATGAAAGTCAGAATGTTCCATGCATAGAAGTCATACACTTTAATCCTGCAGGCCATGTTTAACATTTATTCCTTTTTATAATATTGTAAACCCATTTATTTCTTCCTAAAAAATTTGCCTTTCCAATCTACTATTACCAAATCTTTCTGTTAATACTGATCATTTTTCTACTTTTCTTATTCCATTTTATTAACAGCTGTTTTGCAAGATCCAATATCCTTTCATTATATTCCTTAACAACTTTCATTCCTCTCACTTTTATAACTCTCCCCTTACTCATGCGTCTTCTCCTGTTCTTTCAATATCCTATATTAAACCACTAAACATTCACATGATCACCATTTCTTATCCTTGCTCATAGTGCCACTCAGTGCCAGCCAGAGTAATCAATGGATGCCAGAAGGCTTGTGCATAAAATCCCCATCTAGTGCCTACTCATCCAATATCCCCAGACTAGTTTCTGGCTTGTGGCCTTCGTCAGTGAGAAGCCTTGAATCTGAGAGCACTGCACCTAGATCCTATATTCCAAAAAATAATGTCTCCTTTATATCCTAAATAAAGCTTATTTTCAGTTCAAATTCTTTTTCAATTTTTGAAAACTTTTGTTTACAAAGTTCTTGCCTTTGCTCTGAATAAGTAAATTCCCTATCATATATCCTTTCATACCTGATGTACTTCTGTATAAATCTGAACTATTTATTTAATTCATATTCATAACTTTATTTCCTTTTCTAATTAACTAATATAGCCTCTTCCCTCATTATTATGGGTTTGCAATATATTCTACTTTATGCAAAATGAAACCTTTCTAATCCAATGAGTTTGTTGTCTTTTTTATGTAATCCAATAAATCACTATTTTTACTAACCTATTTTCATTTATAAATTGTAATCTTCCAACCATTTTGCATTAATTATCCTCATTAAAAAACGACCACCTTATGTTCCCCTGAACAGCCTCATATGCTTTACTTCACACTAATTGGGTGCCTACTTATTTCATTTTTGAATTATATTTAAAATTTTCTGAGGGCTTGGCAAATACAAAGAACTTAATTTCCAAATATTAAAATAAGAAGCACCATGTCTTTCCAAATTATTCTATCCCCTTCATATCTGATTTTATTTCTTATTTAAATACCATTATTCCTCCATTTCTTCAAAAGACATAAGCAATTTTCCTTCTTATTAATTACTTATATTTTAAGACTTTCACAATTTTTCCTACTTCATCCAATCTCTGCACACTTCTCTAATGACCTGCTGGGGATATTTTACACCACCTGCAAACAAATGCCACATCACATAAAAAAAACCAAAGCCCTTGTATTACATAATCTTTTAGATATCACTATTTCCCCCCTTATCTCTAATCTTTGCATCTCAATCTCCAATTCCCTAAGCTACAAAATAATATAGGTGATAATGGACATCCCTGTTTTAATTTAAAGTCAAGTTTAAATTTAAGGAATCCTCAGTTGGAATTTATAAATATTATTCTTGTAAAAATCCTTAATTGTCTTTAATGATTCCAAATGAATTCTTACATTTTCTATACTTTTTTATGACTTAAGTCTTATTCATCGAAATCAAAAAATGCTATAAATAATTGCTTATTTTCCCTATAAATCATTTCAATTAACTGAGTAACAGCAAATGAATTATCTCTTATCTAAGTCCTAAAATATTATACATGCTTCCCTTTTTCTGGAACCTTGTTGTCTGCAATTTATTAAAACTCTCACTTAAACCAAACTTCTATAATTTGGGAAAATACATTTATTAATATTTCTTTCAGCTGACAAATCAATTCCGTTTTTTTTTTTTTAATCTATACATATTATTCTGTTCAATTGTAAGTTCATTACTTTATCCATTTCCTCTTAAATAAATCTTTCTGACAATGCAAATTCCCTAACACCTACCCTTTTAGTACACCATAATTGTTTAAAGTCTTCTCTACTCTCATATTCTTTCACTTGCATTTAAAAATAGCTTTTTGTCTTATTTCTTCTTTTAATACACCTCAAAGTATTTACTTTCCGGCATAATTTATTATTTTCATCCCATTTATTCTATGCTAGCTACTTCATCCAGCCTTTATTTCTTTCACTCCCATTTATTTCTTAATAGTTTCCTCATATTCCCCACGCCTTTGTCTTTTCTTGTTAGGCAAGGACTGTGCCACCATCTACTGATGTACTGTATTGAGAAAACATTACTTTTCTTAAAATTGATAAAATTTCATTAATAATTGTTACAGAATTTGCCTTATACAGGAAATGAACAAAATAAAGAGGAAGACTTGTGGTATCGCTAGTAATATCATATATGATAGTCATTTGCAATAAGAACTGCTTGCTTTCTAACAGAGACAAAATCATTTACTATTTCAAGTCTTATTTACAGAAATGATTCCCATAGCTATCTGTACCTTCAGGGATAATATATACCATAACATTAGAAATATGCAAAAAATATTGAGTAATGGCTGAAAAATATCAAGAATCTAAAGCATAAGTCAAAATTTTCAAATTACTGATTTTACTTACATTAGTTATTTTTCAAATTAAGATATTAAATTTTATTCAGAAATCATTACGTGGCATAACTGGAGTGAGAAAGGAATTTCAAGATGAAATAAATTTTAGAACTTACAATTTATTCGAATACTTAATTTTAATATACTTCTTTTCATTTTAATAACAATAAAAATAATAAATATAATGGTAATTAATTATTCTATATAGTCTTTCAATCTGCAGAAGTATTTTCGGTTAATTCCTTAACCCTTCTCAATTGCCGTTAAATTTAAAAAACATAACAGAAGCAAACATCATCGATTCTAATCCCATGAACCCTGAATGTTAACGTTAGCAGCTTGTCTATTAATTTATATTCATTTTATTTCTATTAATCAAAACTGCCTCCTTAATTTTTCTTTTATTATGGTTTCTCTCTTCATGAAGAATCTTAACACTTTCAATATCAAACTTAAATTTAATAGCAGTTGAGGGGAGGGTTAAGGAATTAACCGAAAGTACTTCTGCAGATTGAAAGACTGTATATAATAGTTAATTACCATTATATTTATTATTTTTATTGTTATTACAATAGTTTTTAATTAACGGACATTTTATTTATATTTCTTTCTATTTGTACACTTTCTACCAACAAATATATTTTTATATTTACAATATTCACCCTTATTTCCATAACTATCAGTAAGGGACTAGTTAGTTTAAACAAGTCATGGAGATAATATGAAGTTTTGTGATAATTTTTGCCAAGTATTTATAAAAATAATGATAATTGTTAACACCATTAATTAAAAAAAACACAAAAGATGTCAAAATACCATTAAGAAAAGTGTTGGAAGAGATTTCCTTCACTATTTAACTTTCAGAAATTTTGCACTCTCACTCTGTTGTTTTGGCAAATGATGATGAACTCCTTCTGAGTCAAATTGTTTTGTAAACATGTCACTATAATTCAGATGCTTGGCAACATGCATCTCACAGGCTCAGTTTTCACTTTTTTCTCTTTTTCAAAAACATTTGTCAATACTAGTGTATTTATAACTGGACATCTTAGCCAAGTAACATAAATGTTCTGTGAAAATTTTTCCGAATATTTTTATTATTATTTTGAATTAGTTTATCAAATCACTTATTAACAGATATGGATCATTACTTGAAAACTGGCAGCACAGTAAAAAGGGCGCAACACAATGTGAATGGTGACCAATCATCAGAAATTTATCATATGGATAATGCTTTAACACAAATTAATGAGAAGGCTATCTAAATACATGAAGTACTGATTTTTTAATATAAATGGGATTGTTCTAAGCCTAAGTGTAAGATGTGGAGAGCAATATTATCCATTAATAGGAAAAACTTTCTTTACCCTCGCACTATCTGCAAACAAAACATGCAGTTTTTTCCCTACTGTCGAGGAAAACATCTGAATATGACATCAATACTTGCTATGAATATGCACTTGAAGCTTATTATCCATATTGTGAAATACTATTGAATGAAATATTAAATTTAAAAATTCATTAGATAATCAAGTGAATATTTAAATCTAAAATTAGTCAGATTTAATGGAGAAAGAGAAGGGGTGGGGAGAATTTCTTTTAAAATGGTACTTTTATTACCCAAGTAAATTTTATAATGTTTATAAAATAAATAAAACTAGTTTAAAACCATATAATTAAACCATAAAATGCAATAAAAAATTAGCTACATGTTCCCTTGAAATATTCAATCTTAAACAATCTACAGATTTATTAAATTATGAATATTCAGTTAGCTAAGATTCTCAATAATCCTATTTTAAACCACACGGTATTACTTAATTAACAATTCTATTGTAAACAATATCATTATATTTTACAATCCCATAAAAATATACCAATTGATATTTAAAATAAGATAAATTTGTTACACAAAAAATAGAAATAATAAAAAAAATGGGTGCAAAAAAAAAAAGAAATGATGTTCTTAAAAGCAAAAACATTTTGAAAGATAAACTGAGGTAAATCTTAGAAAGTTAATAGAAAAGAATAAAAATAAATTGATAAAGAAGAAGATAATTACATGTATCCAAACAAGTTTTTAATAGATGCTTTTTACCAGTTCTTACTTAAGTATCTGTGACTGGGTACTTAACAGAAGAGCAATAAAGATTTCAAGCTACTCAATGAAGTATGTAAAGATATATGGTTAAGAGTAATAAAAAGAGATCAAAAACGAAATACATAGATGAGAAAACAAATAAGTAGCAATGACATCATTGAAAGAACTAAGACAGTGAAATGTAGTTGGATTGGAGATGTTACTAAAAGAGTTTATACTAGATGCACAATTGAAGTTTTAAACTGGATCCCAAAGAGGTTATAAAAGATTTAGAGATCATATATGAGACGGATAGATGAAATAAGAAAGTTTGTTGGTGTGATGTGGTGGAGAGAAGCCATGGACGAAAATAATGCCATGGATCAATAATGTTTGATGATGATGATTCAAAGAAAGAGGGAAAATAGAGAGGCTTCTAAATCAGAATCCAAGGAAAACTGCTGGACACCAGACAAATATTATTCCTAGACTTAGGAAATCTAATGTCAAATGCAATTATTGCCTTGATTTTCTGTCACCTTACCCATCTCGTGAAAAGAATATTCATTCTTGATATATAAATTATAACCAAAATCTCAATAACCTTTAAGTTTTTATTAAATGAATAAATATTTAAATGTAAATATTAGTATTAATCAGAACACACTCTTTTTGTAAAAAAAAATTATGATAAATTATTACATCATCACATACTAAAGTAGATTATATTTAAAAAAAAACAACTCACTTTGATCAATAAGAGCTGGCGGATTGAGTTTCTTGCGTTCTTTCATCTTAAAAAACAAAAGATTGCTTTTATAGACATATATATATATTATTATTTTAAAATAAGTTTAAAACAATGAAAAAATAAGTTTAATACAATAAAAAAAAGAATACTATATAATAATACAGTACTCTAGAATTTCAGATCCATAGAACATGATCTAGTTCTGCCAGTTTCCGCTCTCAAACTTCTTAAGAACTTCCAAGCAATAAATTATTTGATTATTTTTTTTATTTTATATATAGTAAAAGAAAATAAATAATAAATAAGTAAAAATTGTATAGAAGTTTAATAATAATGATGAAATACCTAAGATTCTAAGAAGAAGCTGCAAGCAAGCTAAAACAGATGACAAAAGAGAAGCCTCTATAACATTAACAAAAACCCAATCATCAGGAGATAGAACGTGCGCAAGTTTCACAATTATAAGAATGAAAATAAAACACATTGAAGCAGAAAATTAACAAAACCCAATTACCATGATCTAGCCAAATGTCCAGCTGTGTAGATTAAGCAAAGACCAGAATATCCGAGGTAACGTTTATAGAAGAGTTATGCCTGGTATGGTTTAGAGAATGAAAAATGGCAGGCTTGGAATTCAAGATCCTTGGATCATAGCTTTAGTTCATCAACTTCAGTATTCAAACTTTTTTAAGAACTTCCCATGCAATAAATCATTTGATTTTGTTTTAGGAAAAAAAAAAAAAAAATCTGAAATCAACTTAAACAATTACTTTAACCTTATTTATTTAGAATATAAATTTTTACGTAGCTATTTATAAAAGTTTTTTTGTAAAGATTCAAAATAATGAACTTACAATTCCAACGATAAGATTAATTAGCTAGATTAAGTCTTTCATTAGTGTATATATAGCTTGAGAATGATTCTGATCTATCTATTGATAGATAGAAAAATAAGTTGATCATGATCACTCCCAAATAGCATGGATAAGGATCGTGTTTCAGTCTTTGATTATTTTAGATATTTTCCTAATGATTTAGATTAGGAACAGCAGATCTTTAATAGAAAAAGTGACTCTTATTTTGGATAAATATATATATATTTTATTAAAAATTTAATATATTTAATATATAATTTGTAACTAATTGTATTAATTTTATTATAATTTAGTTAATATAATTAATGCCAATGTGTATAAATTATTGTGACTAGTGCGAATGGTTTAAATTTAAAACAGCATTCTACATATCGGTTTCTCCAATGAATTATGAGAAAAGTCAAATACAGGAACAGATTGATTGATTCAACATTGAATGCTTTATTATTATTAAAATATACTCCAGATTTGGACAAATTGGCTTAGAACATAACAGTTCAAAAGCCAGATTAATAAATTTGAATATTAATATTGTATCTTCCTATTTATATAAATAATTTTTTTTCACTGATAAATTTTGTAATGCAAATTTATTGTGTTTATTAGAAATTTAGAAAAGAAAAGTTTTAATTAAAAGTAAAATTTAAAGAAAAATATTTTTTTTGTTTCACCCACAAAATATTATATCCAAGCTTAAAAGTTGTTCGATTCTTGTAGATGCGGACTCAATGTTATAAATAAGGAATGAAATGAATTTCAAGTTGCAGATCCCTAAATTTTTTTTTTTTTTTTTATCAAAATGACTCTCTGATTAAAAATATCTCCAATTCCTGGTTTAAATTGAAGAAAGAATTTTAGTTTTGGTGAGATTTAAGTTAAGATCCCAATCTTTAATGATCTCTTAAGTCTTTTATCTTTCTAGACCATAGAAGGAACTTCTCTTTTAAATGATGATTGTAATTGACCATAGAAGGAACTTCTCTTTTAAATGATGATTGTAATTGTAGATGACGTCAATGCCTTCTATTTCTGGAAAATTATTGATAAAGATTGTAAGAGGAATTAATTTTGTGAATAATTTGAAATTTCTTAGATTATTTTGAATTACTAAAAATTTTGTGATGAACAGTATTAATTAAGCTGATTAATGTCAAATAAATGAATGCGTTTCTGATTTTAAATTTTTTTAAGAAAATCAATAATGTTAACCTTTGATTTCAAATGTAAATCCTTTTCATGCCTTTATTTAATACACATCTAATCATAAATGAAATACTTTTTATATTGCTTATCTAGCTAGAAGACTGCTTAAATAAATTCAGTAATAAATATATACATTTCTTATGGGTTTTTTTTTTAGGTGTTCTTTTATGGCACCATAAATACATGCTATAAGAGTACCATTTATTTTTTCAAAGTCATAAGCTGAGATTTGATTTAAAATAAAAACTAACGATTGTTTACGTCAATTCTCAAATCTTAATTGAATTAAGAAAATAGTTCTTTAAACATTGCTATGATTCAGAATCTCTTTTAAGAAATTTATTGTGAAAATTATTATTAGGTTTTGGATTCATGACAATATTTTTAAAATCTGTTAATCTTTCTGCATTCAAAACAATCAAAGACCAAGTCCCAAATTTATAAATATTTATAGATTTTAGCCAGTTTGTGCTATAGTATATTTTGTGAAAATAAGAAGTCTATAGTTCTGTTTAAAAATCCTCTCTAGCTGTCAGTCTTGTGTTTTACTCCTAAAATCATCAGCTTCCATTTTAAAAATCAGCTAATTGACTGAACTTTGATAAATTTTACTTCTCTATAATCTTTTTTTTTCTTACATAATCATGAGATTATTTTAATATGTATTAGCTGTTATAAAGCCAACAGAACACTAAATAACCATAGATTATACCTTATTTTTAAGTAGTATTCTTATTAATTGCTAGGCCTTTGATAGTTATATCCATTTTAAAAGTTTCACTTATTACTTTGATACAAAAAAAATGGATTTTTGGTAATGGTTGTTATTAAATTTTTCATATCAGAAGTAGATTGGTAGGAAGTTGTGTTAAAACTTCAAGATATCTAATATATTAAGTTAGTGTTATTGGAGTGGATAACTTTCAAGTTTCAGTGTAGGCCAAGGGGGTGGAGGGTGAAGAATAGATCAAAAACAATTAAAATAAACAGATATTATAAATTCTGTTTTTCTAACTATCAAACAGAATTCGCTATTTTGATATCCATTTTACCATAATAATAATATAAAATAAAAACTACAATTTCTATAAACAAATTTTTAGTTAGGAAAGAAGAAAATTATTTTGTGACTCATAACAGTTGGATTTTAAAAAAAAGTTTTGTTAAACTTTTGTATAAAATTTTTATATGAAATAGTCTTGAATAATTATTAAAACAAAAAAAAAAAGTAATTGAAAAGATAGGATTAGGAATATTGAAATGTTAAAAAGTGATTATTCATTATGGAAATTATTTAGCATAGGAATTTTTTTACACCAAAAAACAATATATAAAAGAATCCCCTGTAGAAATTTCACCATGAAATAGATTCTCCAATAATTTCATTAAACCACTAAAACATCACAAGATCAAAGCTTATCATTGATGAAAGCCATACGCTGGAAACTAGTCTGGGGACATTGGAAGGGAAAGCGAAGGACTGGGATTATGATGCACACAACCTTCTAGCATTTTATCGATTACTAGAACTTGCATTATATGGCACTATTGTATGAAAAATTTTACTATTGACTTTATTATGTGCTTCAATTCTGCTATTCATCATCATCATCAACCATTATCAATCCACTGCAGGATGAAGGTCTCTCCAAGTTTAATCCATCTTCTCCGATCTTTAGCTTCTCTTCTCCACCTCACCCCTGCACACTTTTATTTCATCCATCTATCTCACATGTGGTCTCTTTCTGGGTCTTATACAATCACTTGGAATCCAGTATAAGATTTCAATTGTCCATCTATTATCATCTCTTCTAGCAATATGTCCAGCCCAACTCCACCTCTTTTAATTTTTTCAATGAGGTCAGTGATACCTGTTTGTTCTCTCACCCATACATAGCGTTTTCGATCACTTCTTGTTACTCCCAACATGCATCTCTCCATACTTCTTTGAATGGTCTGAAGTCTCTGTATTGCTCTTCTATTAAGTGTCCAAGTCTCAGATCCATAAGTAAGAACTGGTAAAACACATTTGTTAAAAACCTTCCTTTTCAAACACATAGGCATATTTCCTTTTAGTATCAAGTTATTTCTACCAAAAGCACTCCAACCAAGTTCAATTCTATGATTAATTTCATCCATTATATTTCCATCTGTAGTAATAATCTGACCAAGGTATTTGTAACTGTTAACTTCTTCTAACTCATCATAATCAATCTTTACGTTCATATTTTGAGCAAATTGATTAAACATTACTTTAGTCTTTTTAATTCTATTATGGTCATAGATTTGTCAATCATTATTCATAGTTTGTTATTGTCTACATTTATATAGAATTCCATTCATGAAGCAGATGAGTGCAACACACATGGATTGTCCTGAATCTCTTGATGAGACTCCAATGGCATTTAGAAAGATCAAGTTCAGCTGCCTTTATTGTTGGATCTGGGAAAAAAAAAATCTGTTTGGAACACCCTGGAAATTCCATTTTTTACTTTATAATTCTTTGTTTGTAGATTCTGATTTAAACTATAAATTGAAAAAGGAATTGAATTGAGCATAATATAAAGAATGAAAGATTTAGGAAAGCTGAGGGAAGAATGATTGAGAATTATCTATAATGGTAGAGGTATGATAAGTATGATTGTGTGAAAAAGTAAGTAAAATAAAAAGCTTGGAGAAAGGAGTCAAATTGATATGCAAAATCTGTAAATAACTACAAATGATTATTTTTATCTTATTCGGATACAAACTCTCACTTGCTATTATCAAAACTTAAATTACTTGTAAAAGCATTGGTTAATCTGATAAGAGATAATAAACCACTAAACATCACATGAAACATTACCAAATTCACTTTTTATTTTGCTATATCTTATATAAATGCAATTTATTCACTGTACTTTAAGCACTTTTTAGCAAAAAGCTTTTATTGTATATATATAGCTCTGAAGAAGACTGCAAGACAGTCGAAATGTAAGATTGTGTATGCATATATGTACAATAAAAGGTTTTTGCTAAAAAGTGTTTAAGTTCTGTGAATAAATTGCATTTATAAAGATCACATGATCACCATTCTTTATGCTTACACAAGCTGTTTAGAGAGGTGATGTGATGCACTGTGACTTCTCCTTATACGGAGTCAGGAATCTCTTAATAATATCCATTAAAGCTCCATCCATTCCCAAATTTACTAAACTTACCGATAATCTATTTCTACTTACTCTATCATACGTGATGTGATGTACTGTGACTTCTCCTTAAACAAAGTCAAGAATATCTCAGCAATTATGCCCAGATAAACCTGTTAGTCACTTTATTTTCCATTCCCCACTCTAAATTTTCCCATATTCTGCTCTATCCCATTTCCACAACATAATCTTTATCAACTCTATAGCCTTTATATCTAAATTCCCCTTATCTTTTCCCAAACCCAGCATAAAAATCAATAATTCACTTTCTGTATAATCATTTTTTCATATTTATTCTTCCATAACTTCGTTATATGTACCCTTTCTGTTTTCAAGCATTTACATTCAATTAACAAATGCTTAATATTTTCTATTCCTTCCTTACATAATTTACAAAATAAATCACCCATATTTTTCCATTTACATATATATTCTCTTGTAGCTGATGTGACGTGATGTACCATGACTTCTCCTTAAACAGAATCAGGAATCTCTCAAATTCTATGCCCAAAAAAACCTGTTAGCCACTTTACCTTCCCCTTCCATTCCCCACCCTAAGCTTTCACATAATCTGCTCCATCTCACTTCCACAATATAATTTTTGTCAACTCTATGGCATTTATATCTAAATCCTTCCTATCTTTTCCCAAACCCAGCATAAAACCCAATAACCCACTTTCTGTATAATCACTTTGTTCATATTTATTCTTCCATAACTTCTTTATTTGTACCCTATCTGCTTTCAAGCATTTACATTCAATCAACAGATGCCTAATATTTTCTATATCTTCCTTACATAATTTGCAGACTAAATCACCCATATTTTTCCATTTACATGTATATTCTATTGTTGCTAAAGATCCTATTCGAGCCTTAAACAATAAGCTACTCTCCTTACTATTATCATAAATTAACTCACACTCAATGTTCCATTTACTTCTATATATATTTAAACTCTTTTTACTCTCCATACTAGTTCTCCATCTCTCCAACTCCCTATTCTTTATTAATGCATCTATTCTTTTATCCCATTCCTTACCCCTATAACACTAAACAATCCTCCTAACACAATCATTTCACCTTTTATACAAGTATACTGATATAAATTCTTTATCCAAATCTTTTGCATACGCATTACCTTCCTCCCCCCCCTGTTCCCCCCCCCTTTCCCTATAAACAAAAAAAATATTTTTTTGTTTTTTTTTTTTTTCCATAAACTGCAATCTACCAAACATTTTCATTTTACTTTTTGCATCTCTCATATAAAAACTTGACCATTCCATTTCTCCTTGAATTGCCTCCTTTGTTGTCCATACCTCTGCATCTAATGCATGTCTTCCTACTTCCCTTTGTACTTTCTCTAAGTAATCTAATACCCTTTTACTAACACATAATGCATCATTACCATATGTTAACCCTGTTACTACAACTCCCTTCCATACAATTCTAGCTATATCATACTTATTATATGAAAACACTGTTAATTTCTTTATTAAACCCTTTCTTTTCTTTGCTTCATTTACCAATTTTTTCTCCCATTCAACCAAGCAATTTTCCTGATTACTTAGGATGATTCCCAAATAATTATATCTATCCACCACACTTATATAAAGCTATCATCCAATAAAAATTCTACATTATCTCTTTCCCCATTATTAATCATCATTATAGTTGATTTTTCTTCACTAAATTTAATCCCCAACTCTTTACCCACCCTTGCACATGTCCTCAACATAACTTCCATATCTTCTCTTCTTTCTGCACACAAAAAAATATCATCCGCAAAAAAAAAGACCCGGCAAAATATATATTCCCTTGCAACCCATTAATGGTATTTCTATCCCTCTGCCTAGTCTTTCTATTGCTTTCTCAATTTCACTCAAATACAACAAAACCAAAATAGGTGACATAGGGCATCCTTACCTTAATCCCAACCCATTTTTAACTTTAACTGATTCTATATCCCCTAATTGGTAAGTATAGTAATTATTTTCATATAATTTCTTAATAATATTTACTAAAGCTTCATCCATTTCTAAATTCTTACCCATAATCTATTTCTATTTACTCTATCATATGCCTTCTCTATATCTATAAAACTCATATATAACGATCTACCTGAATTCCTACTCATATCCATAAGTTGTATATCTACAAATAAACTATCTCCTATACGCCTATCTGACCTAAAACCTCCTTGCATTTCCCCCAATACCTTATTCTCTTCCATCCACTTTAAAATTCTTCCAGCCACTATATATGAGAAAACTTTATATAAAACTGGTGTTACTGCTATCAGTCTATAATTATTTAACTTTCTACGATCCTTACCCTTTCTTTTAAATAATAATCTTACTCTTGTATTACTCCTACTACCCGAAAAACTAAAAGCTCTCTATACAGTAGGGCCACTCAGTGCAAACCAGAATAATCAATGGGGCTAATTAAGTAAAAGATAGCAGCTGGAGGGTTGCATTAGATCCTAAGATCTAGGTACAGTGCATCGGATCCAAGGCTCCTCGCTAGAAACTCGTCTGGGGATATTGGATGAGTGGGCACTGCGTAGGGATTTTATGCACAAACCTTGCATTCATTGATTACTATGGCTTGTACTGAGTGGCGCTACTGTATGCAGTTTTGTTAATTGAAAGTAAATGTTTGAAAACAGAAAAGGTACATATAATGAAGATGTGGAAAAATAAATATGAAAAGAGTGATTATACAGAAAGTGAATTGTTTTTTATGCTGGATTTGGGAAAAGATAAGGGGGATTTAGATATAAAGGTTATAGAATTGACAAAGATTATGTTGTGGAAATGGGATAGAGCAGATTATGGGTAAATTTAGAGTGGAGGAATGTAAAATAAAGTGGCTAACAGATTTATCTGGGCATAATTGCTGAGATATTCTTGACTTCGTTTAAGGAGAAGCCATAATTCATCACATCACATCTCTGTGTCAAAGAGATAATATTTTGTATTAGTAAATAATCTATTTTAACCATAATTACTACACTATGGTTTATTAATATCATTTATCTTCGAAACGTAATTAATTTATCTTTCCAACAATTTCAGATTAAAAACAATTAGAATTATATTGATTTCTTTTAGATTAGTAAAATCCTCTAATGGCAAAAATCTTAATTACAGTGAAAATAAAAACTGCTCATGCTATTAAATTAACCAAAAAAAATATTTAAAAAGACATTGACAAAAAAAAATTATAATGTAAAAGAATACTCATTTTCCAGATATACTTTAATATTTAAAACTCATAAATGTAATAATATTTCAGTAATGTAATTCTCACTATACCACTCTCATGCAAGTAGTTTCTATCCGCTTTTATCTTTTTCACGTCTATCATATGTTGTTGTTTTTTTCATATGTCAAAGCATCGGGATAATATGTGTTTTTGATTACATCCCTTCACAAAGTGTTAAAGCGGATAGAAATCAGTACCTACCTTGCACGAGAGTTGTGAAAATTATACTACAGAAATATTCACTATTGGAGATGTTCTTTTTTTAAAATTCTTTTTCCTTTTTTTAAATTTAATATTTTTTTTTATAAATATTAATAAAAATAAAAAAAAAAAAAAAAATATTTTGGTATAGGGAGAATCTCTAGTCTAATGAATGACTAATAAAAATTATGAATTCACAGATGTAATATATTTAAAATGTGACTTTACATAAGAAAGGCAGAAAAAATGTTCTTCCGAAAAGCTATAGATAATATAGTATAAAGCAAAAATTAACTGAGAAATTAACCCCCTAAACTAATAGGTTTCAGACAACCGTGACAATTCTCATATCGACTTAATTAACATACTTTTTCAGATATTTTATGAGAATGGCTTATTCGGTTAATAATAATTTAAAAAATAATTGTTTACATACTTAAAGTCAATATACAACGCCGCATTCGCATTAACAAAATACCACGTGGAGATTTAAATTAGAAGACATGCGCAAATTTGTATATTTTTAGTCCGCAGAAATTAGTTGCTGAACCTGTATATTATATTACGATTACAAAAATTCTAAATAACTAGATCCAAATAATATATTTTTTTTTTTTAAATAACTTATTTATTTATTTTATAATTGATGAATATTTATTACACAAGAGCTCTGTAACTATAAAACAACTTGTTGCCGGGGAATTAGAATAGTTGTGTCTTTTTTTAATTGGTTGAAACTTGAATAACTTTTAGACATTAATGGATACAATTTCAAAAAAAAAATTATTTTAATGATATTTTACTTAATCGAATTTATTTTATGATAAATTATATTAACATCCAATTAAAAACAAAATTTGTATCAATATGGCTGTTAGATGATGTTTACATCCGTTAGTTTCGTTTTCTACAAAGTTACAAATATGTTCTTCATTAATGATAAAACTTTGATAAGGGTCAATACTTTATTTATTTTAGTATTTGGTATCCTGTTTGCCGTAATTCTGTCTTTTGTTTCTAAATTAGATTATGTTTTACCAGTGCAAATATCTAACAATGTTTTATTATCACCGTTTTCTGAAAGAGACTTGAGTCGAAAGCACTCACTTGAGTTCAATCGTAATCACAGTGTTGGATTTCATCGTCCTTTCAAAAATGTAGCCAAGAAAGAAGGTTGGATATACATATTAATTATTTTTTTTACTATAAATTGATGTTTGTATAAATATGTTAATCATAGGTGAAGTTAAAATTGCTGTTTAGCCTACTTCATAATGTAACTATTCACTTAAATACGAGTAATATATAAAGACTGAGGAATTCAATATAGACAGAAATATATGTTGAAATTATGGTTTAAATCGTAACTCTTTATAAGAAATGTTTTCCTTTTGTTAGAAATAAGCTCGCTCTCTCTCTTTTTTTTGATAATTTAAAGCAAGTATAGTATATTAAATATGATTAGTTAATCGGTATAATCATAATGTGTTTCATTCTAAAATCAGATAATCATCTACATAATGTTGCGAATCACTAGATATAGAAAATTGAGAGAGAATAGCTATATCTAATTTCACTGAAATAATGTTAAGTGTTATTCTACAAAATAGTATAAATTATTGATAGTTTTATATAAGATTCAAAAATAAATTAGGAGATATGTTTTTGGAAGAACTACGTGATTGATATTTGAAGCAAATGGGATTTCAGATGTGAAAGACTAAGCAAATTAAATTATTTAGAGGATTACATATTACGAATGAGAACAATTGTTAAAAGAATTTTTTTTTCTTCACGCTTTTATGTCATCTACTGTATACTTTAGTAACTAATAGATGCCAGATGATAGTACTTAGTAAATCCCTATCCAATGCTGTACTATCTAATATCACCGGACAAGTTTCAAGCTTGTGGTTTTCATCACTGAAGAGCTTTGGATCTTGGAATAGTACCCTTAGATCTTTAGAATGCAGTGCACCTTCGTTTAGCAACCAACATTTATTCCTCTTTTTAACTATTAGCTTAAGTGTTTCAATCTAAGTTTGTAAAATCATATTTCTATATAACTATACAAACAAGTTGGCTTAGATTAAAAATATTTAGATATTTTTTAATTTGGGCTGCTAGCTTGTTTGTTAAAAACCGAGATAAATGATGATGCATAAAGGTCCAAATGCACTATTCCACAATTCAAAACTCCTCAATGATGAAAACCATAAGCTTGAAACTAATCTGGGGATAGTGGACAGGAAAGCATTGAATAGAAATTTATTAAGCACTATCTAGTCTGGCATCTATTAATTAGAACTTATATTAGGTAACATGGTGGTGTAAAAATAAAAAAATATGCTGCTAAAATAGCAATAACTTAGCTGAAGTCTTGTGACAGAATTAACTGATATTTAATTAGAAGGAATTTCAGACAAACTTCTAAAGTAGATATTAAAATATGCAAAAGAATTAAATAGTAAATGCAGTTTACATGATATATAAAAATTGAGATGAATATAGAGGTCTGCTTGATGTTATGGAAATTGAAAATACATAATAAAATATTGCAATATAATAGGATCAGTATTGAAGCTGAAGATGTTTGTGATAAAAGTAAAAGAAGGGAATTAATAGATAAGTGACAATTGATTCAGATACAACAGAATCTCTTAAGAAATGAATCAAACAGTTTTATGTGACATTGGACAGAAAATGTTTTATGTTTAATATTAGAATGAAACAGTTTTAGTAAAGATAAAGAGTAAAATTATGAAAAATGTATGAAGAGGGGAAAGCTTCTTTTTTTTAAAGAATGGATGAGAAGTCAGGAATAAATTACTAGGGAAATGAAAAGGTTGTTTGAGAAATTGTATAGAAGGAATATATATGATTGACTATATGCAGTATATATAAATTGATAACTAATCCATTATATGTAGCTTCATACAAGAAATGGATTTCATCAGAAATTGAAAATTTGGAGAATTGATAATTATGGATATTGGTATAGAATAAAGTAAAATGATTGCCATTAATAAAGGGAATGTAGAAAGAAAAAAATGTTAAGAATACACTAATTATCTGAAAGAAAAATATATTCTTCAAGAAGTATAACCACTGTTTTCTATTGTATTGCCCAATGTATATTATATAATATTCAATTGACCAAACACTTTACTACTTTTACAATGCTTTATTATCCACCCTTACCTGCTACATCTCCTAATCTTAGGAGATATGGCGTTCTAAAGAAGATTTCTGGAGCAATTGAAACTGTTAACTGCAGGAAAGGGTGGATAATAAAGCATTGTAAAAGTAGTGAAGTGTTTGGTCAATTGAATATTATATGAGAAAAATGTTATGACAGATATATATGGAAATGTATAGATGGATAATTTATAGTGTAAGTCATGACAGGATTTTTAAACTTAATAAAAAAATGAATAAGTTGAGTGATGTAGATTGTATAGAAGTGTGGAAAATGTGAAACAATGGAATATGTATTGTAACAGTCACATTTGAACATCCACGCAACAAAATCCAGAGTTTTGGTAAATTATACCAAGGCTGAAATCTGACCGCACCTCAGCTCCTTCACCAACACTCCCTGACTTACTACCTTATGAATGACATATATGAGGTTACACTTGTAATCTCTCAATTTCCGCGCCAGCAATAGCAAAGGGTAAAACGAGAGACTCGGGGATATTTAACTAAATATTTATAGCTTAATCAAACACACTCACACAACCTATGGCTGATTATCTAATGCATATAAAATCATTATGGATGGTGGTTTAATATAAATAAAGTGAATAATACTGCAGACGTTAATAGATTTTAAAATTATTTAATATTGACAAAACACAAATAATAACAATTAAATGTACTGGATATTCCACTCGCAGGTGGGATGGTGAAAATACGAACTACACGTTCTGTAATCAATTGTGAAAATACAAACTACACGTTCTGTAATCACTTGTACGTAACGATCATTATTCTATTATATCGTTTATACGTTAATAATTATTTTACGTCTATACTGATGTCTAGATTATGTCTGCCATTCCTACTCCGTATATTAAGGGTTAAACTCTAAGAGAGTGGCAAATTTATACAATGTGTACTTAAATTTATCAATATGTGAGGAGCAGTCAATGTGCTCTTTATGTAGATATTCTTAGATAAACTAGATCTTAGGTTCAGATCAATGCTGAACAATTAATATACAGTAGATGAACTGGCGTTTTGTAGCATAACTTCTGAGGCTACGGCGCTATGCAAATTACATCAGATGCGGCTTGAATGTGCTTTTACTCATGAGATTCAGTAACGTTTACTCGGTTCTCAGATACCGCTCTCCTGCTATACATGAACTTTTAGTTCGGATGCTCGAACAGCCATGATATAAGATGCTGGATTCCGGTGTTCCAGTTTTTAAAGGAGGAAATGGGAATGACCCTTAAAATCATTATCCCATTCAAGAGGAGGCTGCCCGAACTAAGGATGATAAGATAGCCCTTAAAACTTAATCTTATCTTAATAATTATATGATAGCAAGATGGAATGCACCTCAGTGCTTTGTAAAAACTCATTCACAACGCTTTTGGAATCTTAATTATAACAACTAGTAAAGCGCGAAATCTATAGTTTCTTCTGCAAACTACCCTACGCCAGTTAGTTAAACACTGAAATTGTGCTAAAGAGGACTTTATTAAAATTGATCTAGTTTATTAATTAACTACATATTATATGCAATTACATTAAGGGGGTCTAAAGCATATCTGGGGCTTAAACTTGGCTAACTACTGAATATGCCTTAAATTATCACTCTCTTTTATTTAACCAAACAAAAACTTTTAATAAGCAACATATGTGAATTTAAGCTACGCATAGCAGTTCAAATAATACATCAAAGTAGGTTTCGGACCAGAGACAATCTATAGATACGCCAAACAGCATAATTACTTTACTTGAGAACAAAACGTCTCTTTAAGTTATAATAATTAATAGTCTCTGCTCCGAAGGCAAAGCATAAATCAATAAATGCATTTTAACAAAATATATATATAGATGCAAAAGTATAGACGCAAATAGAGAAAATAATAAGACAAATAAGCTTTTATAAGTTGAATTTAAAAAAGAGATTTAGGAATTTGAAATCAGGCAAGATTTACATTTAACTTTTAACAGATTTTAAATTATACAGGTTGAGATACGTTTATCTAATACAGTTAATTACTTTAAGAGAGAATACACCTTTTAAACATAGTATGATTAATTTATAAAATTTGAATGGAAGAGTTTGTGCACATTATTTATTATATAGCTAGCTTTAGGAAAGATTTATAGATGGCTATAGCTTTTAGATTTAGTTTGATTGAGAAGTGGTTACCGGTTATTTATCTGGAGGCTTGCAGCTTGAAAGTATGAAATACACGCATGGACTGATTTATCTGCTGGTTCATCGTTGGGCTATTCTTTAAGTAGGGCTGTGGTTTGGATCTCCGGGCTCCATAAAACGGTTCTTGACCATCGGGAAGATGGCCTTAGCTTTTCTAGCCACTTATTTGCATGGTAGAAACTGGGCCTGCTGCCTGGATATAAATTGAAACACGAGTCAAGCAAAATGGATGACAATTTTCTTTCAACTGCCTTTTTTTATACTTTTTAACCCCCCCCCCTCTTACAGTTCATTCACAATCTTTATTTTTAGACATTAAAATCTAAGAAGTCTTAATTGCATCAGCTTCAGACGAATCGGTTGATTGATTTCAGGTTTATTCATTGTTCCTTTTATTTTTCTCAGATTCTAGTTCCAATCTGGATTTCAGTGCAGGTTTAATTGTCCAACTTTTATTTTATTAAGAATCCTAAAATCTGGATTTGTACCGGCGGTGTCTCATGAGATTGGTAAAGTTCTTTTTTTAAACATTGGATTGCTTCTCCTTTTCTTTTACTGAAAGAGATTTAAGCTGCTAGCGTTTTATCCTAGACGTGAGACATCTACCGTTGTTTTTAGTTGCTCTACATGGTTAAGTAATTGGGTACTTTAAAGCCAGTTTGAAATACTTTAGAGAATTCTGTTCTTATCTATTACAATTTTTCCAGCTTGAAACCAATTCAATTATTTAAAATCATAAGATGAATATTTATAAAATTATAAGGTGTGTACGTTATATAATGATAATATTATTCAGATGTGAATATACCATTTTTAGCAAATAAAATTATTACAAAATATATACAATTATAGCAGATGTGTGTGCATATACAATTACACACATATACGTGTAAATATACATTTTTATACATGTTAAATTCCCAAGTATATTATTATATATATGTGTACCTTTAGGGTTTGAACTAGGAAAATGAAGGCTACTGATTTCTAGAATAGGTGAAACGTATGATGATGAAATCATACTGTTTCAGTATTATAGGGAAAGAGAGACGCTATTGTATTGGTGAAGGAAGGAATTTGTCCAATATTTGTAGAAATAGAGATTATTTGTTTGGAGAGAATATATGTTGCAATTTAACATGCAAAAGATACAGGAGAGGAATAGAAATCATGAAGGATGCATGAAAAAATATGGTCATGGAACAAAACTATGCTTTTTTGAAATATTTTTCATTAATATGTTTTTAAAAATTAATACATAAACTTATTATTTTCTAGCTTATATTGTATAAATCAAATCTTTATAAACAATATTTTAAAATGCATTTTTAAAGCTTCCATTTATCTAATTGCATTGGATCAACCTAATTTATACTTCTTTTTTTTTTTCTGAATATACAAAATCTATGTATTATTCTTACTTTCTTTATAGTTATTAATTTTTCATTGTATATTCTTTTCACAATTCAGTCTATGATCTGTATTTGAAAAATGAATATATTACTGATTTTGTATGTTCTTTTAATTGCTCCGTCACATTCTTAATCTATATGTATTTTATTTTTTAATAATGACTTCTAGATGGAAATGATACAAAATGATTAGTTATGTGATAATTAGAAGCAGACATCTTGAAAAGATTTTTATAAGAACCTAATAAATTTTATCTGATCATAAGTTGTTTATTATCAATGCTATTTAATGTTAATCAGTATTAAATATTTTATAAAGAAGTCAACGTTATGGATAATTTATAGTTTAAAAATTTACTATGTGAAATTATATATAATCAATTATAAAAACAAAAGACTATATATTCTTAATGTTTGAACTTGATTCATTAACAACAATTAATTAAATAATTTAAAGATAGTTAATGGGATTTTGTCAAAATGTTAATTATTGTATGTAAATAAAGTTATTTAATTAAAAAGTAAGGTGATTTCTTCTTATATTTGTTTATGATTATTTCCAAATGGAAAAAGATAATATGGAGTTTTTATATCAGGTGATTATTTTTTGCAGTTTATATATATGTGTGAGTGCATTCTTCTAATAGATTGAAATACAATAAATTTTATGGAGGAAGATTGTATTCCTGGTCTAGTATTTGGTAATAAGATAATATGTTTGGGAAAAGTAATAATGGATTTTATGGAAAAGTCTCAAATGAAAACAGTGATATGTAAAAGGGGCAAATAAGTGAATGGTATCTGAGGCTATTCAAGTTGATAATAATTTGGTCTTTTTATATTAGAGAAGTAAAGAATTAGTGAAATATTTTTGATAGATTATTATAACTTATGAATGAAAAAAAAAATGTTTAATCAGATAACTTGAAAAAGATTATAAAGTTCTCTTATTATTCAATAATGTTTTCTTTTTTTTATTTGGGATAATACATATTTGGAAAATATGATGAAAGGGGCAAAGAAAATTTTTGGGATAGATACTTAAGAAGATTGCAATAAATAGAATGGTGGTCAATAAAAAAAGAACATGGAATATGTGAAACAAAAACAGTATAAATGATAGTGAATAGAGAAATGACCTTGTTTAACACAAGGCTAGGATTTCTAGGATCTATTAAAAAAAGTAAATATGAAGATATAAATGTTGGTAAAATATAATCAAGAAGTAAGAAAGTGATAATTAACACATCTGATTAGATTTCTTAGAGGGAATAATTAAAAAAAAAAAAAGGAGAAAACACATAGATGTTGTGAATGCATTCTTGTAAGCAAGTCATAGCTTTACCAAATGTTGTAAATGTGGCGAGAGTTTTTATGGGTTGTTTTTAATTTTACTTGGTTTCTGATCAATAACTAGTTGATTCTGACCGACTGTCTGAAATGAAAAAAATTGTAAGCTTCCTTAGAAAAACTTGTCACCTGAAAAAAATTTAGTTTCAGTCAGCATATTGTGCTAGTCTTTATATGGTAATAGAAGAGAGAATATTAAACATTTGTTTTTGAAGTGAAATATATAGAAAAAGATTCAGGAAAAAATGTAAGAAGAATAAAAGAATTAGAATTAATTAAACCACTTTTACTAAAAGAGAAGAAAAAGAAATGCATTCAAGGTAGATATAATTTAAAATCATCACTGGATAAGTGAAGTAGAAAAGCTTTCAAAGAATGAAATCATTTGATTTGGTAAAAGATTTCTGGAAGTAGGAACTTCATACAGAAACTTCATTTAAACACAAGTCGTCTTACATTTTATACCAGTTTTGAAAAGAACATGTTTAATTCAGAATTCTTAATAAGTTTTAGAAAATGTTCAGAAAGGAAATGCTGTTTACTTGGGGCAAAATATGTGATTGTAAATGAAGTTTTAGAAAAATATGTAAGACATGTTATATAAAAAAATACTTAAATTTTAGTTATTTGCAAGACTGTGATTTATGGTTAAGAGTAGAAGTGTTTAAATTACTTTTGATGTGATTAATTTTTAAATTATAAGATGATTAAAATAGATATTAAAACAGTAGCAAAAATGTTCACTTAACAGTGCTACTTAATATAAGCTCTTGTAATCAATAGATGCTAGAAGGTTGTGCATCAAAATCCCTATCCAGAAGCTTTCTATCCAATATTTTCAGACTAGTTTCTAGCTTATGGATATTGGATGGGAAGACATTGGATAGGGATTTTGGTGCTCCTTGTAGCATTTATTGATTACAAGAACTTACACTAAGTAGCAAACCACAATGTCTTACACATATGTCATTGTTCACTATATATAGATAGATAGATAGATGGATGGATAGATAGATTACTACAGTTTAATTGTATGTGTCAAAACTTTGACAAAATCATTTAATGAAAGTATATTAATAATTTTTATTAGTCATTCATTACACTAGCGATTATCCAATAATGAATAATATTTCTATAGTAATTTTCACTACACCACTCACACAAGGTAGGGAAGAGATCCTGTTCGCTTTTTACATCTTATGGAGGAATGTAATCATAACATTTCACCAAAGAAGTGAAAAGATCTATGATCCCCAAGATGTACATTTCATGCTGAACCAAATAGCTTACACATATTTTTATCATTGTTCAATAAAGTGGATAGAATTCTTTTCCTACTTTGTGTAAGAATGATATCATGTAAATTACACTACAGAAATATTCATTATTGTATAATCTCTACTCTAATGAATGACTAATAAAAATTTATTATCACGATTTCCTGTTTCCATATAATATATGTTATTAAAGGTGGCCATTGAATAAAAGGACACTATATCTAAGCTTTTTATTGATGAATGATAATCTTGGGATATAGATATAGCATTATCATTTATTATCCATCACTTTCTCAAACTCATAATAGATGGAGTTAAAGTAGAGAAAGAAGAGAAAGAATGGAGCAAAATGTAATTGAGGAAGATAGGATAGAGTATGTTTGCAGTGGAGTGACAGGAGATATGGGTGGAAAAATTAGTAGTGAAATGTTGATGGTTAGCCAAAGAATAAGTAAGATAGAGAATAAGGTAAAGGATGTAGAAGCAAAATTTAAATCATTAGAGACAAAGTGTGAGCAGATGAAGGAATTATTGAGTAGTAATGATAAGGAAGAAGTAGATAAAGAAGTTCAGAAAGTGGTAGAGAATGTTATGGTTGAAGCAGAGAAAGTAGACTATGAGACAGTATTGATAGGAGATTCATTAATTAGAGAATGTGGAGATATAATTGCAAGGGAAAATTGAAATAGGTATGTAAGTGTGTTTGCCTGGTGCTAGAATTAGGGATGTAGTAGATAAAGTAAAGAAGCAAGGGAATAGAAATGTGTATATTATGGTAGGGACTAATAATTTGTCAGAACCATCAGAGAGAGTAATGGATGAGTACATAGAATTGATTAGGAATTTGAGTGATTAAAGGAAGAGTAGGAATAGTTGGATTATTATCAAGATTTGACAAAAGGTATATGTTAGATAGGACATGTTCTATAAATGAGAGATTGAATAAATTGTGTGAGAGGAATGATGTCATGTTTGCAGATGTGTGGGGGGTTTTTTATTGGAAAGAGGGAGTTATATAGTAAAGATGAATTGCATTTAGGAAAGCAAGGTAGTGAAGTTTTAGGGAGTTTGATTTATATAGAATATAGTTCGGGGAACTTATAAAGAGGGGTGGGTTTTTAAATGGCAGTGTTATCAGAAAGAAGAAGAATGGACAGAATGTAAGTAATAATCAAAGGGTAGCTGATTTAGATATAAATATAGATGTGGAGAGGGAATGAGTCTATAAAATTAATAGTAAGCAAATTATTTATAAATATAATGGAGAAGAAAGAGTCAAAATAATTTATAAAAGAGTAGTTAAAAAAATATTAAAATTGGGTATTTGAATATGCAAGGTGGTAGGAGACCAGAAAAGTGGCTGGAATTAAAGCAATTAAAAATGAAGAGCTTGAGGTATTAGTAGTAGAAATACATCTAAGAGAAGAAGAAGAACTTATTCTGGAAGACTTTGTATGGCAGGGTATAAATAGACAAGAAAAAGAAAGAAGAGGTGGTGATATAGGAGTTACGTCAAAAAAATATTTAAATACTGTTAAATGTCAAGAACATTTGTGGTTTGAGGTAAAGTTAGGAAGACAAGAAATGGATGGTGGCTGTAGTATATATAGCCACTGATGATAGTCAAATTATAATGGAGTGGAATAGTAGAATGTATGAATGCTTAGTTAAGGATATACAGAGTTTCAAAGAAAAAGCGAAGAGAAAAATGGTTATAGGGGATATGAATGGGCATATTGAAGAAATTGATGATGTAAATAATAAGAATGGACAGCTTTTGAAGACGTTTTGTCAGAGAGTGAATTTAACCATTGGGAATTTATCGAATGTTTATGAGGGACAATACACATGGTCTAAAAATAATATATTCTACTCGTAGATTATGTATTAGTAGAGAAAGAGGGAATGAATAAAGTACAGAAAATTAAGGTGTTTGATAATAAGGAGAGTATGTAATAGTGATCATAACTTCTTTATAATAGAAATGGTTAGTAATGTGATGAAAAATAGTAATAAAAGTAGAAATGATAGTGAAAGATGTGGATGGAGAGTGAATTATAAGAATAAGTTGGAAGAGTATAAAATAAAAGTTGAAGAAACCATGGAAGAGTTGGTTGGGGACGAGTATAAGGACTGGTATGGTGAAGTAGGGTTTAGGTGAGAATACCGAGAAGAATAAAAGTAATAGGAAAGTGAGAGTTAATAAAAGTGTAAAAGAGAGAAAAAAGCATGCAGAGAATGTAAGTGTGCTATTAAGAACAAAGAAAGTGAAAAAGATGTTAATACTAAATGTGAAAAGTACTTAGAGAAAAAAAGAAGTTGGCTGAAATAGATAATTATAAGGAGAGAATGAAATTGAATAGTAAACTGCTGGAAGATATTAATAAAAGTGGAAGAGATGGGAGTAAAAAATTTTGGGAGTACATTAAAAGAAGGAACATAGCGGAGAGAGAATTAGTTTTACTAGATGATGAGAAAATAGAATGTATTATAGAGAAGAATTTGAGATAGTTTTAAACAAGTATGTAATGGATATAGAAAAGATGTTAGATGTGAAGGACACAGGGATAGCAAACATGAGAGCATATAGTAATGGGAATATACAATTTACAGAAAATGAACTGAATGAGACAAGAAATTGAAAGGTGGAAAGGCAAGAGGTTTGGATGAATGGGCAGCAGAGATGGTTATGAATTTAGGGCAGAAGTCAAAATTAAAACTATTATCATATTTTAATAAGATGGCACAGAAGAGAGAATTTCCAGGTAGTTGCAGTAATACAAGGATAAGGCTATTATTTAAAGGAAGGGTAAGGATCATAGAAAGCTAAACAATTATAGATCGATAGCAGTCAGTGCTATATAAAAAATTTTCATATATAGTGGCTGGAAGAGTTTGCAAAATGAATGGAAGAAAATAATATAGTGGTAGAAATGCAAGGAGGTTTTCGATAGATAGGCATATAAGAAATAGTTTATTTGTAGTCACACAACTTATGGATATGAGTAGGAATGCAAGTAGACATATATGGTTTTTATAGATATAGAGAAGGCGTATGATAGAGTAGTAAATTTGGGAATGGATGGAGCTTTAGTGGATATTATTAAGAAATTATATGAAAATAATTACTACATGTATCACTTAGGGAATATAGCATCAGTTAAAGTTAAAAATGGGGTGGGACTAAGGCAAGGATGTCCTCTGTCACCTATTTTGTTTTTGTTGTATTTGAGAGAAATGGAGAGAGCAATATAAAGACTAGGAAGAGGGGTAGAGATACCATTAGTGGGTGGCAAGGGAGTATATACATTGCCTGGTCTTTTATTTGCAGATGTTTTTTTGTGTGCAGAAAGAAGGGAAGTTATGCTGAGGACATGCACGAGAGTGGGTAAAGAGGTGGGAATTAAATTTAATGAAGAAAAATCAAAAGTAATGATGATTAATATTGGGGAAAGAGAAGACAAAGAATGTTTATTGTTAATCAGAGAAATTGCTTGGATGGATGGGAGAAAAAATTGATAAATGAAGCAAAGAAAAGAAAGGGATTGATAATGAAATTAACAGTGTTCTGTAATAAATATGATGTAGCTAGAATTGTATGGAAGGGAGTAGCAGTAGCAGGATTAACATATGGTAATGATGCGTTATGTATTAGTAAAGGATTATTAGATAACTTAGAAAAAATACAAAGAGTAGTAGGAAGACATGCATTAGATGCAGAAGTGTAGATGGCAATTCAAGGAAAATGGTATGGTCAAGTTTTTATATGAGAGATGCAAAAAGCAAAATGAAAATGATCAGTAGATTGCAGTTTATGGATAATAAAAGAATAACCAAAATAGTTTTTAATTGCTATGAATAAAGGGCAGGCAACAAGATGAGTGCGAAAGGTAATACATTATGCAGAAGATTTAGATAAAGAATTTATGTCAGTATACTTATACAAAAGGTGGGATGATTGTGTTAGGAGAATTGTTGAATGTTTTAGGGTTAAGGAATGGGATAGAAGAATAGATGCATTAATAAAGAATAGAGAGTTGGAAAGCTAGTATGGAGAGTAAAAAGAATTTAAATATTTATAGAAGTAAACAGAATATTGGGTGTGAGTTACTTTATGATAATAGCAAGGAAAGTAGTTTACTGTTTAAGACTCGAATGGGATCTTTAGCAACAAGGGAATATACATGTAAATGAAGAAATATGGGTGATTTAGTCTGCAAGCTGTGTAAGGAAGGTATAGAAAATATTAGGCATCTGTTAATTGAATGTAAATGCCTGCAACCAAGAAAACTACAAATAATGAAGTTGTGGAAGAATAAATATGAACAAAGTGATTATACAGAAAGTGAATTATTGGTTTTTATGCTGGGTTTGGGAAAAGATAAGGGGGTTTTAGATCTAAAGGCCATGGAGTTGATAAAGATTATGTTGTGGAAATGGGATGAAGCAGGATAGAAAAGAATATGGGAAAACTTGGGGTGGGGAGTGGAAAAGTGTTCAAAGTGGACACAGGTTTCTCTGGACATAGTTGCTGAGAGATTCCTGATTCCATATAAGGAGAAGTCACAGTGCATCACTCCTAATAGTACATATGTAAGCAGAGATGATTATGACAATTGTGTATTATAAGTTAAATAATAAATGGAGCTCTTTTTTGTGAACATTGTTAGAGGAGAAAGGATGAAGTATATATAGATAGACTTCAAAGAATAAAAAACTTGTTTGAAGGTTGTTATTAGAAAAACAGTAGAATCCAATTGTTTCATTGGGAGAAATTGAAGATTAGAATCTATTTAAAGTTTTAAGCCTACTATTTGCATTATTCTAATGAGATTTTTATGTTTTATATAGATGAGAAAGAAAATGACAGAAATAATTATTGTTAAATAAATAAAAGTAGTTTGAGGTTTTGTTGAAAATTAAAACAAGTTTAAATTTTATGTCATGATTTAAACTAAAAGTACTAAACTTTGACATAATATTAATGCTGATTACCATCTTTTTAGATAAATATATTGATATTATTTAATAATTACTTCTAAGGCTATAGATTATACTATTATTAGCCCAGATATAGACTTTAAATTAATTTTTGTGCTTATATGGGAGGAAAGGAATAATGTTAAAATAATACTCTTTGTGTACATAGTTTGTAAAAAAGGATGTATTATTCTTTAATTAAAGTTACAGCCTGTATCTGAATTAATAACAGTATGACAATTTCTAGCTTAATTAGTAGTCATTAATAACATTAATATATTGATCTTTATAAAATGATAATGAATCATTAAAATTGTAAGAGAGTCCAGTGCTTGTAAATTAAATTGGCACAGCATGCAATAGATAAATAATGGATGATGATCTCTGGGACTAACTGTTGACATTGTTTTAACCGGATTGCATGCTGCTGATACTTTTGTCTTTTTCTGATTCTTTATTCATTTGAAATGTTCATTAGAAGTTTTTTTAATATACAGATTTATAATGTAATTAGAGTTTCTATTTTATTTATTGTTATCTATCATATTTCTATAGTCAGTTATAATTTTTTGGTGTGGTTTATTAAAAAGAAGTTTTATTATATATAATTATTTGTATGTATTTATTTAAATTTTGATCTATATTATGTTTTCAAAATAAATTAAAAAATAATTAAAATGTTAAAATTATATTTCAAATAATAGTTATAAAACTGAGGCAAATGTATTTAAATAATTAAGATTTTTCATAACAATATAATTTTTTTTTTTTTTTTTTAAATGTAAAAGAAGTAGTTTATACAAAATGAAAACTTACATTAAATTCTCAATATGTCGACTATCAACATATTCCACTGGCCACAATTCTGAAAATATAAAGCATATAGTTCCTGTTTACTGTTTGTGGATTGTAGCTATAAACTTGGTAACATATCAGTTGTCGTCCTATAAAAGAATCAAAAACTTGGGTTTAAAAAATCTTAAGGATATTCAAAAACATCCCTTATTTTTCGGTCAAAGTTTTAGCGGTAACAAATAATTATTATTATGATTATTTCTTCGCCATAGACTCTCATGTTCTTGTCTTTCCCAGCTTGAGTAATTGTTACCCTATCTCTTCTACCTTTAGTATATGCTTGTTATCTTATCTATGAATAATAAAATCTGCAAATTAATATTTGTTGTTAGTGAAATATTAGTATTTAAACTTTTTTCTTTTTTAATTGTTTAAAATGTTTATTAACAAACTTTCACACATGCACATGTATTTATACACACAGACATCTTTTAAACAGATTGCTATAAACTTATTTTATTATTTGTAGATTTTGTAGCAGAGGCCTTAGCATCCCTTCACATGGCAAATGAAATGCGGAAATTAGGCAAAAGTGAAAAAGCGCATAAACTCTTTTTACATGCACTTGAATTGGCTCCTACTCATCCAGACATTCTCAATGAATATGGAGAATTTCTGGAAGAGATTGAGAAGGATGTGGTCGAAGCAGAGCATTTATATTCCAAAGCATTGGCAATTAGTCCAGAACACACTGAAGCTTTGATCAATCGGAAACGAACTCTTCCTTTAGTAGAGGAAATAGATCAGTCTAATTTTAACAGAATTGATGCAAAGAGAGATCAGTTATTTAAAATTCCTGAAAATAATGCGGCGTTTAGGCGAGCTAAAAAAGAAGCTTATTTTCAACACATTTATCATACAGTGGCTATTGAAGGCAATACGATGACATTATTACAAACTAGAATGGTTGTTGAGACGAGAATGGCTGTTGGAGGAAAAAGTGTTATGGAACATAATGAAATCTTAGGAATGGAAGCAGCATTGAGTTTCATTAATAATACTTTATTGCAGCGTATTGGTGCTATTACGATTCAAAATATCCTTGATATTCAAAAAAGAGTGATGGGCTTTGTTGATCCTTTTGAAGCTGGTCATTTTAGGGTGACCCAAGTATTTGTTGGAGATTATATGCCCCCTGAACCTTCAAATGTTGTTCCTATGATGGAAGCTTTTGTTGAATGGCTAAATTCAGAAGAAGCTCTAAATTTGCATCCTATTGAATATGCAGCACTGGTACATTATAAATTGGTTTACATTCATCCATTTATTGATGGAAATGGACGTACTTCAAGATTACTTATGAACTTAATTCTTATGCAAGCTGGATATCCACCTGTTGTTATTCAAGTTGACGAACGAATACATTATTATAACTATCTTAAAGAAGCTAATGATGGTGATATTCGTCCATTTATTAGATTTGTTGCTCGTTGTACTGAAAGAACTTTAGATGAATATCTTTATGTAACGACAGAATTTCCTGGTCATGTACGAGAATTGGGTAGTAAATATCAAGAAAGAATTATTATTGTTGAAAATTAATTTATATGTATAGTATTTTATATATTTATTATTCCTTTCTCATTTTTGAGAAAGTTTTTTTAAGTAATAAAATCACCAGTATGCCATTAATTTATTTCATTTGTAATGGAATTTGGTCAATTCTGTTTTATTAGCAGTTGAACATTAATTGTTTTTAAAAATACATAATTGGATTTGAAGAGAGTGGGCAGTTTTTTTTTATAGAAAAAAAGTCTTAATTATTGTATATTTAAAGTGCCATGATTAAATCTTTTGGTTTGTAATATCAAAAGAAAATGAATAAATATTTTCAAAAGTAAATAAAATTGATATAAAAGATGCAGTATTTTTTTAACAATTTGGAATTGATTTTTTTATTTTTGCAATTAGTACTGATCATTTTTTACTCGGAATTCTTAAAGGGCAACTGTTTTTTAATTTACATATTAAAATCCATTATTATTAAATATTAATATTTTTTTAACAAACCATTTGATGAATTGCTTTGTAAATCAAATTATTTGATGAATCGCTTTGTAACATTCTATTTATAAGTCCTTTTTATAAGTATGAGGAATTAATAGATAGAACATAGTACTACCAAATAGTTCCCAGACTAATTTCTAATTCAGAAAGGAGGATAGATAATGGTGCCCTCTACTGCAGAAATTCAAATTAATCAGCATAAATTTAGCTCCATTGTCTGCTAACTGTTGATTCCTCCTATAAATACAGATGGCCAACAATTAGAATGGATTATTGCTATCATGAATTGTTTGATCAATTACAAATCATTCATAACTAGGAAATTGTCTTTTTTAATTAAAAAATTATCCTGTTTTGTGAAAAATAGATATTATTTTAATGATTCACAAATCTAGAGAAAATGATTTTCAATGTGATTTATTTTTTCTTTGTTTTTACTTTTTTTGAACACAGAAATTGTCTTTTCCATGAAGGTGAAAATGTTCTTTCATATTGAATGACTTTCTTATATTTTATGTAAAAAGTGTTATATAAAGTTTAAGTTATTTGTTGAAAATATAATAAAATGATTTTATTTTTATTACAAATTCTGTTCTCTGTTTTTATTTGTGTGTATTTGTTTTTCTTGCTTTGTTATGTATTTTTTTAAAAAAACGTTTTTAAATAATCATTTGATCTTGTGTTGGTTGGTGCCGTGGTAGAACCAAGGAAAAGATCCTGGATCATTGGTTTTCTGGTACTTGAACATAAAATGGCTGCCAGAGCAATAAACCATTGGATTTTGTAAGTTCTTTTTGTTTTTTTAATGAATTATACAACTATGGATGCCTTAAGATCTGCTCATTCTCTAGGTTTATTCCAGTGTGCATTAGAGAGTGGCAATTCCATTTTTATTCTAGCCAATTAATTTCAGAAAAATTTATTTATTCTTTAGCAATCACAAAGTAATGAAAAGTTAAACTGTCATTTTATTTTTAAAAAAGGAAAAAATAATAAAACAAATATTCACACATTCTAAAACTAAAAGATTTTCTTCCATAAAGCCATTAGATTCTAAGTAGACAAATGAAATAGTGCCTTCTTCCTAAATCTTTATATAAAAACAGGCAAAACTCTCCATACGTATTGGCACTCACTGCAAGCCAGAGTAATCAATGGATGCTAGAAAGCGTGTGCATAAAATCCCCATCTAGTGTCTACTCATTCAATATCTCCAGACTAGCTTCTGGTTTGTGGCCTTCATCAGTGAAGAGCCTTGGATCTGGGAGCACTGCTTCTAGAACTTAGGACGCTGGCTTGCATTGAGTGGCAGTACGTATGGAGAGTTTTGCCTGTTTTAATAACAATTATAAGCAAGCATAAGAAATGGTGATGTGATGTTTAAATCTTTATATATTTATTAATACAAGAAAATTAGTGACAAAGTAAAATTGTTATATGATCATTTTTCTTTTTGTCAATATTAAGTTAAACTTAATTCCAGAATTCAAAACATATAATATTTGAAACATTTTTATTAAATCAATTCTTATTTGTTGATGTTTCTTTAAGTAGAATTAAAACAAATTTCAATAATAAAAACTGATTAAAAAACAGTTTTTTAAAAAGGAAAATATAAATGACAAAGTGCATTTTATTATGAACCATGTCTCATCAATTGGCCCAATTTATCAAGTGATCTTACTATGTCTTAATTTTCTACTTATCTAGAGGTAATTATATCAATGTGATACTTAGATTTTCTTTATTAACACTTATTTGTAAATAATTATCGTTATTAAGTAACTTCATTTTTAAAATTAGAAATTATTATGTTTTTTTGAGTTAGATATGTATTTTAATGTTATATTAAAGATTTAATATATCTTAATATTTATTAATGTGACTATTTCTTAATTTACATTTTGATATTTTTTACATACATTATTCTATATTTATCAAACAATAACATTATCATAGGATTATGCATTTAATCTTAATATATAACATTAAAACAAAATTACAAGCGTGTTGAGGGGCTGGCAGGAGAAGCTATATAAAGTACTCTTGTAAATCAATAAATAAACAAGTAAAACTTGAGGCTTTTGAGGCCTATTGCCTAGCCTCATATTCAACTTCTGATTTTCAAAAAAAATATTTGTGAATAATAATAAATTTAGTTAAAGGTAGTAATTATCTATAATTGCATGTTAGTAAATTGATGCTGTAAACTGAATCTATGTAATTATCATCAAATAAATAGAAATAATAGCGATAATTATTCACGGATGGTGTGATGATTTGGCCACTTAAAGAGCTATAGTTCATCAAAATGTATCTGAATCTTTAATATATTTTTCCAGCATGTACAACTGTGTGTTGAAAAGTAATATGAATGTTATTTGAAAACATAAATATTATGAAAGGAAAAAGAATATTGAAGCATAGATTAAAAAACAGTCTTATGCTTATAAATATTTAAGGGATATATTTAGGTTTTAACATTAAAATAATGTATCTGAATTATGAAAGAAGTATAATAATTTCTACTTTTAAAAATGGGTTAAAATTGAAGTTACTGAAATAGATAAAAACTAACTTGGTGTAGATCTCTATAGCTACGGAAGCAAATCTGTTTGGAATCAAAACCTTTGGGTTTTTTTAATTTCTAACTGTAAGCTGGAATAGTATAAAAAAAATAAAAGATTGCTACTAGATATATTAATCCCAGCTTTGATTCCTAGTCCTTGTTGATTAAAACAATAGCTAGAAATCAGTTTACAGATGGGAATATAGCATTATATCATTTAGGGTTCACTGATTATTCAAGGTCTAGAATAGGATAAAAGAACTGTTCTTTGAGTATTAATAGTTAATAGTGAAATTTTTAAGACCCAACAATGAATGCTTCTTAATAAAATAATACAAATGGATGATTGAATAAAGTATGAAGAGGTTGCAAGAAATTTGTTAGAAAACCAATTGTGTCTTTATTGTTATAGATTTTCAATGAATCAAATTATTTTAACCATTAAATTAATAAAGGCATCCGTGGAAAGCCATAACTGTAGTGTAGGTTCTCATCTTTGGCAATTCACACTCCTATTACTGCAACGATGTAAATAGTTTTTACCTTTTACATTGCTAAGGGTTTTGAGTCTCACTGAAATCTTTAATCAGATTTTCAATAGCATTGTGGGTTATCATAATTTTCATATCTATTTAGAAAATTGATCTTAATTAAAACAGTTCAAATTTGCAGTACATCAAGTCACTATTTTCCAATCAGGTATGTGATAGTATTGTGAATTTTATTTAATTGATCCCATTATTAATTTTTAATTAAATTTTGCCAACTTTTAACCCCTCACATTTTTTACATCGTTAAATTTTAATCTCTAACACTTTTCTCACTCTTCAGTACTATGTTTAAATTTTATTCCTTGAATTTAATCTGGGCATACTGAAACGGCATCTGATTCTGAATCTTAATCTATGGGTTACAGCCCAATTCTATCATTTCCGGTATTCAGAACTCTCGATTAATAAACTGATGTTTTTTTGTAGTGACCAAAATAATTATAACAGGCATGGCAAATCCCTTTCCAACATTTCCCCTTGGTAAAGCAGTGATGATATTACTCCCATTCTGCAATAATCAACTATCAATTCTGAAGTATATTTGAATACCATTCTAATAATTTTATGTAACATTAGGAATATAAATATTTCACATAACAAACATCTGAATAGATTACTAATATACTTTACAAGTCAGATTTTTACAGAGTCATTTTTTAAAATAAACCTGCAAATATGTCTACCTTTTGTTCCTGTTATCTGACAAAATAGATTAGCATTGATATAACAAAAGATAGTCCTATTTATAAGTTCGTTTTAAAAAATGACCCTATAAGGGTCTGGATTGTAATATATTTGTTCTGTAAAATAGATTTGAATATCGATTTATGGATATCTAGATGGATGGTCCACAAGTTGGCTAGTGGCAAAAAAAACTTCAAATTCTATCTTTTTTAATTGTGAGCAAAGCAAGTGTTTATGTTAATTTTTTTTTATTTTCATATGTCAAATGCCTTGACCGGGAAGCGAACACAGGCCAGTTGCTTGGAAGGCAGCTATGCTAACCGCTAGGCCACCAACGCTTGACTATATGTTAATTTTTGTGAGCAAATTAAGTACAAACTCCAGAAAAAAAGAGATGCAAAGTAATAATAAAACTTAAATACTGTGACAGTTATATAAACAAATCTAGAAGGCACAGATTGGACCTTCAGTCCGGTCATGTGCTGTTTTGCAACTTCTAGTGGAGTAAAAAATTTTGTGTGTGAAAAGACTAAAATATTGCTTAATTGTTGAGCTTCATTGTATCCTATCCTCTCGATTGAAACAATATCTTGCATGAAAATGTGCTGCCCTCACAACTTTGCACAAATCACTTGTTGAAAGTATATTAATTTTTATTAGTAACTTGACCAGAGATTGTCCAATAATGAATAATATTTCTGTAGTGTAATTTCCATTGCAATACTCATACAAGATAGGAACTGGTTTTTATTGCTTTTTAACACCTTGTGGTGAGATGTAGTCATAAAAGTATGATCAAAGACAGGAAAAAGATCTATGCATGGGTTAGTACAGTAGTAGACTCGGGAGCATGAAATCCATGGATTACAACTTCAATTCTGTCCAAGTACTCAAACTTTTTATAAACTCCCAGCAATAAACCGATTATTTTAATGAAAGGTCATGAACTTCTTTAAAGTCTTTGAGGAAATCTTGTAAGTGGATTCTGCCTCTTCCATAAAATCGTGCTCAAGTTTTGCCATATTTTTTTTTTTATGAAGTCTCGTAACATACTTTGCATTTTCCAACCAATGAAGATAAATCTTACAATTGTACATTCAATACCATATCCAGAAAACTGAAAAACGTACGACTGGTTTTATGATCTTACCATTATATTTGCAGAATATTTAAGTAACATCTTTTATTGGTAATTTTTCAATCTCTTTATTAATTATTCAGATTAACATTTCTATATAAAGTTAATTTAGTTGGAGTCCACCCTAATGAGGAAATACCTTATTAACTTGTTAATTGCAAAGACATTGGAATGAATGTTGAAACTCGGCACCAAAAGCAATCATCAATACACTTAAACTGAAGCGATAACCATCTAAGCCAAAAGTTGTTAAGAGGTTGTTTTTTTTTTCCATCACTGGCTAATAAAAGTATCTGAGCTTGATGAGCCTAACAGATAGCATTTAAAAAATTAGGACATTCAACATATTCTTTGAATTGGAAAGAATAAAATAGTCAAAAGAATACTATAAACTCAGAAGCCACAAATATGAGGTTCTTGATTTTGCTTTTGATCAGTTCAAGTTAAAAATCCTATCATCAAACTTACATTGGATCCTAATGCTTGCCTTAGGAAATTATTTACAGACTTTCAAATGCTATGCCATGATAATGGGAAACTAAATTGGAGTTTGCACATATCCTTTTAACACCAATTTTTATATCTCCAATAATGACTCATATGGTAACTGCAATAAGAATAAACATCCATGATAATCAACTATTTTCAAACCTTGATTAACTGCACCAAATATTTTGACCAAATTGATAAAAGAAACAAATCTCATTTTTAATCAAGTCACTTTTAAAATGTGTTTACCTGGCATCTAAAACCATATGTATAAGAACTTTTTGGTTCTTTAAAATTATGCTAAAGCTCTCCTCTATGACTATAAATAACCTATTCAATAAAATTTTTGAATAGATAAAAAGTAATATTCAAATAAATTAATGCAATGGTTTTTTATTTGTTACAAATTGGAAAATCCTTAAAATCAGTGATATATCTTCATGATTTTGTATATTCCTTTAAAAAAAAATTGATAGTTATGAAAATAATGTATTTCTGACATAATTTAAAATTTTTCTACATAATTCGCCAGGATCTACCATCTTGATATTTTTAAGATTGCCAAGAACTGTTTTAACTTCACTAAGATGGATATCATTGTTCAAATCTAAAGGATATATAAAAAATTTTATCTTAATTTTTGTATTTGTTTTTCAAAAGATGATTAAAGTGCCACCCCATTGTCATCATCAAAGAGTGGCATCAGTCTATTTTAATAAAATACTGTTTTTAGGTCTATGTTACTTTTAGCGAGTCAAAAAAGAAGTTAATGATTATAATCATGATTATCTGTATTTCTTTTAAAGTTTTAATCCAATCACTTTTATATCTTTCCGTGAGTCCTTGATTGCATTGGAACTTTTCATTAAATCAAGTAGAAAATGCTTCGTGTTTTAATCGAGTCACTGATAATGCAATTGGTGTCAAAATACCAATGATGATTCTCTAATGAAACCACAAAATAACTTAATCTTATCATGATGTTTTTCTTGAGAGAAGTTTATGCTTCAGTATTACAAGCTTCAAAAAATATTTTTAATACCACAATTTCAAATTGTAATTCTAAATAGACCGCAATCAACCACTACACATGCACTGTAGTCATATTAAACTAACATTTTAGTTGAATGAGGAAACTCAATCCAAGCCACTGATGGAGACTTGAAAAGAGAAGAGTGGCCATCTTATCTTTGTACCTAAATGCAATTATATAGGCCAATCATAACTGTAGCAGTTGATTACCATCTGTTTAAAATTATAGTTTGAAACCACTAGTAAGTATCTTAGACAATTGCATTAATTCTAATATCTCTTAATATTATCATGCAGTAAATGTTAAAATTTTGTGTGTTAATACACATAATAAAAAAAATGGAAGTAAAGTAAATAATATAAAATATTCACACTCTCAATCCAAGATACTTATGAGATTGGCCTATATAAATTTAGGTACAAAGATAAGAGGGCTGCTCTTATCTTTTTAAAGTCTCTCATGTGGCTTGGATTAAGTTTCCTCATTCAACACAAACATTGTTAATTTTAGAGATTAAAACAGGCAAAACTCTCCATACAGTAGTGCCACTCAGTGCAAGCTAGAGTAATCAATGGATGCCAGAAAGCTTGTGCATAAAATCCCTATGTAGTGCCTACTCATCCAATATCCCCAGACTAGTTTCTGGCTTGTGACCTTCATCAGTGAGGAGCCCCTGGATCTGCAAGCACTGTACCTAGATCTTAAGATCTAATGCAACCCTCCAGCAGACACCCTTTTATCTCTACTTAACTACAAAACTATGAGAATAAAATTGAAAACCACAAGCTAGAAACTAATCTGGGGATGTTGGATGAGTAGGCACTAGATAAGGATTTTATGCACAAGCCTTCTGGTATCCATTGATTACCCTGGCTTGCACTGAGTGGCATTACTGTATGGAGAGTTTTGCCTGTTTTAATAAGTTATGAGTATGCAAAAGAAATGGTGATCATGTGATGTGTGAATTTTACTGATTAGCAATTGTTTAGCTTTTAAAAAATGAACATTAAATTCTCTACTAGTGTATCAGATATAATTTCTTTTTTAAATGCCAGTATAATTTATTGTTTGATGAATATTAACTTATTTGCCTAACAATCTTCGCCTATAATTATTCATGTAATATTAATTTTTGTTTCATTCAGATCTGTAATTATAAATTAACCCATACTGGATCACTTTTTTGAGCTTAGATACAGCCTTGTATCAAATCAATTTTTCAGTCTACATAAATTGTTTATAATTGTTCATTCACTTTGATGAAATTCTTTCATCTTCATGGGTTCAATGTCATTGTTTTTTAACTTTGGTCATAGTTTGCTTTTCCTATCAATTCTTGAATTAAAGTCTTCAAGAATAAAAATGTATTAATAATGTTAAAATAATATTCTTTAACAAGAAAGAGAATATAAGCACTAGTATAATGAGAAGAGAAAGCATTTTCAAATCAAATTTTATTAATATATTATAGTGGTCATCCAGGTTGATAAAATAAACATGTACTGAGTTGTTGAAAAAATTTTTAATAGTAGTATTTTTTTAATGTGTGTGTGTGCGTGCATGCATGGGTGATCCAGGTTGATAAAATAAACATGTAGTGAGTTGTTGAAAATTTTTTTAATAGTAGTATTTTTTTAATGTGTGTGTGTGCGTGCGTGCGTGGTGATCCAGGTTGATAAAATAAACATGTAGTGAGTTGTTGAAAATTTTTTTAATAGTAGTATTTTTTTAATGTGTGTGTACGTGCGTGTATGGGTGATCCAGCTTGATAAAATAAACATGTAGTGAGTTGTTGAAATTTTTTTTAATAGTAATAGTATTTTTTAATGTGTGTGTGTGCATGGGTTACATATCATCTTACTTGGGTTAAAGAAACAAAGATAAATAAAACATATCATTTATTAAAATGAATTTTAATAAAATAATTTATTCCCATGTAAGATCACTTAAATTTTTTAAAAAAAAGAACTTGAAATAATTATTTTTTTTTTGTTTAAAAAAAATGTAACAGAATTTATAAAAGAGAAATTAAAAGTGTCGTTCTTTTTTGTTTAGTGTAGTCTAGAAAGCTGATTCTTGAAAAAAAGCAGAAGGAACTTTTTTCTTTATGAACTCTAACATGACTAAAAAATATATTACTGTTTATAAAATTATGCTGCTGTAATTTATGGAATATTAATCATCCTTGCCAGAAACAGAATATCTGCTTTATAGATTACAAGGATTATTTGTTAATATACCAAAGAACATGAAGTGCTAATTAATCTAAAGTGTGCTAACTCAGCACAAATTGTGTAATTTTCTTTTGAAAATTTCTAGAGCTCGATTCTAATGTCATAACCCATGATTAACTATAATATTAATACTTATAATAGGCTTTAAACATATATAGGTGAAGTTAATAAAAATTTCCACAAATAACGTTTAGCTTAGCGCTTTTAGGATATGTTTACTCCATATTCATAGTCATTATTGTGTGTTAAATGTAAATTTATGCAAATTATTATCCTGTCCATTTTTTCGATATTGTAAAGCAGGCATAACTTTGATTGATGGCGTTTGGGTCGTTCACAATAAAATACGCTTTTATTTTTCTTTTGGTGACATTTCTTTCTTTGCAAACAATTTCGGCGCTAGAAGATTCAAATTTATGATTAAATGTTTTTTGGTGTTCTGAAAATATTGAATTGCTTTCATTTTTGTTTACCACTCTATTGTACATATATGTGTTGTGCTACTCTTTTGTTTACTATGACCCAAGTTTTACCATAATATGTTACCTTACAGCTAGCTTGAGGGCAAGTAATCTTATATACAACTTGGGGAGCTTGATCTGGCTCTATTTTGTTCTTTGTGCTGTTGATCATTCTATTTGTGGGTGCCCCTATCACAATTTTGAAAACAGAACATTGAACTGGAAGAAGAAACATCACAAGTTTTTTTAATACCGATCAGCAAGGAAAGTTCAAATACAAAAAGTATACTATGGTACTGCTGAAATTTTTGAAACTTTCAACACAAAAGAAAATATTTGTTAGAATTCATGTTATACGTATTAGTTGCCTAACTACTTTTATCTGTTTATTTTTTATATGTTTAGCTGGGGTATGAATGTATTCTACAATACTTATATATTTGTGTGTGTGTGAGTTCATTTTAACTGTTGAATAAATAATTATTCATTGTTTTCAGTTGCCATTTTATTTAACAGCGTTCATCATAGAACTTATAGTTCTGGGTTTATCAAAAGAAAAATATATATTTTAATTAGAGAGAATGTTTAACCACTGAGAAAATGTTCTCGTGAATTGATGGATCATAGTATTTGAAATTGGTCCATTCAACATGGTGCTCTAGTAAAGGCTGAAAATGCATGCCTTTTTATGTAAATGAAATTATTGCTGAGTGTCAAACTATTTCAAATCATTAGTGCTGATTTTTGGGGAGATGATTGGGAAATATAACCTGTTTTAGATTCAATCATCTTCATTATTATCTACTTTATATATGACTATGAAATTGATTCATCATATTTAAAGTGTAACGATCCAGATGATAGGAGACTTAACATAATCTGCACTACAGGGCGCCACTAGGCATTTGAACCTAGAAAATTTATAAAGTAGGCAGATACGTAAGTCAAAAAAAAAATTTATTTTATATATTTTGATTCCGGTCGTTAGCCCATTGTCACTAGCTCAGTGGAACAGCAGAGATTTATATTTTACAATAAATTCTTATCTAAGAATATTTTTAAAAAAAGAATAAAATAAGCCACTGCCAGTAGTTATACACACAAACATTTATTTATGCACATGTATATATAAAATTGTTTTAGTATCAAGTTTACATTTTAAAATTTAATTTACATTTTTAACTTTGATTTTTGATTTTAATTTACATTTAATTTTTATAAATTTACACTTTAATTTTTATAAGTTCGCACAGATGGGTTTATAAAAGTTTGTTTTATAAATGTTGAGTATAGATTGGTTACATAGATTACACGGTCAAAAACATTTCAAAATAAACATAAACGATCAAAATACAAAGTCATTGATACCGTCAGTTGCAGAGGGAATACAAGAAACCCAACGGCATTCATCATAAGATACCGCATTGACACCAATAACTTAAAAGACATCCGAATAAATACATTTTAGACACTCACCGTAAGGTATCATTATTTACCAAATGTCTATATATTTTGATCAAATATGAAAAACATAATTAACCGATAACGAATCCATGCAACGTCCATACCCAACTTAAATTTAATGCATTTTTATTTAGAGTGTCGAGTATGAGTAGACTACATAGATTGCATTTGAAAAGAAAATATTTTATCCCTTATTTAACCTTAGGCCAAAAAAGTTCGCAGCTAAACCGGCATCAATCCATCTGATATATCGATGTGTTCAATGTAATACGACAGCACAATTAGGTTAAGAGAAGAAATTGTTTCTCGTCAGATAGGAATACTACATCTATCTGACAATAAGAGCAATAAAAAAAAACTCCATAGGAAGGAATTGCGGTCTCCATCTCATAATTCCCTCCATAGGCAAAACGAGAGTGTGCGGCATATAAAGCGATTCTGCCCATAGTGAACCTCATACTACATCTACTAATTACACCAATATATCCAATCCATTGACCTAATTCAACTATGAAACAAATAACCTAAGATTACCCTCCCCTAATATAACTTTACAAATCCATATAGCCATTCACGCCCGACTTAAGTTTAACATTTATATAATGTAATTTATCGCACAACAAAAACCATAAATAAAACTTAAAGAACAAAAAAAAAATAAATGGAAATGATTTTAAAAAGAAATACATCAAATAAAAAGAATTAATAATGAATTTAATTTGGTCAGATAGGATTCTATTTCTATAAATTAAATACTGGGAAAGTTTACGTTTTAAAGTTAATATTGTTCATTCAGTTTTATAAAGTTCTTATGGTTTTAACAAGTCTGTAGTTTCTAATTTCTTGCAGTTGCTTGCCATTTGGCGCCAGCGTTAATTCCCTCGATGTCCTATGGTCCTCAATCTAGGAAAACGATGTCATTTCTCTTTCATTTTTAACGAGATTGAAGGGATTGAAGAGTGCATCTTTTCAATCCCTTCTCCTTCATTCTGCACTAAAACATATAGTCACATCGTAATAATTCTCAATAATTTCCAAACTTTTCCTTTTATATTAATTTTAAGGATTCAATTGACATTACATCATCGATGTGATGGTCCTTTGGCTGAGGTCCGATTCCATTGTTTTTCTCTCCTATCTGACCATTGCTTATACATTTAAATGCCCAAAGCTAGTTTACATTGACTAATTAAAATAATCATTTCCATTTTTCAATAACATTAATTAATTTGTTTTCAAACTTAAAGATATATTTTTATCTCTAAATCTTTTTTAAGTTTTTGCTTTTACAATACCTTTTCTATTTTTAATAAAGTTTTATTTTAATAATTTTTTTCATGTGTGCGATTTTAAATAGATACGAGTTTAGTATAGAATTTTAATTTTCAATTTTTAATTCTTAAAAAAAAAGTTTTATTTGCGAACTTTTATTTTTTTTCATGTTTACTAATAAAAAAAAACAATGTAATGACGTCTGTGCCCGTTACAAAAGGTAATCCCTTCAAGTTACTGGTCCAATATCTAGAAATTATATAAAAAGAAGATAATAGCAAGTAAAACCTGCATTAATACTTCCTTATTACTTAATTAACTTATCCAAAAAATTTATAGCTATTTACCAATTCAATTAAGCTGTCTTTCTCTAAAATACAAATTTCTTGGAGAGTAGCTATTTTAGCTTTAAATATCCACTTTCAGAAGCAGTAGTATAGGGGATGAGTTGATAAAAATAAAACATTTAAAAGTTGTCATTCCATTTACTTTACTCCAGAATGATCTATATATTATATGTTTGAAGAATCAATAGACACTAAATGGGTAATTTTATACCCACACCACCATGAAAAGTTTTTCACGACCCCCAATGAAGAGCAGAATTGCATTTAATCACTACCTTTAACTTTTATAATAAACTACCACAACTCTGGCATGGAAATGTAAAAATCTATATGTGATAAAATCAATGCTTCTTTATATGGAGAAAATATCAAAACATTAAATATCCTGGAATTAAAAAAATCTTATGAATTTCTATCCAGTAGTTACTACAAACTTACAATAGGTGGTTAGAAGAAATTAAACAAAATAAATTGCTATTCCAGAAAGAATGTCAAACATAAACAATTCAAATGATATTATGTTAGCATATCCCATCCTATTCAATAGGTAAAAAGTATCTACAGTTATCCCAAAAATGAGGCCACTAAAATATAAATATTGACTTGGTGTCAGATCTGTAAACTATGTAAGTAATTTGTTTTTGGGTTGAGGCCATTCTATCTTTTCCAAAGACCTTATCATGTGGTTGAGTGTTAGTACTCATTCATTTATAGTTAAAATCTTCAAAGCGCATGTGCAACAGCGTAATGCTGTGTTAAATATTACAGTTTACAAACATCGCACTATAAAAAAATGATTTCTTTACATACAGTTGATACCTTAAAGAAGTTTTTTGATTTTAGGCTATTACCTTGATAGTATCTAAAGAAAATAAAAGTACTGACTAGATTGTAAGTCCAATCCTTCTCACTGAAAGTGGCCAGGAGTGAGGAATTAATCTTGGAATGTAGATATTGAATATAATATTAATATCCATTGATTATCCAAGCTTCCAATAGATTGCTCTGAAGTAGAATGAATTATCACTTTTTAAAGTGTCAGTTGAGATCAGAGAAAGTGGTGATTTTCTATTAAATATCTTAAAATAATTCCTTATGACTGCTGTTGTAGGTTTAGATCCTAAAATTTATATTTAGAAAAAACAGATGAAAGACTTATATTTATTGTTGCTACCCCTTTTGCATTTCAGTTACTATTGTTATAATAGCTATTTTAAGTACTTTATTGCCAAAAAATGTAGCCATCTTTTGTGAGAAAAAACATTTGCAGATCATCTTTTTTCGGTTCTTATATTATATTGTATTTCAGATTTAAACAGGCAAAATTCTCCATACAGTAATGCCACTCAGTGCAAGCCAGAGTAAGCAATGTAGCCAAAAGGCTTGTGCACAAAATACACATCTAGTGCCTACTCATTCAATATCCCCAGACTAGTTTCTGTCTTGTGGCTTCCATCAGTTAGGAGCCTTGGATCTGTGAGCACTGCTCCTAGATCTTAGAATCTAATGCAACACTCCAGCAACCACCTTTTATCTCTACTTAACTATGAAACTATGAGTCTTAAATAGAAAACACCATAATATTTTCAATACAAGCTCATTATCATATAGGTCTGAACTCAGTTCAGTACCTATACATTTTGGGGTCTTTGGTTCTTTAATAACCATAGTCACCACTATCCTATTAGGCAGGATTGGTTTTAAGCCAGTAAACATCACATGATCACAATTTCTTATGCTTGCTTATAACTTATTAAACAGGCAAAACTCTCCATACAGCATCCACTGATTGCTCTGGCTTGCACTGAGTGGCACTACTGTATGGAGAGTTTTGCTTGTTTTAATAACAGTTATAAGCAAGCATAAGAAATGATGATCATGTGATATTTCAGATTTATAAATTTATTGTATGAGAAAGACTATACAGGATTGATGAAGTTTCATGATGGGTTGCCAAGTATATAACAATATTTCAGAATGGCTTAAAAATTACCAAATACATTAATTTAGATGTAAGTCTTTATGTTAGACATGAAATACTTAAAAGACTTAAGCCTGAATGAGATATTACCACTTTATAATGTTATGTAATCTTAAAATAATGATGAGCAAACCAAGTACTATTTTATTTGTAAGTAAATTACAATTTCTTTTTTGATGATAACATTTTCAGAGTTATTATCTACTTGTATTCCAGTTTTGTCTTGATAGATTAAAGGGTCATCTAGTAAGTATAGCTTTCTTTGTACTTAAATATAATAAAAATCTGTTTAACATAGGTTCTTTTACTAAGTATGGACATCTATCTTACAGACATAATTCAGTTCTTCTAGATTAAAATCTATTTTCTTCCCAGTTTTCATTTCTAGTTAACAGCTGTGTATAAAGCGTAGATACTTAGAATAATAATCACACATATAATCATGATTAATTAAGTAAATGAGTGCCATATTATGCATGTTCACACACATAGAGGAATTAAAACAGGCAAAACTCTCCATACAGTATTGCCATTCAGTGCAAGCCCGAGTAATCAATGGATGCCATAAGGCTTGTCTATAAAATCTCTAAGATCTAGTGCAGTGCTCTCAGATCCAAGGCTCCTCACTGATGAAAGCCACAAGCTAGAAATTAGTCTGAAGATATTGGATGAGTAGGCACTAGATAGGGATTTTATGCACAAGCCTTCTGGCATCCATTGATTACTCTGGCTTGCACTGAGTGTCACTACTGTATGGAGAGTTTTGCCTGTTTTAATAACACTTATGAGCAAGCATAAGAAATGGTGATCATGTGACACATAGAGAAATAAAGAGAATAGGCTTTCTTAACAATTTTATTAATAATAAATTTGGTATCCATATCATGGGTGTTAAATCATAAAGTTCGAACTACCACATTTACTATATAATTATTTATTCATTCTTTCATAAAATATATTTTAATAATTTATTTTAAAATTAATTTGGAACACCTTGCTAATGCATATGTAATAATAGCGCATTTATTTTCTAGGAAGGAAAAAGATCTAAATTTCTCTTTTGCTTTCATTGCATGGCAAGGAGGAAACAATATAAACAATCCACAAAAATATTCAAGAGAAAAAAAAGTAATTATAAAATTTATAATAAAAAGTGAAAATAATTAACTTATTAATTATAATAATAATTAAAAATAAAAGCTAAGTTCCTGCCAGTAAAACTAATTGATATTTTGTGCACATATATATCAAAGATCGCTCTTTTAAACTATCAGTATTATAACTTAATGGTTTGACTTTTTTCCTTGAGTCCAAAACTCTTATAACATTATACGAATCCTGGGCAAAGTTATCTGCAATCATTTTATAACTTATTCCTTGGATCGTACATAAGGAACAATGTTAAGCTTTTAAGTTACTTTAGAAAGTCAGAAGTTTGCAGTTCAAAGCAAAATATCAAAAGCAAAATATCAAAAAATCAAATCGGTACCATATTACCAGTTCAGGGTTTTTTTCCCTTAAGGTTTCTCCACCATGATACCTCTTTACCACTGAAGAGCAGAGCTTGAAATAATGATCAGTGTTCTTCCCAAGCCTTCAGCCAGACATTTTATAGGCCTCGGCTTAGTTTAAGAAATATACTAAAAAGTATTTATGATCAGTACCCAATGTTAGAAATCACCAGTTATAATTCTCTATTGTATAGTCATTGCCATAAAATTTTCTTTCATTTCTACTGAAATTCAACTCTATTATTTACTAGTAATACCTACCTGAAAAAGTTTTATCATTTTTTAATAGACAAAAAGGTTGTGACAAAAAACATTTTTCAAAGCTCATAACTATTACTGTTCAGAATGTTGTTTGAAAACATTTTAAATCTTTTAACCTGTTTACCAAATTAGTTAATTATTCCATTTCATTGAAATAATATATTGAACTTTAAAATATTTTTCCCTTATTAAAACAGGCAAAACTCCTCATACAGTAGTGCCACTCATTGCAAGCCAGAATAATCAATGGATGCCAGAAGGCTTGTGCATAAAATCCCATCTAGTGCCCACTCATCCAATATCCCCAGACTAGTGTCTGGCTTGCAGCCTTCCTCAGTAAGGGGTCTTGGATCCGAGAGCACTGCACCTAGATCTTGGATCTAATGCAACTCTCCAGCAGCCTCTTTTTATCTCTACTTAACTATAAAACTATGAGTCTTAAATTGAAAACCCTATAATATTCTCAAATCCAAGCTCATTTAGCTTATATAGTCATATAGGTCTGATCTCAGTTCAATACCTATACATTTTGGTGTTTTTTAATAACCATAGTCATCACTATCCTATTAGGCAGGATTGGATTTAAGCCAATAAACATCACATGATCATCATTTCCTATGCTTGCTCATAATTGTTATTAAAAAGAGCAAAATTCTCTATACATATTGCCACTCAGGTGGTCATACATGTTTATTGGCCATGAGAGACATTTAATAAAATTTTGTTTTTGGCTAGTTTTATAATATATGATTTTTTATTTTATTTATCATTGCATATTAAAGTGTGCTTTTGTTTTTCTTTAATATTAGTAATTACAGTAATTCGTAATTATTTAATTATATTTTTAATCTAGTTATTATTTTTTGACTTTCATGGACTTAACTCAAATAATATATTTCTGGTCACACCATTCTTTTGGGGTCTTTGGTTTGCAATGGTGGTCACAATCTTGATTGAACATGAATAATTGGTATAAACAAAGGCAAAACTCTCCATACAGTAGTGCCACCCTGTGCTAAACAGAATAATCAATGGATGCCAGAAGGCTTGTGCATAAAATCCCTATCTAGTGCCTACTCATCATGGCCTTCATCAGTGAGGAGCCTTGGATCTGAGAGCACTGCACCTAGATCTAGGTGCAGTGCTCTCAGATCCAAGGCTCCTCACTGATGATGGCCACAAACAAGAAACTAGTCTGGGGATATTGGATGAGTAGGCACTAGATAGGGATTTTATGCACAAGCCTTCTGGCATCTATTGATTACTCTGGTTAGCACAGAGTGGCACTACTCACTGTATGGAGAGAGTTTTTGCCTTTGTTTACAACAATAATGTGCTAGTATGAGATGGTGATCATGTGATGTTTAGTGGTTTAACACCAATCATGCCTAATAGGATAGTGGTGGCTATGGTTGTTTAAGAGCCAAAGACACCAAAATGTATGGGTGCTGAATTGAGTTCAGACCCATATGACTATATAAGCTATTGAGCTTAGATTGAAAATATTTTTTGTGTTTTTAAAATTTCATTCTCATAGTTTTGTAGTAAAGTAGAGTTAAAAGGTGGCTGCTGGAGGGTTGCCTTAGATCCTAAGATCTGGGAGCAGTGCTCTCAGATCCAAGGCTCCTCACTGATGATGGCCACAAGCCAGAAACTAGTCTGGGGATATTGGATGAGTAGGCACTAGATAGGGATTTTATGCACAAGCCTTCTGGCATGTATTGATTACTCTGGTTAGCACAGAGTGGCACTACTCACTGTATGGAGAGAGTTTTTGCCTTTATTTACAACAATTATGCGCTAGTATAGAGATGGTGATCATGTGATGTTTAGTAGTTTAATAACTGATATAAGTGTTTTATTTTATGCTTTCATTGTTTTTTACGTGTAATATGTAATGCAGTTGAGTTTAGGGAGGAAAAATATTAACCAATAGGTAGATAGTGTAAAATATTTAGTTTTTGTTAAATTTGTTAATAATAATTTTAAATGTACGGAATCATATAAATTCCTATAGATAAAAATATCTTTAAACTGATTTAGAAATAAATCTAGCTTGTATAGGAAATAAATTTCTATGGATAGAATTGTCTTTAATTGGGCTAATTTTAGAAATAAATCTAGCTCATATAAGAAACAAATTCCTGAAGATAAAACGGAAAAGAGGTTAATTAGCTAAAGAAAAGAAAAAAATAGAAAAGACAACAGAAAAGAAAAAGAGATATAAAAACTATAGAGAAATGAGATGCTCCAGAAGCAGTGGAAATCATTCCCATGATCTCGGCTCCTGTAGGTAAACAAGCCAACTAGGGGCTAAACTGATTGCCCCAATCTTATTATTATTTTATGAACACCCCAAGGGCTTGTCTAGAGTTTAAGAGCAAGCCTTTAGTAGAGGTAAAGTACACTTTTCCTAATTGTTGAAATTTATGGAACCACATAAGCAAAGGACTTTGTCTTAAGTAGTTGTCATATATCATATTTACATTAAACCAATATTACCCTATGTATATTAATGTATAGCTTATATCTTTGTGTGTGTATTTATTAATTATTGTGATATACAATATTAAATTGTCTTACACTAAGTTGTTCAATTTAATTGTGTGTGTTTTCATTCGGGTTAGCTATTACTGTTTGCTAGTTGCCAATCAATACGAGTCAGGAAGTAGCAAAATATTGATACAGTCATAGAGCTTGAATCTAGATTCAAATGTAAAATAGCACTTGATGCAGTTTAGCCTGAGATAGTAGAATGTATTCATCCAGTCAAAGTAGCCAAATTTGATGTCAGTAATGTAGTAGAGTGGTCAGTATATATTTCACACAGAGAATTTTTTCACATTAAATAGAATTGATGATAATGTGAAAAGTGCAGTATTATGTTTTTCTAGCAAAAAAGTAATCTAGGTTATAAATAGATTTTTTGTAATATCCATAATTGAGAATATAACATATGAAGAAATAATAAAGAAATTAAGTGATTGTTTTAACCTTCCCTATCCCATCATATAGTGCCCTTAACATTAAGAAACAGGGAGCAGCTTAAAGGGGGATAAATGATTATAATTCAGCTCTGAACGAGTTGGCAAAAGATTGTGGGTATGGGGAATTCATTGAGGAAATATTCATGGATCAGTTTTTCTGGGGTATGTTTGATGATAAGCTCAGGCAACAATTGTTAATAAAGACATCTTACTTATGCAATGGTCATTAATAAAGGCATAGCTTATGAGTTAATATTTGAAAAGGCTTACATGTTTAGAATTAAAATTGAAGAAAACATTAATGTTCCAAACAATAAAAGAAAATATGATTCTGCAGAAATCAGATCATAGAAAGAGTTGTAATATCACATGCTTCTGCTATGGTCTATTAGGCTATATAGAAAAAAGAGTGCAAGTAACAGAAAGAAATATGTTATAAATGCAGAAAAAGGGCCACTTAGCACATATATGTAAGAAATAAGGGAATGGAAAAAGTCAAAATAAATTACAGTTGCAAGAAAATAGGGGAAGCAAACCTGTCTCTACTCACATTGTAAAAAATAAAGAAGTTCAAGTTCTAAAGCAGTGTATGATTAATTTACAACTTGGTAGAAAATAAGTTACTATGGAAATCTACAGTGGCTTAGAAATATCCTTAATGTCACAAAACAGATTAGAGGGCGCCATCAGGCCCTAATGCTAAAATTCAGTTTAAAACATTAAAGCATAAGATGTGCTAAGACTATGGGGTAAAGTAAAAGTGCCAATTAGTTACCATAGTAAAACAATGAACTTACTGTTCTAATACCATTACCAGAAGGAATTGGTTCCAGGAAATTGGAATCTAAGTCAGCATAGTAAAAAAAATTGCTCTCAAACTAGAAATAGTAAACAAATACTCAGATCTGTTTAATGAAGGATTGGGATTAATAGCAATGAACCTAATAGACACAGAGATACTTGAAAACATTTGCCCAGTTGTGTGTAAACCCAAAATTTCTCTCAGAAAGTAAAGGTGGAGTAAAAACTCACATCATTAATTAATAAGGGTATATTAAAGCCAGTCAGATTGGGCTATACTGGTAGCAGTTATAATGAAGCCTAATTGTCAAATTAGGATATGTGGTTATTATGTAATAAATAAATGTTTTAACAAAGAGACATACCCTGTACCAAATGTAAGGGAGATGTTAGCCAGTCTTCAAAATGCCTCACATTTTGCAAATGCTTGATTTGAACTCTGCATTTCACCAGATATAGATGACAGGTAAATCAGCAAAACTTTTAACATTAACAAGCTTGATGGAATTATATAACTTTAACCACCTACCATTTGGCATATCAACAGCACCTAACATATTCCAATCAAAGATTAAATAATTGCTACAAGGTCTAGATGGAGTCATATTCACATTCTATGTGAGAAATGAAATAGATTTGGAATCTAATTAAATGCCCAAAAAAGCATATGGAATACAAGAGAATTAGTATTTCTGAGTCATATAATTTCTGATAAACAGAAGAAACCATTACCATATAAGGTTAGAGCCATAAAAAATGCATCCAAACATAAAAAATTTCAAGCATTATTAGATTCGATAATTTTTTTGAGCATTTTTAATGAACAAAGCAAAAGTGTATATTAGCTATTGTGTGACTTATTAAGAAAGGATCAAAAATGACAATGGTTAAAAAGCCATGATGAAGTGTTCATCCAAAAAAGCTCTATCATTATCTGACAAACTACTAGTCCAGTTTAATAGTAATATAGAAGTACTATTAACTAAAGATGCTAAGAATGGGGTGTGGTGTAGTTCTTTGTCATCTGTGCTATAATTGTGAACACTCCATAGCCTAAGCATTACAAACTCTCTCAAAGGCTGAGAGTAATTATAGTGACCTTGATAATGAAACTTTGGCTATCACATTTTGCATTAAAAACATTTCATCAATACATTTTGGTAGATCTTTTCAAAAAGTAACAGATCACAAACTGCTACTCAGGATCCTTGGTCATGATAAGTTGACTCAACATTTAAACCCATGCATGATGCACTGGAGGAATATTTTATCATCATATGACTATCAATTGTCTTATAAAAAGGGCAAAGAGATCTCACATGCCAATGTATTGTCTCGGATACCATATAAAGACAAGACAGAAATTAACTGTTAGACATTTTGCAATTGAAAATACTAAATAGTAAAAAAGTAGTAAGATGGACAAGATCTGATAATGGTTATTAGCTGCTTGTGGGATGGATTGAAAATGCTGCTCTGTTTCAAAACCTCAATATGTTGTGCCAAGTTTCTGGATAAACTGCAACAAATTATCAATCTGTAAGAATTGTGTTCTAATGGGCAATCAGATAGTTATACCAACAGAGGATAAACAGAAAGTTTTAAAACTATTACATTATGAGCATCCTGGACTGGTGTATGCCAAAGCATTAGCTTGTAGCTACATCTGATGGTCAAAAATAACTTCAGATATCAAACAATATATTAAAAAATACACTATGAAAACCAAAGCATATAATATATAGCCTATAGCAAGTAAGGCCTGGAAGAGACTTCACATGGACCATGTGGTACCAATTAATGGGAAAATACTGTTCATACTGATAGACATACTCAAAATCAGTGGAGTATTGAATAGTGAAGGATACAAGTGCTAAAGAAACTATTATAAACTTAAATGCTGTTTTTTTCATGTCATGATTACCCAAAACAATTGTGTCTGTCAACAGTGTCGGATTTTCCACACAAGAAATGGAAAATTATTTTCTGGTAATGGCATAACATATATGCACCCCCCTTATTACTCTGAATCAAATGGCTAGCACAAAAGGCTGTGTAGCAGATTAAAAAGGTCTTAGAAAAACAAATAACATAAACATGCAGCAGGCACTATATGATGTCATGCTTCATCAACCACTCTAAACCATCAACAGTTACAGACAAATCTCTGGTAGAGTTGTTGATTGGTAGGAAATTAAATATTAAGCTATCATGGTTTTTGCAAAATACTGTTGAACAAATGCATAGCAACACAGATTAAAATGCATAATAAATGGGTGATAGAGCTTGGTATGAAACTTGATCAAGAAGAAATGGTTAAAGGGGGTAATCACAGAGAGACTATCTAAACAAATACTAATCATCCAGTTTCAGAACAAGACGAAATACAGGAGACATGTGAATCATGTCTGTTATTGATCCAGGGAAGACATACACTTTTCAGTTCCAATATCAAAGGATAAAACTCAGGAAAAACAAGAGATAGCTGACTAACCCCCTAAAAAGTATTGGTTGAAGATGAACAAAAGCTGCAACTGGAAATTAATGAAATTGAACCGAAATCTGGAACACTAAAAAACCGACTCTGAAACTAGCCTTAATACAATTCAAGAAAAAACATAGATCACCCAGGCCATGACAGCAGATCCAGAGGCTGATTAAATTCCAAAAAAAACACATAAATTGAAGTAATTTTTCTAGATGTGTAAAATATTCAATTTTGTTAAATTTACTAAAAATAAATTTAGCTTGTATGCGATTAAATTAAATTTCTATAGATAAAAATATTCATACTCCCATATTAGAGCTGCTATGCCTTTTCACATTCATATCTGTTGTGCCTTTTCACATTCATATCAATCCACTGATAACTTTCTAATCTTGTCACCTGATCAAATTACGTGTACACTGGAACTTATACAAATTTAAAATGATAAATTCATTAAAATTGACCACAAGTACATGATATTTTCACAAGATTTACAAAGTTATTGGCAGTCTGAATACATGTGTGAAAAGTTGCAGCAACTCTAATATGTGACACTAATTGCACAGACTAAATCTGAAAAATACATTTTTAACAATACTAAAAGTATATTAAATATGACACAGCATCATGCAATTCTCAAATGTTACTTTAAATATGGATATTTAAGCCTGTCATGAAATTACAAATCAATCACTAAAACAAAATTGGCATAAAATAAAAATATTACTATGTCTATATCTAAAATATTAACGTCTAAATATTACATCTAAAATATATCTCTATCTGGCATGAAATTACAAAATGCTTAAAATGAAAACATATTTTCCATGTAATATTGTAATACTAAGCAGTGCTCATTCAAATTGTGTTTACAATTATTAAAAAATAAAAATTTCTCATAAAACAACATAAAGTGATAATAAATAACAAAAGTATTGCAGAATAATTTGTCTGTAAATGAGTAAAAACATCTCATCTGAAAATAAATAGATTTATAAAAGTCTGAAGAGTTTTTCTTTAGTATTAATTTAAGCAAAATGCACTTCACTAAAAAAAGAAATAATCTGTAAAAGTTAGGAGTGAATGGAAGGGGAAGGAAATTAACTTAGAAAATCTTAAAGTAATTGAATTGCAAGTAATTAAGAATTAAAAGTATGACAGTTTAAACTATAAATCTTTTATATAAAATTAAAGGTACTCTCTTTTATTTGACTTAAAGAAAAAAAAGGTTTTTCCCCATAATTTAAAAAAATGTAAACATATACATGCATAAATAGCGAATGATCGTAAAAATAAAGAAGTATAGTAAAATGTATGTGTGTTGATAAAACAATATAAGAAAGTTAAAAATTCAAAAACAGACTCAGCAATGGCTACTAATAAAAAAAATCCACTAAACAACAAATTAGCAATGGCTACCAACTGAAAACAGGATCAAAATCTTATCAAAAGAATATAATCAAAAACTGTTGATGAATTCCAACAACAGATATAGCTGGAAGATATAAAAAACTAACTAACAAAGTGACAACAGGTCATCATAGAAATAGAGTCAATCAGTTCAGTCTATAAGTTCTTCAATCAGTTCAGCCAATCAGTCAATCAATCAGTGAGTTGTTACAATCAGTCTATCATGTATCCAGAATCAGTGTTTTCCAGTACAATGTAGTGTTAACAGCTATTGGAAGCATACGGCCTTGCTGCAGCCTGAGTCTGACAGGACCAGTGGTCTACCCAATAAAAGTGATGACTGCCTAGCAACTTGAAAATTGCCAAAAATATCTCTTTGAAAGAATAGTGCCACAAAATAGTAAGCAAAGGAACTTCCACAAAACCTCGAATCCAACCGATTGAAAAATTATCACTTGAAGCAACAAACAGCAAGAAGTCAATGTACAAAATCCTATAGGTAATGAATAACTTTCCTTATTTCATTTCTGATAATAAGATAGCCATTGCTTACCTTGAAGCCTCCCAGAGTCAGTTAATAAATGAACTCTATAATTGTATAAAATGAACTATTAATGTACGTGTTTTGAATGCTTATAATTATTTTTATGCTGAATTACATTGCTATTGTATATCCTATTATAATATGTATGCACCTGAGATTAGTATAAGTCATTGTTTGATTTAATTAAGATTTCATAGAAGTAGTTTAAAATTTACAATAATAAAGATGTGATCAGCTAATAAATTATCTTTAAATTTAATATTTGTTGGTCAATTCTTTTACCACTAATTAAAGCAGAAATGCATTATATTCCTTTTGATTGAGTTAGTTGGGATATCTTAGGTGCTGAATTAGTTTGCCAATCATTCAAAGTAACTGATTGGCACCTGGAGTTTACTCCGAAACAAAAAAGTACTTTGAAATGATAGGTGTTGAATTCTGCAGTCAAGAAGATCTGCATCCTTCAAACATGGTCATAGTTATATATTTTTATATATAGCTCTGGCTTGGTCATAGGTGCCCTCTGGGCATTATTCTTCTCTGCAATATTTAAATTGTATTGGTGTAGATCAAATGTATGTTATAATTGTATCATATTTTGTATAAAAGTTTTACAATATTGTTTCACAAGTTATTTTATTTAAAGAGTCAAAAGTGCATATTAATTTTTGTTTCCTCTCACAAGTGATCTAAGAAAACACCCCCCTGGTTTAATATATAACAGGAATTGTCATGATGAAACAATTGTTTGTCTGTTCCAATTTATTTTAAGTGGATAAAATTTTGTTCCAAAATGGAGGCTTAAAATATTTTTTTTTTCAAAATGGAGACTTACTTAACACATGATTCACACAAAAATGATTGTAACTAGCAGCAGCAATTTTATAGGCTTTCCACCAGTCAAAACAAATTGTTAATTCCTCTTCCACATTTTGTTTGATGGCTTCTATCAGAATCGCCATTGTTTTATCATAAATTCTCATGAAGAAACACTTGCACAAGCCATCAAACATCTACTATTCTGGAAGAATTTGTCCAGCTTTGTTTTTTTATTTTTGTGCAAAAGATTCATCAATTTCAATGATTTTGTTAGGGCCTCCAATCTTATGTTTTTCTCACCTTATCATCACAGGAGCACAAACTTCCCATATAGTTATTCAGATCTATTACAGTTTTGTCTGCTAAAACAAGCTCTTGTTTCTTCCCTTTCTATTGGTGTTAACTTGCAAGCCCAGCTGTAAATAAATTGGATCGCCATCAAAAATGGAATTCTGGAACCCTTCAACCATGTTCCCTTATGAAGGTCTATTTTATTTATTACATCCTTAAAGTTTCAATGCCGTTGCTTGTCTGGAGTGTGGATGTACTCAACTACGTTCTCAGCAGCAGGGAAACTAAATGTTAAACCACTAAACATCACATGATCACTATCTCATACTAGCACATAATTGTTATTATGTTTAGTGGTTTAACACCAATCCTGCCTAATAGGATAGTGGTGGCAATAGTTGTTAAAGAGCCAAAGACACCAAAATGTATGGGTGCTGAATTGAGTTCAGACCCATATGACTATATAAGCTATTGAACTTAGATTGAAAATATTAATTGTGTTTTCAATTTCATTCTTATAGTTTTGTAGTTAAATAGAGTTAAAAGGTGGGTGCTGGAGGGTTGCATTAGATCCTAAGATCTAGGTGCAGTGCTCTCAGATCCAAGGCTCCTCACTGATGAAGGCCACAAGCCAGAAACTAGTCTGGGGATATTGGATGAGTAGGCACTAGATAGGGATTTTATGCACAAGCCTTCTGGCATTCATTGATTGCTCTTGTTAGCACAAGATGGCACTACTATATGGAGAGTTTTGCTTTGTTTTTTATTTTTTTTTTGCTTTGGTTTGAATTGTTAGAAACTAAAGTTCATCATATTGTACTGTTTAAAAAAAATTGTAGTATTAATCAGAAAATGGAAATCAGCACTGAAGTAAAAAACACTTTGAGAAGAACTTATCTGAATGAAATCTGGACAATAAATGTAAATTTATCATGTAAGACATCATTGGACAAGATCAGATGAGATTGCAGGGTTTATTAGATGGGATTGCAAGGTTAGACGTTTATCACAAATGTGAAAAAGCATAGCATGTCTCCTGCATTGCAGGTCTAATAAGTAAGTACCAAAATATATTTAATTAAACTGATTTAGGAAGAAAAAAAGCTTGTATAGGAAATAAATTATCTTTAATTAAACTGGTTTAGAAATGAATGTAGCTTGTATAGCAAATAAATTTGTATGGACAGAATTATCTTTAATTGGGCTAAATTTAGAAATGAATCTAGTTTATTTAAGAAACAAATTCCTAGAGATAAAAAGATTAAAAAAATCAATTAAATTTATTGGGAAATAAATTTCATCTGTTTAAACTTAAGTGACTTTCTAGTAGATAAAAATAAAACAAATCTATTGTGTTAACTGAAATAAAGAAATCAATAAAGTAAAAAAAATAAGTAAAAAAAACAACATCCCACCTGGTTTTGCAATAAAAATAATTTACTCCAGGAAAAGAAAAAGAAGAGAAAACACATAAGAAAAAGAGGTATATAAACTAGAGAAAAACAAAGAGTTTGTTCATTTTTTCTTTTCTGGACTTCATTTCTTGTCATTTTCCTGAAACAGTGGAAGATCATCAGTGGATGGCATTCCCAGGATCATGGCTCCTGTAGTTGCACAAGCCAACTAGAGACTAAGCAAGGGCTTATCCAGGGTTTAATATCAAGACTTTAGTAGAAATAAAGTACACCTTTTCTAATTGTTGAACTTTATAGAACCACAAAAGCAAAAGACTTTGGTATATATATATTGAAACCTTCCCCCGCTCCATATCTACAGACAAGGGCACAATATATATATATATATATATATTAAACCAATATCATCCATATATAAGGTATATGTACATTATATATTAATGTATAGTTTTTAAGTTTTTAGTGATTAAATTGTCTTAAAACTAAATTGTTTGCTTTGTTTGTGTATGTTTTAATTTGGGTTAGCTATTACTATTTGCTAGTCACCCAACAATACAATTAAGGACATAGCAGTTAAATAGACAGATGGATGGATAAATAAATAGATGAATGGAAAGATGAATGCATAGATAGATAGAGAGATTAATGATTTGTATTTGATAATGATCCCTCACAGTGGCTCAAAATAATGTCAACTAAATATATTTAGATACAATCCTTTATATTGACTATCAAGTATATGACAATAAGACAAATTGGTTAATGAGATATCTAAGATTTTCTACAATGTTGCATAAACATAAAACAATAATGATGATCAAACCAATTATCTAAATATAATCCAACTCTTTTGGTTGGCTAAAGGGTTTTGATCTGCTTAATGTGGTTGTCATTTCCAATGTTGGAAGTCCATATTTACAAAAACTTTTGAATATTTTTAAATTATATTTTTTCCTTCTTATCATTTCTGATTGCTAGCTAATCATAAAGCATAGACATTTGCAACAATAATCATTCATACATATATATTTTCAACTAAACAAATGTATACCATTGACATAAGATGCACACACATACATAAAGAGCAATTAATAGCACAAACTTTTTCAAGTCTAATGACAATTTTATTAGTATTAATATTACCATGTATACATGTTACAATAACCAATTACCAAAGTTTAAATAAATGCATTTTCCAGAGATATTGATTCTTCTGTCATTAAAAAAACTAGGTTTTATTACATTTGTGAATATTCGTTAATTTATTCGAAATCACTTCTGTCTTATTCTAAGAAGGAACAAATATTTTTCTCTTTTTTGATCAAACTTCACTGGTCCTAATATCCACTCCATATGTTCTTACTACAGCTGTTATAAGTATGTGATTACTCATAGAGTACATGGGCATGAGTGGGCTGCTCACCAACATGCATTAGCCAGCATGATGAATTAGTTGGCTTTTACCTCTGAGTGTAAGATCAAGAAACACCATGGTCTTTCTTCTCAGTTGGCTGATAGTTCTTAACTGTAATCAGGTGAGTTTTCTTGAAGGCATAATGAATGTGTGTGAATGAACTTTTTTTCTAATAGATATTAATAATCATGATAAACAAAAATAAATAGTGGCCCTTATTCCCAGGAGGTTGTAAAGTTTCCAGCCTAGCAGTGATTGGTGGCTGAAGGCTAAGAATCCCCTGATGACAGACTCAGGTTACCATTGGATGATGACCTTTCATTTAGGTGCTTACAACTGCAGATCATGTTCAAATAAAGGAATAATGATGAAAGAACTGTCTCATATTAAATGGAACATTATTGGAATTTGTAAAGTTAGAAGAAAAGATGAAGAGTCAATTGATTTAACAAGTGGACATGTACAATACTACAAATGAACAAACATTGGAAATACAAGTGGAGTAGGATTCATTATAAATAAAAAGTGGAATAACAACATTATGGAGATTGATGACATATCAGACAGGGTGGTAAGAATAGTTATTCAACTTAATAGCAAATATCAAATGAAGATAATTCAGATTTATGCCCTAACAAGTTCTCATAAGGATGAAGTAATAGAGGATATTTACATAGATGTACAAAGGCCTTTCATCATATCAAACATTTAAAAATTGTTATTGAAAATTTTAATACTAGAAGTGGTAAAAAACTAAAAGATGAAAGTGCTGTAGATAAATTTGGTTATGATAATAGAAATGAGATACAAGACATAGTCTTGCGGTGTTTGCAGAAATAGAACAACTTTATATTATAAATTCTTTTTTTTTTTTTTTTTGAGAAAAATGTTAAATGGACATGGACATGGAAGCATCCAAATGAAAGTACAGAAGAATTGGATTATATTTCGACTAACAGAAAATAAATATTTCAAGATTGTAATGTTATTAATAAATTCAACACAGGAAGTGATTATCGTTAGTGAGATGAAAGATACATGTTAATGCAAAATTTATTATGAAAAACAATATTCACAGTTGTTATTCCTAATCTTCAGAAATATTTTAATGAATTCTAAATTAGAACTTGCAAATCATTTTCAAATATTAATAAATTTTGAACATGATTCAGATTTGAATGAAATCGATAGGAAAATAATTGATACATCTACAAAACCTGCAACAAAGATAACTAGTAGAAAAAGCAGCAATTGATGAGTAAAATTTCTAACTGAAGAAAAGAAGAAATACGAAAATAAATAAAAATGGTGCATTAACAAAGAGTGAATATCTTGAATTTTGTAAAATGTTGCAAAAAAGAATTGATAATGATGTAAGACAGTGTAAATGTTAACTAACAGGGAAAGCTGTAGAAGAGATTAAAGTCTCAACAGGGTAAAACAACATATTAGTATTGGTAAGTAACTTAATTTTGCAATAAGAGAGATGATATCATGAAATGTGGAAAAGAGATCTAGCAAGAATTATATAGTAATAAAGAACAAGGAAAAGTATTTTCTACAAGTAATATATTTTATGAATTGGCCTGGATTTAAAATGAAGAAGTGAAACATGCAATTAAATTTTTGAAGAAGGGAAAAACTCCAGATAAGAAGCAAATGAGGAAATAGTAAAAATTTTGGCAAAGTTATATACCAAATGTTTAAATGATAAAGATGTACCAGATGATTGGAAGAATGCAGTATTAATATTAATATTTAAAAAAGGTGTTAAAGAAGATATTAGAAATTACAGACCTATCAGCCTTTTATCAGTTTTATACAAACATTTTACCAAGATAATTACAATGTGTCTACAGAGAACATTGAATTTCAACAAACCAAGGGAACACCTGGATTTAAAAGCGATTTTATTACAATAGATCATATCCAAGTATTGAAAGAAGTTATAGAAAGAATCAATGAATATGAATTGCCATTATGCTTTGAATTTTAGATTATGAAAAGGCATTTGATTCTATAAGCATTTCTTCAGTGATTAAAGCATTGGATCATCGAGGTATAGACCCAGGTTATTGTCATATTCTGAAGAATATTTATAAAAATGTAACAACAACAATTAAATTACATAATGATACTAGTATATAATTTTAATGCGCAAATACGCGCACAACAACTGAGCTTCATCAGGATTAAATAAAAATATATTATAAACTCAAAATAATTATAATATCTAAAGAATAATGCCCGAGCGCTTTCAAGAGAACTTAGCTCTCATAATCATGGGCAACAAAGAATAAGCATAGCGTGTTGGTATATGCTAAAATATGCTGATATATGTAAATTAGTTGAAAATAAATGCGTCAGCTCTAAATGATCCATTTCTTAGAGATTTTGTAACACACATCTTTCCTATAATTATTTTAAGTTTATAATATATTTTTATTTAATCCTGATGAAGCTCGGTTGTTGTGCGTGTATTTGTGCATTTAAATTATATACATGTATAATAAGCACCTGAGTTTAATAATTTCTTTTTATAATGATACTAGGAAGATTAATATTGAGAAGGTTGTAAGACAGGGTGACTCCACATCTCCAAAACGTTTACTGCAGTGCTGCAAGAGGTATTTCATGGACTAAAATAGGAAGCTAAAGGAGTAAAAGGAAATACAGATATTTAAATTACTTAGATTTTGCAGATGATGTAATTGTTTGCTTAAGAGCTTTAGAAAATGTTGCAGGAATTATCAGGTGAAAATAAGTGAGTAGGACTAAAGATAAATGCTAAAAAGATTAAAGTAATGTTCAGTGGATTTTCTCAAAAGATGTGAAAATAAAGATTGATAATGATGAATTAAAAGAAGTTAATAACTACAACTACCTTGGTCAGATTATTACTAAAGTTGCAAACATAAACAAAATTAATCATGGAATTAAACTTGTTTGTAGTACCTTTGATAGAAATAATTTAATATTAAAAGAAAATATGCCTCTGTATTTGAAAATGAAGATTTTCAATAAACATGCTTTCTCAGTTCTTACTTATGGAGCTGAGACTTGAACACTTAACAGAATAGCAATATAGAGACTTCAGACCACTCAACAAAGTATTGAGAAATGCATGTTAGGAGTAACAAGAAGAGATCAAAAATGAAGTACATGGGTTAAAGAACAAGCAGATGCCAATGACATCATTGAAGAATTAAGAGTCTGAAGTAGAGTTGGGCTGGACATATTTCTAGAAAAGATAATAATAGGTGGACAGCTGAAATCTTAAACTGGATTCCAAGAGATTGTGAAAAAGATCTAGAAACTGGCCACATGTGAGATCGATCAATGAATTAAGGAAGTGTGTCAAGATGATGTGGAGAAGAGAGGCTAGAGGTTGGAGAAGATGGATTGAAATTTGGAGAGCCCTTCATCCTGCATTGGATTGGTAATGGTTTAAAATGATGATGATAGGTCAAAAAATAAACAAATGATAAATCATAAATTATACTCAAAATGATAAGCCTTTTGTAAATTGAATAAAGTAATGATTCTTGCAAATAAATTGACTTAGTATTTTGTGTGAATATATATACCATATATACCTTACCAAGTTATATTTTTTAATTACTTATAGCATATCTTGATAGTTTGATCTTTCTTAAATAGTGATGCCCAAATTTGGAATAATATTGTTTAAATTCTTTGCAAGGTTATTCATAATTTAAGTGTAAATATTTCTTGAGTTGTAAGCTTGTTGTTTCATAAATTCATTATGATGCTAGGTCTTAAATTGCTTTTAGGCAAGCAGTATATCAGGTTAGACTCATGGTTCAAAACAACATATTAGGTAATTAAACAGATTATCAGTTCAGGGCTTCTTCTTTTAAAAGTTTTTCCAACCTTTGCATTCTTTTACCTCAGAAGATTTATGTAAATGAAAACAATTAGTGATTTCTAGACGGACCTTCTATAGATTATAACAAAAATAATAATTTTCTCATAGAGAATCTTCTAAAAAGCCCTTTTCCCACTGTTAAATTACTGCTTTCTCATCGTCATCAGGATCTAATGTTAGAATCAGTCAGTATTAATTATCAATCTAAAGAAAATTATGTGAATTAATATTGAGGCAGAAGGGAGAAGTGTTTGTACAACTAAATCAAAAGTGTTCTGAGCTTGTTACCTATCTTAGACTTGATAGTTGAAATTACTTAAGACAGTAGTTATATTATAATCTATTTTGGCCATGAATATGAGGGACAAAACCTCGAAAGTACCAGGCCTGATTAATTTATTTTACTTTAATTGTTTTTGTTACAACTAATAGCTTCTTCACCCAGCGTATTAAAGTGCTCGTATATACTATTATAATCTTTACTATATTTATTTTTATTACTAATAACATCATTTCTCTCTATATATTTATTTTTTCGATGATCTTATTTATCATTTTATTATTTTTTTACCGAAGCTTTAAAAAATCAAACAAATCTTTCTTATAATGTTTCCTTTTATTCAATGATCCCCCGTAGTTTCATTATTTATTATCTTATTTAGATTTATTGCAATCCAGTAGGAAAGTTTTATATTCTTTTCCAACACTTAATATATGATAATACAGATTATAATAAACATAAAATCACTATAAAAACACTTAAAATTATGTGTGGTCCTTATTATAATATATAAATTATTTAGATTTGTTTTAGAGAATCACCCACAGTCAGTACATATATTATATTTAAATAAAACATCAAGTGGATGAAATTTTTAATTTTGCTTTCAATTGGTTTAAATTAAAGAAACTCACCATCAAATATATATCTCATCATGATTTCCACTTAATGACTGCCTGTAAACTGTTCCAAACAGCACTGACTTTATAATTTCTGCAAGAGTGACCTATTATTTTTTATATATATAACAGCTACTTTTTTAAATTTTATTTTACATACTCTTAAAAAATATCAGTGACTTCAATATCTCATTTATTTTAAAATTCACAAAAATGGGATTTAGTTATTTCAAATAGCAGAAAAAGGAAGGGGGTAAATTTTAATGTTTCTTTTAGCGAATGAAATGTTCTATACACATATTATTGTGGCATAGTGCATTATTTGCCTAAATTATAGTATTAAAACAAGGGTTATTCATTTTAAGCAGTAAAAATTATTTCAATGTCATTAGAGACATTCCATACTGCAGTACTGACATTTGGCTGACTCTTGTAAATATATGTGCTTTTAATCTGGGGGTTGTGACAAGATTGAACCCATAGATTTCTGCATGTTCCATCTCATGGATAGTTGAGATTCTTAGATCTTTTCTGTATAAAAAGGGCACCTGCGCATCTGGTTAATCCAGTATGTCTGGCCCACGCCATGTCAAACCATATTTCTCCCTAAGCACTGTCCTAAAAAGGGGATCTTAGACTTGTTTCATCCAGGAGCACAACTTTCTTATTTCTTCACTATCATGCCAGAATCACCACTTCTTAGTTTATTGTTATCTTTTGCTTCATGACCTAGTTTTAATGTTGTAATATTAAAAGGTGTTCTGCTTAAATATATATAAATTCAAATATTGTTAGTTTTATTAATTAGTAATGTTGTATTAGTCTTGTTATACAATCCCACTGTCATAATTTGTTATTTCTTTATTTTGAGAGTATGTGCCAGGGAAAAATAAAGCATCCTTCTTTCCAAATGTTAACTAAAAGAATCCTTTGTAAATATTCTGCTGCATAATAAAATGTAATTTCAAAATGTTTTTTTATTTATTTTCACAATTGCAATGACATAAATAATTTTTATTATGTATATAATTAATCCAGGAATGCTCCTTGGAACCATATGTTGGTCACCACTTTCCATAACCATGGATTAAAAGTGTTAATAGCAATATAAGGCCAATATTATGTGCTAATGATTGGCATTTTAATACCGTACCCACTAAAACTTTCTGTTTGTGTATATATGCTAATTTGTCTATAAAAGGGCATATAAGGAGTGTTAATGTGAATTCCTATATATATCAATCTATCACTTTAGTAGACAACTCATTCACAAACATGCCAATGTACATATTCAATTTATTATTTTAATCATTAGATTATTAAACTATATTTGTTACTTACTTCTTTGAATGTTTGAATTGTTTTTCTTCCACTTCCATAAATCCAAGCAGGTGTTTGCTTTCCTATCATGTTTTGGAATGGGGTTCAAACCCTTTGTTAATATTTTAAATACTCTCATGATAATTTTATGGATTTAAACTATATCCTAGGTTAAGTAATGCTATAATAGATGTATGAGTCTCATTGTCTCTCTGATCTGCTAGCGGGCCAGACTAAAGAATGAAATTCCTTGTGCCATCATTATATGTTATTCATTGGGTGTTTGAGCTGGGGCTTGGAGAATGTGTTCAAACTCAGAGATGGTCCCTGATCTAAATCTCAGGCTTGACTAAGTTTGGAGTGCATTTTTTGAGTTCTAGCCATGTTAGATGAATCAGCATGTTTTGACTGGTAGAGTTTTTTTTTTTTTTTGGCTTGGTGCAACCAACATGGGTCTTCAATGTAAACACCCACATACCTGAATAATGACTATGTTTGTATGTATAAAATGCAAAAATATATAAAATTGTAAAAGATAAAAGAGAAATTCTTTTTATAGGTGTATTGCATAGAATGTTCCCAGGTTGTGGTCAGTGATGCAGCCTGAACTGAACATTGTTTCCTTTATATAGACACAGATTACAAATATATATGTGTGTATTGGGATACAGATTATAAATATATAAGTGTGTGTATTGGGACACAGATTACAAATATATATGCATGAAATTTTTTTCCCAAGTTATTAAACTATTCAATAATCCTGAACTGAATACTGTTTGTTCTCTATTTTTCTCTTTTGCATGGTCAACAGATAAAAAAAAAAGGTGTGGAATATTTTCCATGGTTTAGTTGCTAAAACTTAGTAAATTATTTTATAATCTTGAATTGAGCATGTAGCATACTATCAAATGTCAACATGTTTTTATGATGAAATTTTTGTGTCTTACAATGACTGTTATCCATACATATATGAAAGAGTTTAAATAATTTATAAATTGTTGATTACTCTGTGCTGGTTGGTGCCCTTAATAAAAAGAATTTTTTCCAACCAGTAGTAGAATCAAATATAAAAACTTTGGAAGTGGAGGATTCGAACTCAGATAACTATTGAGAGCAAATTTTTTTTAAGTTAATGTTGTAGGGATTTAATCACAGGTTATAATTCATATTATGATTTTTTTTTCAGGTTCCGTGATACGACCAAGAGAAACCAAAGGGAGGAATGGATAGGAGATTATGATGGTAGGAATAAAATATTAAAATGAACTGATTTTTTTGTTCAGCAAGTGTGATGTGAATGTTTGAGCAAAGCTATAGTGAGGCATATATGTAGAAAGTGGGGGAGCAGTGATTGGTTAGGTGAAGTGGGGGAGCAGTGATTGGTTAGGCGGGATATGATTTTAAAAGAGGGGAAAGGTGCTTTTATTTTTTCTCAAAGTAACCTTTATTAATAAAAGATTACAAAAATTTTGGGTACATTTACCCATTGAAAGGATTACACAGTGATTCAATGTAACAAGGTGAAATGTACATATGTTCAAAAATAATTGCATCCATAAAAATTGCTGTAATGTGATTAATGTGTATCTGTACATGGATCCACATGGCCCAGCTGTTGAGAAGTTAACCATCACCCAATGGTCCCATTCCTGGGGCCCCAAAGTGAAGACTCAAATGCTTTAGCTGAATAGGTGAAGTCCAGCATTGTGCCAACCACCACAACAGGCAGCGAGGTCCAAGGCCCAAGTTCACAGGGCAATAAACTCAAACCACAGCCGAGCAATGTCAAGACCATTCTGAAGTTCTCTGCCTCCCAATTAGCAGTCCAAATGAGCAGGGACCACAATCAGTCTATCTGCCCAAAATATTGGAAAGCAAACTTGGGTAAAAACTAAGAAGTAATAAGTAAAGAGCCAGATTGACACTGCCCAAAACCAGCCTATCAGGGGACACAGCAGCCAACCAGAGCAGGAATAGCATCAATTTTGACCATGTAGCCCCCCAGCAGGTGTTCTGGGTAGTGGAAAAATTGTTAACAGCCTGCACTGTAAGCCAGATACCTAATGTCTACAACCAGCCACCCCTGAAGAAAAAGAGGGGAGTGCAGACCCAAGCCCACAAAACAGATCTCCATCAATGTTACAAAAAAATGGCGATGGCTCAAAACAGACCCACCACTTTACAAATGCACTAAATTTAAAGCTAAAAAATGAAACCTAATGATAGTGAGTGCAAATCAACACTGACCTATCAACTAATACATCATGGGCTGCAGTAGCCCTTCATGACGAAGTCCATGTGAATGTAGTGACTTTCACTCTCCCGGCATAAATAGTAAAGAAAAGGAAACCATAAATTATATCATTGAAATATATAGAGAGAGAATTCACAAGTGTAAAAGGACTTCCAATAATAAATGGACTATAAGCAAACAGAACATTATGAAGAGGGTCGAGACAAACAAGATGATTCAGATATCAGTGACAGATCTTTCCAAGCCACACCAGATGTAGAAAATCCAATGGGACCATCAAGTCTTGAAATATAATTCAAGGATCCAGAGAAATTATTGCATAAACTCAATGGACAACAAAAGGAAAACAAATTCAGCCAAACCATAACAATGATGATGCACCACTTGGTGTACGAAATGGAAGGAATTTCAGAAAAGAGTTTAAAAAAGTATACAGGAAACAAATGAACCAAACCAAGGAAAATAACCCAGGAGTAAAGAAACAGAGCAAAAAACATACCATTGGACACTGAAGTTGAACCCCTTACTACTATGAAATCAGCAACTAATCCAGAACAACTAGTTAGCACCAAGGGCAATCTATTATTGTGTGTTGTATGCAATTCAGGTCTTCTGTGGTGTACCTAAGTTAAGTTCCCAGGAATATTTGGAGAGTTTGAAGGAATTATCCAATTAGCAATGTGGAACAAATAGCCATCACTAACCAGCATTTGAAGACAATAGCCAAAGATTGGTGGTGATCCTTAAATTATAAACCTAAAACCTCTGAAGAATACTGCCATGCCCTATTCATAACCTTTGAAGTGAAGAAAGACATGAAGTTATCCTGCACTCCATACCATAAAAAAATTCCAAGCCAACCACCAAGAAATGCACGTGCAATTCTTTTTGAATTCTGATCTCTCCCAAACTTCACATATTCAGATGCTCATATTATTTAAACAATACAACATAACCTGTTGATGAGAGTGCAAGAAATGATGATCCCAAGTCAGTCGACCCTATTAATGAAGTGACTGAATTTTTGATATCAATTGATTCAGAGAAAAAGGGTAGGGTGTGAAGAATCTGAAACTGAAATCCAAACCACTGAAATAGCAGAGAAGCATTCAGACTTGCCATTCAACTAGCGACAAAGGAAATGCTAACCCCAGCATCAGCCAAATAACTAAGATAATTTATGAGAAGGAAAATACAGGAGATAGAATGACCATGAGCTTGTGCCCATCATCGAAGTAATGATCGAATTCACAAAGATAATAGCCTTAGTCAATTCAGGGAGCCAAGCATCAATTGTGTCAAAAGTGCAGATCAAGAATATAAATAAAGAACAGGAGATCATGCAACTTTCAACACATAATTGACATTGGCCAATGAAAAAAAATCATGAGTGAAAACAGTCAGACATGGTTGGAGGTGGAGATCAATAAGAAACCGATGGGCCATACCTTTTTAATTATGACCAGACTCATTTATGATGTGGTGTTCAGTTCTGATTTCCTAACCCAATATCATGGAGTTATTGATATTTCAAAATTTATCCCTCAACTCATAACAGAGAATAGAAGCTGTCTGATCCAGCCTGTCAATCCAGCACTGATTTCCAGAAAGGTTTATGATTCAGCCATTACACAGTCTGAAGATAGTGGATGCATCCAGAAAATATTAAAAGACCATCCCAGGTGTTCTCCAGGACAAATAAAGGGGTACACTCAAAGAATTAGAGTAAAAGAGGAGTCATATCCCCAATTCAAAATATACCCAATCCCACTATAATATTGGGATGAAGTGGAAAAGCAGATTCAGCAAATGATTGACTGAGACATCATCAAGCAAAGCCCATCCCATACAACAATCCATTGGTCATGGTAAAAAAAGAATGGAGATTTGTGGGTATGTTTGGATGCTCGAAAATTGAACAATATAACACAAATTCCTGAAAGAGACATATTTCCACTGATACAGGAGGTGTTTGTTTATTTGGCAGGACAGACCATATTTCTCTATGTTAGATCTCACTGCCAGTTATTAGCAGATGACCTTGGACCCTCATGACCAGAAGCACCCCACATATTGGTATGGTGGGTATACTCATGTGTTCAAAAGAGTTCCTTTTGGAACTATTAATAGTAGAGTGGGATTGATGCATTGCTTAAAACGGGTCTTCTCCAAAGGAAATACAAAGTCAAATGGTGTGTAACATAGACAACACAGTAATTTTTATCCAAAAATGTCACAGAGAAGCTGAAGTGCTTAGAACAATTTTTCTACAAATACAGAACATCATATGCTGCCACCCTGCATCCACAACCCTCCAAAATCCTCAACAGAGTGACCAAGCCCTAAGAATTATGGTGACAATGATGAAAACTTCTGTGGAAACCAAAATAATAAACCTAAGTTACTGGCAAGATAACTAATATGCTTAAGTCATCACAAACTTACAAGCAAATCCCTCCATGGATACCACTAAAGGAGGTATGGATACCACTAAAGGAGGTATGGAGTGATACTCCAATTCCAATTAAAAGACAGGATTCTACAAGGGAAAACACAGGATAAAGAGAATCCATGGAAGATCATGATGCCTAGCAGGCTCAGAGTCTGAATGATTGAGCACATCCACCAAACTTTGAGACATTATGGTCAAGAAAGATAGAGGAGTCTGTGAGGTGCTAATTTTATTGGTCTAGTATGTATGCCCACATCCTCACCATATTAGAAAAATGTACAATGTGTGCACAAACTAAGTTCCCAAACAAGTCTTATGCTGAAACATTAAAACCAGTCATTGTGTCAAAGCTAAATGAACTGTTTTCAATTGACCACAATGGCTCTTTGCCAAGGTTCAAAAGTTTCCAATATTTGCTCATGACATATGACATTTTTTCCAAGTATGTGCAGTTATATCTCGTTTGAGCTACCAACCCCAAGAACACTATCCGTACCCTCCAAAACAAACAGTTCCCCATGGTGGGAAAACCTGATACAATCATAACCGATCACAGTCAGCCTTTACATTTAGGGAATGGAGAAACTGAACTGTAAGACAACAACTCAACCACCACTTGACATCAGTTAGAAATCCCCAATCCAATGCTTGTGAAAGGGTCATGAGAGAAATCAATTGGCCATTTTGCACCTACATGTCGGCCAACCATCAGGCTGGGTAAATAAAACCCCAGAAATAATCAACTGTATCAACAATACGATAAATGAATTGGTTTTATGACCAAAAGCCTCCGTCATTGGGAACAATGTTCCAACCTATTTCCAAATCTGTTGCCAATAGATGAAACCATTATCAACCATATGCAGGACCAAGAGGCTACCAGAAGAACAGCTCACCCATATGACTAAGAATTGGGTGAGGAGAGGGTGGACACATCACCAATTCTGGGAAGGGGGTCAAGGGTGGTTAAGATCTCCAAAGACCAGCAATGGATCAAAGAAATAATTCATTAAATTCTTTCCTCTATATAGTGGACCAAATGTCATTTAAAAGGAAATATCATGAAAAGGCTTTTCTGTTAGCAGGAGATGGAATTAATGGAATATACAATGCACGGCAACTGAAATCATATGTACTGCCAGATCTGTACAAATAATAATATGATATACTAACCTGGAAAGCCACAGACCTATGACCAGGATAATCCAAATGGCCAAAGGCATTTGAAAAATGCCTAGTTTTTATTTCTTTCTCTTTCATTCTTTTCTTCCTCTTACTTATCAATGCTAATATCACTAGGGGTAATAAAAGGGGGAAATATCAAAGATGACACTGATTCTGCATAAAAATTAAAGGTACATAAAAATTAAAAAATTGGTTTTTTTGTTTCTCTTTGGTCATCACCTGAAGACTCCAAGTCAAAACATTTTTATTATTATTATTTTTCATTTCATTATAAGTGGGGAAGTATGAAGCAGTCAATCTTAGTCCAAGATTGAGCTTCATGGTTGTACATACTTACCAACCACTAACCTTAATTTAAACCCCACACCCCATCCTGCTCCTTTATTTATGTATGTATAGTTCATATTTATATTTCTGAGAAGTGTGCCTAAAAATTATAAATTTGAAATTTATAATATTTTTTTTATTTGCTCTTTTCTTTATTAAAGTACCTGTGTGTGACTCAGACATATATATATATAGGGATCATATACACTAACAAAATCCTGTGTGTGACTCAGACATATATATATATATATATATATAGGGAGCATATACACTAACAAAATATTAATTATAAATATTTTTTGAACATTTCATGAATTTTTTTATTATAAATATTTTTTGTACATTTCATGAATTTTTTTATTTTTTTTCTATTAAACTATATATTTTATGTAAAATCCAAGATGGAAGATGCAACCATTAAATGTCCAAAATCAATTAAATGGGTGGAAATGTAATATTGTTTCAGTTTTCTAAAAAAATCTTTAATTAAAGTTTTACTAAAATAAAATGGGGAATAAAACTAATGGATTTTACTTTTGTTGTAAACATTGTTGTCAGATCTAATTCCAACATCAAAATAGATTTGAATACATTTTTGGAACATTATCTAATGGGTGCATCTCCAAAAACAAAGGAACAAAGAAAAACATTGTATTTCTTTGACCCTTGACATTGGAAATTGTTTTGGGCCATAGATAAAACACTAAAAGTATTTCACAAATACCTGAGTGGAATATAAAATAGGCTGAATTTGAAGACTAAGGAGAAATGACTAGTGAGAAAAGATTTTGCTGACAGAACTTGTGTGTTTTGACCCTGAAATGCCATTTGAGGAGTAAGCCAAGACACTTCCCCAAATTTGGGGTCATCATGCTTGTACCATCATGCATCCACCTTGAAATATGTTAAGTAGCCTGAAACATGTACTCTTAAATTTCCAAATGGAAGCTTGCTGATATCAGAACAACTGAAGTATGGATCTTTAAATTGCCATGCATGAGCTGAACTGTTCTCACAGACTCTTTAAAAGTTTTCAAGGTAACTATTTCCATACTACCACCTAAGAAACTAAAGCCATCTCAAGTAATCTCAAATTCTTCTACCAAGTCTTTCAAATTGTTCTTTGTCTCCCTCTGTAAACTATACTATGTAAAAGTTTCCTCTCTCTCTTTATTAATAATTTCTATTGATATAACTCTCATATGCCCTGAAATTCTTTTACTTTAATGCGATCTGTTGTATTACATTTATTGATTTATGTGCATATTTTCAACCTTCTTTAATATGCCAATCTACAGTAATCTTGCAAGTTTAATTTCTAAACCCTTTTTTTGTTTTGAATCATGAATTAAACCTCCACGTATTGAGGGTAATAATTTTCCATTCATTTGTAATGCACCACTAGCCAATATGCTCACCAGATTGCTGTCATGTGTTAATATTTTGTTTTGTGATTTAAATTATAGTATTAATTATAGTATTAAAATAAAGGTTATAGTATTAAAATAAGAGATATTCATTTAATAAGAGTTATTCATTTTAAGCAGTAAATATTATTTCATGTCATTAGAGAGATTTCTCTATACTGTGGAAATGATATTCAGCTGACTGGATTTCGGCATGTTCTGTTTCATGGATAGTTGAGCTTCCTGGGATCATTGCCATATAAAAAGGGCACCTGCATATCAGGTTAATCCAGTACGTCTGGCCTGCACCATGTCAAACCATATTTCTCCCTAAGCACTGCCCTAAAAAGGAAGTCTTAGACTTCATTCCATTCAGGAGCATGACTTTCTTATTTCTTCACCATCATGTCACTACCACCACTTCTTAGTTTATTATTATCTTTTGCTTTATGACCTAGTTTTAATGTTGGAATATTAAAAGGTGTTCTGCTTAAATATATATAAATTCAAATATTGTTAGCTTTATTAATTAGTAATGTTGTATTAGTCTTGTTATACAAACCCACTGTCAATATTTATTTCTTTATTTTGAGAGTATGTGCTAGGATAAAATAAGGTGTCCTTCTTTCCAAATAAAAGAATCCTTTGTAAATATTCTGCTGCATAATAAAATATAATTTCAAAATGTATTTCTATAATTTTCATGACTGCAATGGTGTAAATAGTTTTTATTATGTATGTAATTAATCCAGGAATGCTCCCTGGAACCATATGTTGGTCACTACTTTCCATAACCATAGATTAAAAGCATTAATAGCAATATAAGGTAATATTATGCACTAATGATTGGCATTTCAATACTGTACCCACTAAAATTTTGTGTTTGTGTATAATTGTCTATAGAAAAGCATGAATTCCTTTATGTGTGAATTCCTTTATGTGTGATCTACTGCTTTAGTAGACTGCTCATTCATGCACATACCAATGTACATATTCAATTTATTATTTTAATTATTAGACTATTAAACTATATTTGTTACTTATTTATTTGATGCATTGATTTCTTCCACTTCCATAAATCCAACCAGGCGTCTGCTTTCCTATCAGGTTTAGGGATGAAGTTAAAAGCCTTTATTAATATTTTAAAATAATCTCCATGGATTTAAACTATATCCTTGGTTATGTAATGGAGTCTCATTGTCTCTCTGATCTGCTAGTGGGGCTGGATTAAAGTACGAATTCCTTGTGCATCATTATATGTTATTCATTGGGTGTTTGAGCTGGGACTTGGGAATGGGTTCAAACCATGTTGATTCCTACCCTAAATATTAGTCTTGACTGAGTTCGGAGTGCATTTCTTGAGTTCCAGAAATGTTAGATGGATCAGCATGTTTTGACTGGTACAGTATTTTTAAAATTATTGTGCTATTTATATATAATAACTTTCTCGAAAAGGAAATTTAGATAACTGATTAAAGAGACAATCATAAACTGCTAATGGACGCAAATGCTCTGGAAAACATCACAGATTAATATAAACAAAACTTTATTATTTTAAGTAAAGCAATAAACATCATAGTTTGTAACTACTTCACTTATCTACCAATTAGTACCTTTAGCAATGAATAATGTATTTATCTAGTTATATGTATATAATAATTTTAGTTATGAGTTAAAAGCAGAATTAAAAATGGTTAGCCTTGCCATAAAAAAAAATTCTAAGTGAAAAAAGAAAGTTCTTAATATTGGGAGGACCAATTGAATGATCTGTAACGTTTTATGTTTTTTAGGTAGGTAAAGTTCTTTATGCATTTAAAAGAAGCTTCACTATGAGCCAGAAAAACAAAGTTAGAAAACTAATTAACATAACATTTAGAAGAAAGTAGTTACTAAACAAGAAAGCTGATCTCTGAATATGAAATGGCTAAATATGGGTGACCTGTATAGAAGGAAACAAACATAATGGATGAAATTAATCTTTTAATTAAATTTGGAGGTAATGCTTTTACACACTTGACATTTTGCAACATATTTTTTCTTTCAGCAGTTATGCGATCTTTGCAATTAATAGTTGCCAGATGACACTGCTCAATAAATCCCTATCTACTGGTATCCTATCCAATATCCTCATACCACTATCATGCTTATGGCTTTCATCAGCAAGAACTTTGGATTTTTTGCTAAGATTGAAAAAATTTGTGTTTTAAAAATTGAGATGATAGTTTCTTAATAAACCAGAGTCATAAATAATGACTTCCAGAAAGAATGTGCATTAGATCCTAAAGGTCTAACTGCACCATTCCAAGATCCAAAGCTTCTCAATGGTGAAAACATTAACCTTAAAACTAATCTGGTCATATTGGATACAACAGCATTGGATAGGGATTTAGTATCACCTGGAATATAATAGTTGCTAAGGCTTACACTAGGTGTCATAATTGTGATGGAAGATAAAAGTATGAATAACTTAAGAGTAAAAGGAAATACGCTATATGTTTGAAAAGAAAGATTTTTAATAAATAGGTCTTATTATTCTTACTTATAAATTTGAGATTTACACACTCAACAGAAGAATAATACAGAGACTTCAAATCACTCAAAAAAATATGGAGTAATATTTTTTGGAAATAACAAAAGAAGAATGAAGATCAAATAATTGGATGAGAAAACAAACAGATATCAATGACACCATTGAAAAAATTATAGAGAAATGCAATTGAATTGGAAATATTGCTAGAAGAATTGAAAATTGATGCATAGTTGAAGTTTTAAATTGAATCTTAAGAAATTGTAAAAAAACTTAGAAAGAGATCTCATGTAAAATGGATGGATGAAATATGGAAGTTTGTTAGTGGGTGTGTAAAAAAAAATATATGGATCAGAGAAATTGAATTAAAGTTAAACAGATCTTCATTCTACAGTAAACTGATAATAGTTTAAAGTGATGATGATGGGCAATTAAGACAAGTTTGTTTGCATTCTTATTTTATGTTTTTAAAAGTTTGATTTTAGTTTCACTTTAATAAAACAATTACAATTACACACAACAATTAATTTTATATGTATTTTTAGTTTAATATTTTTGATTTTATGTTATATGTTTTCTGTTTAAATGATGATACTGGAAGATAAATTTTCTCTAGGTAAAGAGCATGGGTCAGATTACTCCTAAATGCATGTCTTTCAATGTCTGCTATAATGAAAGGAATGTATAATGAACCAGCTTCTGGAAACAATTATGTTCATTGCAGGAGATCTACTGTCCACTAGCCTAAAATTTACATTAGTACTAATGAATATTCAGCACGTATCCATATGAAGTGAACTTATACACTTCAGTCTTATTAAAGTGTTTTAGTGATTTTGAAAATCATAATGATAATATTAATCTTTCAGAAACATAAGAATTAATATTACTATTCTTTTCATTTTATAAGTTACTTAATCTTCAACAATAATATTTTTTCAAAAAACTAAAATAAACATCACAAGATGGCATTACTGTATGGAGAGTTTTGCTTTGTTTTGAAAACTAAAATAAGTAGTATGAATTAAATCTAAACTAAGTAGTATGAATTAAATAAGTGTGTGAATGGGTTTATGTTGCTGTTTATTTTACTGTTTGCTTTCACTTATCAAATCATTTTTAAAAGAAAGTATTTAAAATGTTTTTATCTTGTTAACAGAAATTAAAATAATACTCCTTTAATATTTGCAGTGTCAAAAGTCCTTTCTAATTTATTTTCTCATTAAAATAAATAATATGAGAAATGGAATTATAAAAGAAAGTCCAACATGGAAGGTAAAGATAAAAGAGGGACTACCTATAGGACAGTGAAGTAAATAAATATATATTGATAAATTAATGCTTAATAGGTCAGAATCATTATCATTAACCATTATCAATCCACTGCAGGATGAAGGTCTATCCAAGTTCAATTCATCTTCTCCAATCTTTAGCTTCTCATCTCCACATCACCCTTGCACACTTTCTTATTTCATCCATCATCTCATATGTTGTCTCTTTCTGGGTCTTTTACAATCCATTGGAATCCAGTTTAAGATTTCAATTGTCCATCTATTATCATCTCTTCTAGCAATATGTCTGGCCCAATTCCACTTTAGTCTTCTAATTTTTTCAATGAGGTCAGTAACACCTGTTTGTTCTCTTACCCATATATTGTGTTTTCGATCTCTTCTTGTTACTCCTAACATGCATCTCTCCATACTTCTTTGAGTGGTCTGACATCTCTGTATTGCTCTTCTATTAAGTGTCCAAGTCTCAGATCCATAAGTAAAAACTGGTAAAACACATTTATTAAAAACCTTTCTTTTCAAACATATAAGCATATTTCCTTTTAGTATAAAGTTATTTCTACCAAAAGCACTCTAAACACATTTAATTCTATGATTAATTTCATTCATTATATTTCCATCTGTATTAATAATCTGACCAAGGTGTTTGTAGCTGTTAACTTTTTCTAACTCATTATAATCAATTTTTATTTTCATAGTTTGAGAAAATTCATTGAACATTACTTAAGTCTTTTTAACATTTATCTTTAATCCTACTTTCCTACTTTCATCTGATAACTCCTGCAACATTTTCTGCAGCTGTAAAGCATTATTTGAAAAAACAACTATACCATCTGCAAAATCTAAATGACTTAAATAATCTCCATTTAGTTTCACTCCTTTAGCTTCCCATTTTAATCCACAAAATATTTCTTACAGCACTGCTATAAAATGTTTTAGAGATATGGAGTCACCCTGTCTTACACCCTTCTCTATGTTGATTTTCCCAGTATCATTATGTAATCTGATTGTTGCTGTTGCATTTTTATAAATATTCTTTAAAATATGACAATATCATGGATCTATACCTTGACAATCCAATTCTTTTAATCACTGAAGAAATGTTTATAGAATCAAATGCCTTTTCATAATCTACAAATCCAAAACATAATGGCAACTCATATTTATTTGTCATTTCTATAACTTCTCTCAATACCTGGATATGATCTACTGTACTAAAACCACTTTTAAATCCAGCTTGTTCTCTTGGTTGGTGGAAATCCAATGTTCTCTGTAGACGAGTTGTAATTATCTTGGTAAGCATTTTGTATAAAACTGATATAAGGCTGATAGGTGTGTAATTTCTAATATCTTTTTTATCATCTTTTTTAAATATTAATATTAATACTGCATTCTTCCAATCATCTGGTATATTTTGATCATTTAGACATTTGGTATATAACTTTGCTAAAAAAAAATTCTATTTTTTCACCTGCTCCTTTTAATATATCAATTATAATTCCACATTACATGGAGCCTTTCCTTTCTTCATACATTTAATTGCATATCTCACTTCTTCACTTAAAAATTCTAGGAAATTCTGAAGATGTAATAGATATAGGAGGTATGTCTTCTTTATTACTATATAATGCCAGATAGAAGCCTTCTATCCATTTTATGATGTCAGTAATAAGTTCCATCTTTTTTTCTTTTTGCAGATATACATTTCCTACCAATACCAAAATGTAATTTTACATTCATGAGGCTTTCATTTTCTTCTACAGCTTTCCTTGATAGTTCACAGTTATACTTTCTTATATCATTTTCAATTCTTTTCCACACCATTTTACAAAATTCAAGGTATTCAATCCTTTTTAATGCATCATTTTTGTATATCTTCATATTTCTTCTTTTCTTCATAAATTCTTTAGTGTCAGTAGAAATTTTATTGATCAATTGCTGCTTTTTCCACCAGCTATTTTTGTTGCATTTTTTCAAAGTGTATCAGTTATTTTCTTATTAATTTCATTCAAATCTAAATCATGTTCAAAATCTATTAATACCTGAAACTTAATTTAATTGTAGAAATAACATATAAGTAGTTGGTTTGTTATTCAGCTATGTGTGATTTATTACTTATTACCATCTATGATTATTTTATAGAAACAATAATGTGGTTGCCTCAATATTATGAAGTTGAATGGCGGACTAATGAAGTATATAGCCACATATAGGCAACCATCTATGATTATTTTATAGAAACAATAATGTGGTTGCCTCAATATTATGAAGTTGAATGGCGGACTAATGAAGTATATAGCCACATATAGGCATTATAAATTTCAGTTATTAAGACTCAGTATAGAAGCATGAGATTACAGTTGTATAATCAAGACCATGAATCAAAGAGAATAAAGAAACAAGACAGCTAACAAAATAATATTTAATTAATACATGAATTGGCTATTTACAATTTGTTATAAATTACAGTTTGGTAATATGGTCTAAATATTAGTATTAATACAATTAGCTTAACCAGCCTAGTGCTATCTAAGAAATCAATAATAATAAAACTAAATTAACTCATACCTATAAAAGCATTCAGGTATAATATTGTTTATCATAATGTAAAAAAAAAACATTTGCTAAGAAAATATTAAAACAATTATAATTAAAGAATCTATAATATAAAGAGCTTTTATCTTACCCAAGGTTTTAGCTAAAATAATTTTGTATGTATATTTGTTAAATAATGAAACTTGCTTAAGAAACATTTATGAGAATTTTTGTTTCTGTTTTTAATTCAATGCTTGTGATGGATGTCTTCACAGATATCCATGGTCCAATATAAATGGTAATGAGAATTCTTTTTGATGGATAATTTTTTATTGGGGAGCTTTTAATTTATAATTAATATAGTAATATTTGTTAGAAAGTTTATGGCATCTTTGATTTAAAAAATCTAGATGATAACTCTTTGTAAAAGATTCATAGTTTTCAGTTTAAAAGTAGATGATGATTCTGTGCAGAGATTCCTGAAGTTTATAATTTCTCACTCAAAATGATGACTTTTGACAGATAGTAGACAATATACATAAAGGAAAATAATAACGCAACCAATTTCAAAAGAATTGTCTTTGACAGTCATTCTTTTAGAAGGAATATTCACAGGTCTGCAGATCTTATATAAAAACAGGCAAAACTCTCCATACAGTAGTGCCAACCAGAGTAATCAATGGATGCCAGAAGGCTTGTGCATAAAATCCCTATCTAGTACCTACTCATCCAATATCTGCAGACTAATTTCTAGCTTGTGCCTTTCATTAGTGAGGAGTCTTGGATCTGAGAGCACTGCAACTAGACCTTATATAGTCAATTTTTTTTGCCAAACCTCAAAAACTATTTTTTTTTCCATTCTTTTAATTACTAGTTGTCACTGTGTCTTGTGCTTGTATTCATGGTTTATCTACTGACTTATATAACTCTTCAATTGATCATTTAAATTAAATTTCTCTTTTATATAGTTATATTTTGTTTATGGAAAAGCAAAGAAAATAATAAAGCCATCAGATGTCATTTACTATTAGTACAAGTATTTTACACTGAGTTAAATAAAAAGATAACTGATTTTAAAATTTTACAAAATTTTAAGATAAACTGATAATCAGTTTTAATATCAAATACATTTTTTTTCACAAATAAATAAATTTTAAAATAAGAAAAGCAAAAGCAAGTAATACAATAAGTACTAATGAATCCATAATCCTGTAATTAATAAATTTTGCTTAAAAAAATAAGAAGAAGAAATGCATATATTTTCAAAAAAATAATAAAATGCAACTTTATGTATATTATTAGAAAAAATAACCAACTAGTTTATTGTTCAGGAGTTCATAAGAAGTTTAAGCATCACAATGCATGACTGAGTTCCATTCTCCCATCGCATCAAACAATAATCACCACGAATGATCATCAAAAAGATCTAGCAGTAATTTTCTCCAATTGTGGCCTTTCCATCATCACGTGATGAATAAAGCTCTCAGAATTATAGGAGCTATTTATAGATATGGAACAGCATTTAATTAGTATATAAAAATCTAACTTTTTATATCTTTGGTATTCCTTATCTTGGAGTTTGGATCAATTATACGGAATTCTCATTTCAAGACAGATATCATAAAAATTCAATCTGTTTTTGACAAATTTTTAAATTAAATAATCTAAATAATGATCAGTGTAATGAAAAACAAGAGATCTTAAATTTCTGCATAAAATTATATCCCAGAGTATTTCTGTATCTAACGTTAATTATCAAAAGGCAACATTATCGTAATTGTACTCACAATAATAATATTTTTGAATTTAAAATTTGCAAGTCTACTAAATTAAAATTCTCCCCTTTACTTAATTTACCCAAAACTTGTAATAAAAACTTTGTAAATAAAGACATTTGTTATTTAGATTTTAACCAATTCACTATAGTCATCTTAATATTATCTTTAATTTCATTTGGTGTATTACATTTTTACTTATTTGTGCATTTCATTTTTTTACTTTGTTTTTATCATTTTATATTTTTTCATGCTAATCTACATTTGTATATATTAATAAATTCACTGTGCAATTTATAATTGGTTGATATGTACATTAGATAAAAATTAAATTATTATTATTATTCCATATTGTTTAACTCTCATCAGTTATATGTAATCATCAATGAAATTATTGTGTGTCATTATAATAAAGAACAAGCATCATACATCATATATAAAATCGCATGCCCCCAAGTAGGATGCTGTGTTACATATTACAGTGAATCACACACATGATTCTCTACTCTAATTTCCCAACATAGATACCTTTACAGATGAGCCACAGAAAATCCAGAGCATAAGTCAATTTTCCTTGAGCACCAAAATCCAACAGGTCATCATACATTTGATCCCACAACTTCCAACATAGCATGCTTTAAGCAGCATGACTCTAAAAAAAAGATTAAAGAAAAATAGCATATAGCTAATGATCCTAATGCCATAAATTAGAAGGAATTCTGCTTCCCTCTTTCAAAGAAATGGGCAACATCATTTACATACACTTTGAATAATCTATTGTATATATATATATATAAAATACATATTTTGCGGGTTCATCCGTGTTAAAAAACTTTTAATATCAATTTACTGACGTTTCGACTTGATCACACAAGCCATCCACAGAGTTATAAAAAGGTAGAAAGACGGTTGTAGAGGCGCTACAATCACTGGTTTGAATAAAACATTAAAAATCCCACCAATAGCAAAAATGTTAAATTTAAGAATGTTTTTTAAAGAAATCTTTCCAAATAGGAGGAAGTTTGCACGTATCATCTCGCTTATTGATACAATCTGGCCTTTTAAGTATCTCAATGGCTTCTCTGATTTTGCATTGGTAGAGATTATCACATCTGGATATGATCCTGGTACTAGAAAAATCTATTTTATGACCTGAATCTATAGTATGGAGTGAGAGTGCTGATGATGATGAGTGTTGTTTAACTGCATTAGCATGCTCATCTCTCCTAACACTGATGCGACGATTACTCATACCTATGTAAGAAGCTTTACAATTTTACATGAGATTTGATAGACACCATGAGATTCAAGAGGGATTGAATCCTTAGGCTTGGTTATTATATTGCTGATCTTTTGATGAGCAGAAATGCTGTATCTATATTATAGCGTTTTAATATACTCCGATACTGTCTGTAGTTCCTTTTACATATGGAACACAAATCCTAATAGCTGACTTATCATCTTTTTGTTTCCTATTTTGTCTATTTTGGGCTTGAAATAAGGCTTTTTATAAATTTGTAATTATAACTATTTGCTAATAAAACACTATTAATATGATTTATTTCTTCTTTCAGAGTGTGTCATCTGAAAGGTTAATTGCTCTATTTAAAAGAGTTTTGGCTACAGAAACTATCTGAGTTGGGTGATGATGAGAATGGAAATGTAAATATCTGTCTGTGTGTGTATCCTTTCTGTAAATAGAAAAAGATAAACTATTTGGTGTTCTGGTGACTAGAACATCAAGAAAAGGGAGTTTTCCATCAGACTCTGTCTCCATTGTAAATTTAATATGAGGATGCATATTATTTAAATGTAAGAAAAAATCATCTAATGTATTTTTTCCATGTTGCCATATGACAAAAGTGTCATCTATGTATCTGAGCCAAATGAGAGGTTTTAAAGATGATGATTCTAAAGCACGAGTTTCTATATATTCCATGAATAAATCAGCTATTACTCCTGAGATAGGTGAGCCCATAGGAGTACCAAAAACTTGTCTGTAATGCTGTCCATTGTATACAAAATATGTATTTAAGAGACAATGTTTAATCAAAGCAATAATATGGTCTCCCTTTTCTTGATGTTCTAGTCACCAGAACACCAAATAGTTTATCTTTTTCTATTTACAGAAAGGATACACACACAGACAGATATTTACATTTCCATTCTCATCATCACCCAACTCAGATAGTTTCTGTAGCCAAAACTCTTTTAAATAGAGCAATTAACCTTTCAGATGACACACATCTGAAAGAAGAAATAAATCATATTAATAGTGTTTTATTAGCAAATAGTTATAATTACAAATTTATAAAAAAAGCCTTATTTCAAGCCCAAAATAGACAAAATAGGAAACAAAAAGATGATAAGTCAGCTATTAGGATTTGTGTTCCATATGTAAAAGGAACTACAGACAGTATCGGACGTATATTAAAACGCTATAATATAGATACAGCATTTTCTGCTCATCAAAAGATCAACAATATAATAACCAAGCCTAAGGATTCAATCCCTCTTGAATCTCATGGTGTCTATCAAATCTCATGTAAAAATTGTAAAGCTTCTTACATAGGTATGAGTAATCGTCGCATCAGTGTTAGGAGAGATGAGCATGCTAATGCAGTTAAACAACACTCATCATCATCAGCACTCTCACTCCATACTATAGATTCAGGTCATAAAATAGATTTTTCTAGTACCAGGATCATATCCAGATGTGATAATCTCTACCAATGCAAAATCAGAGAAGCCATTGAGATACTTAAAAGGCCAGATTGTATCAATAAGCGAGATGATACGTGCAAACTTCCTCCTATTTGGAAAGATTTCTTTAAAAAACATTCTTAAATTTAACATTTTTGCTATTGGTGGGATTTTTAATGTTTTATTCAAACCAGTGATTGTAGCGCCTCTACAACCGTCTTTCTACCTTTTTATAACTCTGTGGATGGCTTGTGTGATCAAGTCGAAACGTCAGTAAATTGATATTAAAAGTTTTTTAACACGGATGAACCCGCAAAATATGTATTTTATATATTTAACCCGTGCAAATCTTCGTTTTAACATATATATATATATAAACTATTATACAATTACAAATATCCAGTAACACCCTCTGTTTAAAAGTCTATATCTCAATAATAGCAAACTTTAAAATTATTATTATTGAGATATAGACTTTTAAACAGAGGGTGTTACTGGATATTTGTAATTGTATAATGGTTTATATATTTGTATAATTATTTCAGTTAGTGTTAACAGTAACTTTCTTTTCATATGTCATATTATTATTACTATTTGCGGGATATTCCGTGGTAGCGAAAAAACTAAATGCTGACATTTCAGTACAATATCAAGTACCTTTCTCAGAGCATCCTCTTTCTCAAATCATAAGAATGCATGTGAGATTTAAAATCGTTTTTATCGTTTTCTTTCTCCTCATATTTAAATTCTATTGGCTGACAAGTTTTAAAATTTATTTTCTCTTCCAATACCCACACATTTTTGCACATTCTAAGGCTATGAATATGAGGACATTTAATGTCTTCAAAAGCGTTAAGCTTCAATAATTTTCATGCAATTATAGTTTTACTTATAAGAGCTTGTCAGTGCATATATTTGTATTTTAAAATACTTTTGTATAAACAATTTTTATATTCAGGCCTGGTTTTCTGGAAAGCATTATGAATTTCATTACATGTCAGTGTCTTAATAAACTGAAAGTGCATATATTAATTACTAGACATTCTAAAACATTTTGTGTCTCAAATCCAAATTTACAGAATTTTAAAATAAAGTATTTAATAAAAAATTTAAACCAAAGAAAAATAAATGGGCTAAATCATATATATGGTCTAATAAAGTTTGTGTTTGCCAAAGCCATCTCCAAAAATAAGCTCATCAGGAATTGAATGTCTTTGTTGGCAATCACTACGTCATATTATAGATCTGGACAGAAAAGGAATTAAGAAATTAAAATGTCCCATAATTTTATTTATAAAAAGTAATATATAATGTTGCTCTTGTTTTATATATGTACACAATATTCTGTTATTATTATTGTAATCTACTTACTTAAATGTATTACTTAAAATTGTTATCTATAATGTATCAGATAGCACCCTACTTCATGTTTTGGGAAATCTTATTTTATTGGAAGAAAATAATTTAATTTTTTTTTAAATATCATTTTGAAGGAAATAATATAAAGATTCATTGATAACATCTTTTAATAAAGATATAGTTATTACGTTTTAATGGAATAACTGTCATACAATAGTCAAAAATAGATGCTGAAATTATTAAAATATATTTTATAAATTTTTAAAATTATTATTAGTAAATTAAATATTTTTGCATATATATAATGTCAATTGATGAGGTACAAATAAATGGTATATCTTTATGAATTATGTATATAAATATAGGTTGTGTGTGTGTGTTTGTAGTATATACATATATAGATGTTTTTTAAAGTTTTGTTATTTTCCGAGGCATATAAGGATCTTAAAAATGGATTAAAGTCACAAGTTATTCTTTATTAATTGTACACATAGAATTCTGTATATATACATATATGGACATATATATTATACCATTTACACATTTCTTAAAATACTTTGTCAATACTTTTATTTATATCAAACTAACAGTTTCAACTGTCCTGCAGTCATTATCAGAGCTACAATATTCAAATATATAATTATACAATTATTACACTTACCCACATATTGATATACATAATTAAATACACAAAATAAACAAAAATAAAATATACGTCTTCACTTAACCATTATAAATAATCATTTCCTATTTTATTACTTTGCTCTTAAATAATTCTATCAATATTTATTTTATATCAATCTATTTTATATCACTTTATTTTATTTTTTAAAAATAATATTTATTATAATAATTATAAACGTTAATATTTATTCTACTATTTAATACGTATTATTATCATTTTACTTATATTACAAAATCAACTTCTAATCTTTTCTTATTTTTATTAAACATTTTTGTCAATTAACTTTTTCCACATTACAAATTATTTTTTTTTTACATTACAAAAATTACCTTACCTCTTGTTGATTCTATTTCCAAAACCCAACTGACTAAAATTCAAAATTTGTATTTGTTTAACATTCCCTCTATTGTGTTTTGGAAATAGAATTAACAAGAGGTAAGGTAATTTTTGTAATGTAAAAAATAAATAAGTTGTAATGTGGGAAAAGTTAATTGATAAAAATGTTTAATAAAAATAAGAAAAGATTAGAAGTTGATTTTATAATATAAGTAAAATGATAATAATATGTATTAAATAGTAGAATAAATGTTAACGTTTATAATTATTATAATAAATATTATTTTTAAAAAATAAAATAAAGTGATATAAAATAGATTGATATAAAATAAATATTGATAGAATTATTTAAGAGCAAAGTAATAAATCGGGAAATGATTATTTATAATGGTCAAGTGAAGATGTATATTTTATTTTTGTTTATATTGTGTATTTAATTATGTATATCAATTTATGGATAAATGTGATAATTGTATAATTATATATTTGAATATTGTAGCTCTGATGATGACTACAGGACAGTTGAAACTGTTAGTTTATTACAAATAAAAGTATTGATAAAGTATTTAAGAAAGGTGTAAATGGTATGATATGTTAAAGTAGAAATCAATATATAGGAAAAGAAGAAGTAGACATATATAGTATGATTGTATGAACTCATTCAATGATAGATTCATGTAAAATCAGAAAGAGTTTAGATAAATTAAAGTAATTAAAATAATTATATGCTATATTATTAAATATTTAAATCAAATGAAAATTATGTGATTATGCATAACTGCATAATTACTAAATATTAATTCAAATATATTGATATTAAAATGAACACATTTATAAAGAGAATACTTTTAAAATTTGTAGTACTGTACATGTATTATTATAAATAAAAATTATAATATTTAATATATGCAGTTATTGTATTTCAGTTATTAGGAGTTGCCATATTGTTTTACATTTGATTTCTTAATCTGTGGATATGTCATTTTTAAAAGTGTTGTAGAAAAAAATTAATCTGTTTTTAAAGAAATTAAATATAGAAGTATGAAATTAAAGAACTTATTGATAAATATAAAACTGTCAACATGTATTTTTTTAATAAAAAAAAAAAGAACAAGGAAAAGATGTTTTGAAAAGTTCATTTTATGTATAATTAAATAAAAAAGGAAAATACATACTAATTAAAAACACTAAAATTAATTATACTTAAATAAGGTTTTGTAATTAATAAATTATCTGATCATCTGTTTTTAAATGGCCTCTAAGAAAAACAGAAAAGTATGTGTAATTACCATTAAATAAATTAATACAAAAGCATGGGCTAATACATGTTTTTTCCAGTCATAAAAGAATTAAAACAGGATAATTTATTCATGTTTTCATTCATGCATTCATGCTTTTATACTCATCTCTTTCTAGCTGTGATGGCAAACTTTATGCAATACAACAGCATGATCTAAGCGCATGCCATCTATGGTTTCAAAATATAAATCAGACTCTGCCTCATAGTTGTTTTGAAAATGATGATGATGATGATGAAGATAATGTGGAATATAATCTTTTTACTTGTCCTTATATTTTAAAAATTTTTTTCTTGCTCAGAGAAGTTTTCCTAGATTGTTGAAGTGAGTCCATAAACTGGTCAAAAACCTAAAAGTCTCAAGTTGGAAATAAATCCAAAGTGTCATCAATGAAACTATCAAAGTGCAGTGTAAAGAAATATTAAAAAACTAAAGACTAATCTATGGTTTTATTACTTGGACGTAAGCTTACTAATTATTAAATCTGCAATAAGATATATATATATTATTGTATTGATGAATGCTAAATGGCAGGATGTATCATATACTATAACAAGATTTATTAATGAATGAATTGCAATTTGTTGTAATGCATCTTTATCATTTAAATGTTTGTTACAAGTTTAAATTAAAAAGGAATTCCTTTACTTTGTTAAATAAAGAGATTTGAACTCAGGAGTTTTCAGTCTATTCATTCTTCACCCTATCTCAAGCAACCAATATGCATGACCACATGCATTGGTCCAGAAAAGGTAGCTCAGAACACATTTGTAGCTATGAATTACAAAGAATCTTGACCTTTTTTCTCCATGTGAATTCAAACTCCACCAGTGAACTGTAGAGCATCTGTTTCTTGCATTCTTACATCCTCATGGTAGATTTCTGTATAATTCTGCCATCCATCTCTGTATCTAGCTTTACTGTGGCCACTCTCAGCTACAGTTACCAACAAACTGCAGCTCACTTACAAAAATATTAGCCAAACTATTTTAGCCAACTCTCTTTTCAAAAATTACTATACAGACTTGGCAGCTGGTCTATTTGACCACTGCTTCTCAAAATATTAAAACCAGACTTCTGGACAGTTCTTACAAAAACTGCAGGCCAAAACTATTCTTTTTAAAACTACTATACAAACTTTGCAGCTGGCCTATTTGGCCACTGCTTCTCGAAATATTAAAACATGATTCTTCTGGTAGCTCTTACAAAAACTGCAAGCCACACTGAACTGATATCTTTTATCAATCTTTATAATCTTGGTTGTGTCAAATGTTAAAAGCATAGTGACTGTTTTCAATCTGTCTAATCCTTTTGAAAACAAGTTTGAAGTTTTATCAAGGTGTGATATACATGTTTTTACTTAGAGATTTACCAATTAATGAAAAGATTTCAAAAATAGACATTTTTATAATTATCAGAAAACATGCTTATTATTAAATTTCAAAATCACAGAGTAATAATAATACAATATTTAGATGTTTTTAAATGTTTTAATTAATAATAAAATTCTATTTTAAATTGAAATGTTTTATTTAACCTTTTATTATTTTTATTCCAAGCGAAATGTAGAAAATATCTATAAAAATTTGTCTATGTTTATTTTTAATTTTCCTTTAAACTTAATTTATATTTGTGCACAAACACTATATTATTGTGTGCCATATAACAGACCTGTTATAATATATATAAAACAAACCACAATCTTTATATAGGTAATGTAATAAATAATGGATCATGCTATCAGTCCGCATTATGAATAATTAAGTTTCCCATCATTTTAAATGTTATATTAGGCTTTTTAAGTTTAAGATTTATTTAGTAAATATTGTGCTGTAACCAGATTTCAGTTTATAATATGAATCATACATGGTTAAATAGGAATACTTGTTATCAAATGAAATTTCATAATGTTTATTTTAATGTAGGTGGAAGGTTTATTAAATGATAGTTATTAATAGCATTTATGGCCTTTATGTGTTGCAATGATTGTATTATTATTGAATTCATTACTTCCACTCTCTCTGCATGGTTCTATCATTTATAGTCACTGCAAACAGTGCAGGCTATACTCCTTGCATGTCCAGGTTCCTAATCAAATTATTCATGCCAGTCTAGGTTTTGCATTGGAGCCAAAGACTCTTCAGAACCCCAAATCCTAGATTTAGCACATCATCTTTTTCATTAGTATGTACTGTTGGTTAAAAGCAGGAGCACCCCTGCAGCCAGGGGCAACCTCATTTATTAGTGAATGATGTCATCTGATCACTATGATGATTTTCATTATTGTTTCTTATCATTGACAATATTTGCCTAGGGTAGCACCATAATGCTTAACTAATTCTTAATTTGTAACCTTCACCTGCATTTATTAGTAACTTTAGGTAACCATGAAATTGAACCTGACCACAATTGTTCCATAAGCATAAGTATATAATTGATTAAAGGTTCAAACCCATAATCGCTGATAGCAGTCTTATGATTTAACTACAAATTAAATAGGACACATGTCATCTTGCTGTAAGCTGCTGTCATCTTCATTTATATTATGTAAAAGACAGTAGATTCTTTTACGTTAACAAACCTGTAAGCTACCTGTTAATCATATCAATTCCTGCAATAAACATATTGTTATTATTAATTATAATTGTGTCCTTTATGAGTTGGAACTAAAGAATTATTATATAGAATTAAGTAAAGTTATCAAGTTGCTAAACAAGCACATCCACAGCTTTGTATCTTATTATGGTAACATTACATTTATAGACAGATAGAATAATCAGATCCCTAGGACATTAAAGTATGGGTTAATAAGTGTATAAGTTAATAAAGTAATAATGAGTACTAGTGTGGTATAAGCTCCTGAGTCAATGGAAGAATCCTGAGAAGAGCCTGTTTTCAAACCCTGAGCTATGTCAAGGGTATTAATTGTGTGGTAGAGACTAGGGGTTGGGGATAATCCTGTGTAGTCTGTTTGAGAGTTCCTGCTTGGTCTTTTGGTCTTGTTAGCAAATTATACAAACTTGAACAATGCAATATACTATCAGTATTTGGTTTACATTAAGATAGCAATTCCACAAACTTTAAAGACAGGCTTCAATCTTCTCACCCTTTCAACTATCCATTTCATTAAAAAACTGATGATGGAAATAAAAATCAATCTGTTTAATAAATATCATAAAATAAATAATTGGATTGATTACTATTCACATCTCCTTTCTTAGTTATTCAAAACAATCTTCTTTATAATCAAAGAGAACTAAATAAAAAGGGAAGTTGCTTTCTATAGTGAATGCTCATTATTTACTATAAAAAGTATTTACTATTTAAATGATTGTATTGAACATTTATGCTGTAACCTTAAGGTTTTCATAGAGGACTGTGTATGTGTATAATGTGGATATATATATACACTGGGTCTCTTTTTACGCAGATTTATTTAACACGATTTTGAAGTTACGCAATTCACGTTTCTCCGGAAGTCGAACTCCGATAATGCGCTACTACTTTAAATAATAAATTTTGTGTATATTGAAAGTAATAGCACATTATTGGAATTCAACTTTCATCTTAGTAATTTCAATATTTTCAGTGCTTTATAATAGTAAGATTTTATGCAATAATGAAATTAAAATCATGATTTCCACATTTTATGTATACACACATTAAATTTTACAAGATTATAATGTAAATTTGTTCAAACATTGTGCATGTTAATTTTGCATTTTAAATCACATTCTGTTTTTGCTTTTTAAAAAACAACGTAATCAATTATTAATCATTTAGTGTCCGCAAGTTTATTTTTAAAAGGTGAATAATAGTAGTGGGCACAATTAAAATTGAAAATTAAAAAATTAAAGACAAAAATAAGAATTTAATTTTTAGTTGTTAGATTAATTACTAATTACGTTGTCACCAAAAAACCATTAACACAACGTGAGAGTGACATTGGCACTAGTTGTATTTCCTCTTCTTAAGAATCTGATTTTTTACCAGTTTGCAAACGAACCTGTTTATCGGCAAATAATGATAATAATTAAAACATGTATAAAAAATGTAAATTACTGTAAATTATGCATAAAAATATATTGTTTTGAATAAAATTAAATATTATAGTTAAAAAAAGTTTGTCTTGTATCAATTTTTTTTTAATTTGAAATTTTTTATTAGTCATATTTTATTTCCTTATTTTTTTTTGCGTGAATTTTAAAGTAATTTTATGTTGGAGCTTTGCTTTTATGTGATTTTTGAAAAATCACAGTCGTTATCCCCCCTTTTTCAAGGTAAGTTACGTCTATTTTTGCACGATTTCATTTGCGCGTGTTTTCTGAGGAACCCATCTATAGTGTAAAATGAGACCCAGGTGTATTTAAAAATTATGCATTTTATTTTCAAGTTAATTTACATATTAAATGTAATAAACAATTTAATAAATTTAATTATATAGCTATAGAACTGTTGATATAGACTATTTCTTTAGATAAGTCTAAATAAAAAAAGTTTAATTAATTTTAAAATATTAGTTGTTGATTTTGTATGTTTTAAATCCATAGATTTAACATTTCTATTAATGTATAGTTCACTCTTAGTTCAAAATACAATTACTCACCAGATTTAGTTAAAATAGATAAATAACTACATTAAACAAACATTTTAAATAATTTGATAGTATTTTACAATAAAAATAACAAATTATGGTTTATTTAAACATTTCTAATTAACATTTTCAATCTTACAAGTGTGTGCATGTTTGTAACAATTATTTTGACTGAGAGAAAAGTTTAAAAGAAATTAATTATAATTAAAGTTCCTTGTTTAAACAGATTTAATATTTAAACTGCAACATTTTTGTTTAAAAATTTATTATTTTTTAGAATATTATATTTTAAATTTTGAGAACTTCTTTTTTTTTTTTAAAAAAAAAAAAAAAAGTGTTTAGTTAATTAATCATTGTTGTAACAATTTAATTATTGTTAAATAATAAATGGTATTTTAGATGTAATATTAATTTGTTATGTTTAAAAATCCAGACAGTTGTTAAAAAATATTATTAGACTATTTGTCTTGAACAACTAATTAAGATCACATTAATTATCAATTAATAATGCCCCAAATCTGTTGGTCATTGATTTCATTAATATTACATGACTTGTCTTAAAAAAGCAGCTTTAAGTGTATTGATAACTTCACTTATTACTTCTTTATGTATTGCCCACTTAGTTAATATCTAACTAATAAACTAAATAACTTATTAATTTATTCAATTGGTTGTATCTCTAAAATAATGGGAGGCTAGAATTGTCTATTGAGGGACTTCTACGAATTGACTCATTTGTCTCACTACAATATATCTGCTTAAATATACCCAATAGGAAATCTTAACACCTTGCTTGCTTTATCTGAGGGAGAAAATGCAAAATTGTAATATGGATCTTCTATCATTGGAGAATTTACATGTGTAAAAAAAAATGCATTATTGTAAACCTTATCAACTGTCTTTTTATTGTTTATGCAAATATTTGAATTTAAATAAAAATTATTGTGCTGATATTATGAATAATAATGATGTTTAAGCTTATGAATAATTTATTAAACCTTTATCCTAAAAACTTATCGTGCTCAGCTTCTTTGTCATGCTAAATTTTTTAAATAGCAAAAATTGGAATCATAAGCTGACTAGAGTAATATTTTATTTGTCATACTAAATTTTTGTAAATAACAAAAAATTTGAATTATATTCTGACTTGAGGAATATTGAAATAAGCTAATGAAAGTAGCTTTAAATTTTATAAAATTATGGGTATCTGGGATATATTTTCCTTATACTTAGAATAAGCTATTTTGATAATTTCTAAAAGTAAGGATTAACACATTCTAAGGATTTTTGTTTTGTTTGCCAAGATAATGTGAAGGATTAACTTTTTATTTTGCATGTATTTTAAAGTAAAATGTACTTCATTGCATTGGAATATTTTATTGTTGTGTTATATAAAAGAAATAATGTGCTCTGAACTTCATATTGCTTCGTATTGTATTAGTGCTATATATAGAGCTCGCAAAACAAATTCTTAACAAGCTTTGTAGAATACCCACAACCTCTGACCAGTTTTTACTACTGGCATCCTCAGTAAATTGCTAGGATATTCAATCATTAAATTAAAAATACTAGGACAAGCCCAGCACTTTATCTAATGTATAACTATTAAGTAGAAACTCTGAATTTTTCAGACATCCATATGTCTTCCAATCCAGCTATCTAACTTAAATAACCACATGGGACTGAACTAAGTTCATATACACCATATATTAATAGCTTTAACAATATAAAATTGCCAAAGCCATCATAGCAAAAAATAAAATTATAAAAAAATCAAGTCAGATGTCACATGACTTAATTTAATAAGCTTGTAAGGATGCCAGTAGCAAAAATCAGTCTGAGGTTGGGGGTATTCTACAAAGCTTGTTAAGAGTTTGTTTTGCGAGCTCTATATATACCATTTGTAAACACAAGCTTATTAAATTAAATCATGTGACATCTGACTTGATTTTTTTGTAATTGTATTAGTGCTCTAATTGTTTGTCTCCAATTTTAAAACTGGCTTATTCAATTGTGATCTTTAAACATTAAGGATATTTTAAATAAAATATTTTGGATTTTAATGGAATTCTTATGCAGGTTGGAACATTTTAAAGTGTGTTTTAAGACCAGTGACTTAAGAACTTATAAATTGTCTAGAAGTGTTTAAAAAAAAAAGAAAGAAAAATTATTTTCTTTTTAGGGATTGATTTATAAATTTATCTTTATGCTTATAATATTTTTGCTAGTAATGTATTCATAGTTTATGTATATCATGTATGGATACTGGAGTTCTCAAAACATATTTGTGTAGTTTTTTCAACAAAGGGTAACATGGACATATGGTATAGGATTGTTTAACGAATAGTATGGATGAATGGATGTGCATTTGAAGATAATGTATTATTTTATAAACTATTGATTTATAATGTTTAGGCCTAATTATTTTTATTATTAATATAAGGTGTTTTATCATCTTTCATATCATGTTTATAGTGTTATTCTTATATGGAAAATAATATAAGTTTGCAACTATTTTTATAGGATATTTTGAACTATGCCTTAAAGTCATAGATGACTTACATATTGTTTTTGATGTTTGTTTCAGGTTATTTATATTAGTGATATGATGGAATTTTGCATTTGTAGATAAATGTGGATGTTTAATTATCCTATCATTTTATTTATTGGTGTTAGTGACAAGATGTTGAGGATTAGTGTTACAATCTCCATCTTTATTTGTTTTGATATTATCAGAATAATTTTTGAAATGATATTAATATTCATAGCATGAATATTGGATGGGCAAAGAATTGATATAAGATTCTTTATTCAAACTTAAATAAGCATTTATTTCTATAGCGTGATGTTTATAATTGTAATACATTAAATATCAGCCTTTTACAGCTATTGTACATGTGCTTTTACGAGTGTTAAATAATAAATGAATACTTTCACTGCCAATACAAGATATAGCATTTAAGAAAGAATAAAATGAATCCACTTATTCTTTCCGAACCCAAATGTTTATATATGGACAAATCTTAAGTACTGGCAAAGAAATCATGAAGATAGATCATTCACTTTAAATTACAGTTCGCATTGTCTGACTGATATTTAATGTATTACAATTATAAACATCATGCTATATAAATAAATGCTTATTTACATATGTTTAAGTTTTATTTGAAAGTGACATTTAGTAAATTCTAAGTAATTTCGTCGACATCATTCAGTCAGACAACGCGAACTGTAATTTAAAGTGAATGATCTATCTTCACGCTTTCTTTGCCAGTACTTAAGATTTGCCCATATATAAACATTTGGGTTCGGAAAGAATAAGTGGATTCATTTTATTCTTTCTTAAATGCTATATCTTGTATTGGCAGTGAAAGTATTCATTTACTATTTAACACTCATAAAAGCGCATGTACAGTAGCTGTAAAAGGCTGATATTTAATGTATTAAACTTAAATAGTTATTTTGTGTAAGCATAGAAAATTATACAACATCCCCAATTGGACGACATAGTTTGTTAAACACGTAAATGAAAGTTTCTTTCACTAATCACATATTTAGAATGATAGATTTTGAAATAAAGAGAGAACTTTATTTAATCATAGGTGGTAGATATTTTTTTTAAGAATTTAAATTTATTATTAAAACATTATTATAATTATTTTTAATTTGAATATATGAAATTATAAGATCTTTTTAACTATTATATCTGATATTATTAATAAAATGTTTATTTGATTCTTAATTTTTGCCTTTGTCTTCATTCATCATCATCATCAACCATTATCATTCCACTGCAGGATGAAGGTCTCTCCAAGTCCAATCCATCTTTTTCTATCTTTAGCTTCTCTTCTCCGCATCCCCCTGCACACTTTCTTATTTCATCCACCCATCTAACATGTGGTCTCTTTCTGTGTCTTTTACAATCTCTTGGAATCCAGTTTAAAATTTCAATTGTCCATCTGTTATCATCTCTTCTAACAATATGTCCAGCCCAACTCCACTTCAGTCTTTTAATTTTTTCAATGAGGTCACTAACACCTGTTTGTTCTCTTATCCATACATTGTGTTTTCGATCCCTTCTTGTTATTCCCAACATGCATCTCTCCATACTTCTTTGAGTGGTCTGAAGTCTCTGTATTGCTCTTCTATTAAGTGTCCAAGTCTCAGATCCATAAGTAAAAACTGTCAAAACACATTTATTAAAAACCTTCCTTTTCAAACATATAGGCATATTTCCTTTCAGTATCAAGTTATTTCTACCAAAAGCACTCCAACCAAGTTTAATTCTATGATTAATTTCATCTATTATAATTTCCATCTGTATTAATAAGCCGACTAAGGTATTTGTAACTGTTAACTTCTTCTAACTCATCATAATCAATCTTTATTGTCATATTTTGAGAAAATCTATTAAACATTACTTTAGTCTTTTTAACATTTATCTTTAGGCCTACTTTCATCTGATAACTCATGCAACATTTCCTGTAGCTCTAAAGCATTATTTGCAAAAACAACTACGTCATCTGCAAAATCTAAATGGCTTAAATAATCTCCATTTACTTTCACTTCTTTAGCTTCACATTTTAATCCACAAAATACTTCTTGCAGCACTGCTGTAAAAAGTTTTGGAGATATGGAGTCACACTGTCTTACACCCTTTTCAATGTTGATTTTCCTACTATCATTATGTAATCTAATTGTTGCTGTTGCATTTTTATAAATATTCTTCAAAATATGACAATATCCTGGATCTACACCTTGATGATCCAACTTTAATCACTGAAGAAATGTTTATAGAATCAAATGCCTTTTCATAGTCTATAAATCCTAAGCATAATGGCAACTCATATTCATTTGTCCTTTCTATAATTTCTCTCAATACCTGGATATGATCTACTGTACTAACACCACTTTTAAATCCAGCTTGTCTTCATTATCATCATCCATATACAGTAATCAGAAAATCCAAATCACACGAGTATAATAACATTTGAGTTATATGAGTACATAAAAGTCTCTTCATTAAAGTTCACATTGTGTAGTGTTGGAGTTATCTTAATGTTTTTAAGTTTATTTAGATTAGATTATCTTTATTTTAATTATGATAAAACTTCATGGGATATTGAGTATGAACAAAATTCCTTTCTTATTCAATGCATTATTAGTGTTATCATATGATATTCAAACGGAAGTCAATCTCCAATAATGCGCTATTTTTTAAATATTATTTCTTACATTTAAAAAATAGCGCATTATCGGAGATTAACTTCCGTTTGAATAATTTCAAAATTTTCAGCGCTTTAATTAATAATAGGTTTACATATGTTATTGGATAAGAGTAATCGAATATAAAGTTTCATTATTATGTTATAACCGGATCTCTTTATTTATGATTCATGATTAAAATAATTGCATAAAAAATGTCTTATGATTTATGATGTTATAACGATGGTGTGATTGAAACCCGAGATAGAAAAAAATATATTAAACCACTAAACATCACATGATCACTATCTCATCTAATGCTGGAGGGTTGCATTAGATCCTAAGATCTAGGTGCAGTGCTCTCAGATCCAAGGCTCCTCACTGATGAAGGCCACAAGCCAGAAACTAGTCTGGGGATATTGGATGAGTAGGCATTAGATAGGGATTTTATGCACAAGCCTTCTGGCATCCATTGATTGCTCTTGTTAGCACAAGATGGCACTACTATATGGAGAGTGTTGTTTTGTTTTGAATTGTTTAAAAAAAATATATTATTGTAGAAAATATAATAATCGACAGTTTTTGAAAGTGGGCATCGAGTGGGGGCTGGCATTGGTTGATAATAAGGATACAATATAAATATATGAATGCCTGTGCTTCTGCGAATTATTAAGAAATGTACATATATAATAGTAATGTTAATGTGTAAAGATTTGTATGGATTACTGAGGTATGGCAGACTAAATTGGTTAATTAAATCTAGACATTACAGCTCCTTATAAATTAGTTTTTGTATTCTCTTTAGTGCTAATATCTTTCTGATAACTCAGTTCAGAGGAAATTACATCTGTGTGCACATGAGTAATTTTAATTAATCAAATTATTTGAGTAAATTAATGATTTAACATTAAATTCAATGTTCATATTATAAGTCTTGTCTCATTTCTATTGTATACTCAAATAGTTTGTGTTCCTGAGCATGTTAACATTCTAGGCTGGAAATAAATCAGAATATAAATGAAAAAGGAATTAGGATATTATAACATGATATATTACTTCATTATATGTAATGTTTCATAATGGACGTGGTGCTCCAGAAATCTATTTTGTAAATATCTTGATTATAAATGAAATGACTGAATGATTTAACCCTTAGTTTAACTCTCACATGGATGATTATAAGCACAATAAACACCACATGATCACCATTTCTTATGCTTGCTCATAGCTGTTATTAAAACAGGCAAATCTCTCTATACATATTGCCACTCAGTGCAAGCCAGAGCAATCAGTGGATTCCAGAAGGCTCACTGACAAAGACCACACGTCAGAAACTAGTCTGGGGATATTGGATGAGTAGGCATTAGATGGGGATTTTATGCACAAGTCTTCTGGCATCCATTGATTGCTCTGGCTTGCACTGAGTGGCAATACGTATAGAGAGTTTTGCCTGTTTTAGTGGATGATTATAAATTGAATGATTATCATTATAATTATTAATAGAAACTGAATTCAGAATCTTTATGAGGTATAAAACTTTTTTTTCTGTATCCATTACTATATATATATGAAAATAGTAAATATATGAACTAACTAAAGGAAAAATAAAAAATAATGAAAAACAACACACGATTACTTCTCTATAAAACTGCTTCATATTTCAACTAGCAGACTGTGCTTTCTGATGAAAATCAGTCTGCTGGTTGAAATATAAAAGCAGTTTTATAGAGAAAGTAATTGTGTGTTGTTTTTTATTATATATATACATAAGCTTATAATTAAATATTAAGTTTACAAATAAATATTAGTAAATACAGTAATTAAATTTTTTTATTTGTTTTGAAAAGGACAAAAAGTATATAATTGTCACTTAGGAGCCCTTTCAAGACTATCCTCTGTAATAAACAATGAGGATTGTCAATTCCTCAACAAGCTTTGTGATAAATGCTGAGCCAGAGCCAGCATTTAAAATATCCCTGTCAGGATCCCCCCCCAAACCCTGACCATGGTTTCATGTTTTGGCACTCCTCAGAGGGGTGCCAGGGTAGGTTCAGACACTAGATCTAAAAATACCAACCCAAAGCCAAGCACTTATCTAAAAGTTATCTATTGAATGGAAAATCTGAAATTTTCAGACACCTACATGTCTTCAAACCCAGCTATCCAACTCAAATAGCTGTATGGTGCTGATAGATCTTCAGCCATACCATATATTAGTAGTCTTAGCAATATAACATGCATAAGACTTAAGGAAGGGGCTATAAATAGTCAAAATAAAGAGTCATAGATCACATGACCCTATTCTCTTAAGCTTGTAAGTTATAAACTAATATATGGTATGGCTGAAGATCTATCAGTTCCATATAGCTATTTGAGTTGGATAGCTGAGTTTGAAGACATGTAGGTGTCTGAAAATTTCAGATTTTCCACTCAATAGATAACTTTTAGATAAGTGCTTGGCTTTGGGTTGGTATTTTTAGATCTAGTGTCTGAACCTACCCTGGCACCTCTCTGACGAGTGCCAAAGCATGAAACCATGGTCAGGGGTTTGGGGGGGGGGGTTCCTGACAGAGATATTTTAAATGCTGATTCTGGGTAAGCATTTATCACAAAGCTAGTTGAGTAATTGGCAATCCTCATTGTTTATAATTTACAAGCTTAAGAGAATAGGGTCATGTGATCTATGACTCTTATTTTGACTATCCTCTGTAATCTTGGTCAACTAGTACTTTAGTCAACTTTCCCATAATTCCGTGAATTTTAACGTTAGCTGCCTCCTTATTGATTAAGTTTTGCCTCTATTTATATATTAGCATAGCTTCCATTATTTTTATTTTTTTTGTTTTATTGTTTTAATTACTGTATTTACTAATATTTAATTATAAGTTTATGTATATTACTTCAAAGAAATACAGACATCGATTTATAATATTACATATATATTAATTATAATTTGTTAATATTTTAAAGTCAAATAATATATGTAATATTCTTAAAATTAAATTTGCATATTTGTATAAATGTTTTTTTAGTTCTGATGAAAGCCATTGACCTGTCAAAATTGCTAATAAGATAAAATCAAAGATTACTAAAAACATAGCATTCAAGCACATAGAAGTGAGTTTTTTAAAGACAGAAATTTTAAACTACTTTCAATATAAAATTTATTCCAATGATTTATTTTGGAAAATTATATTCTGAGAGAAACATCATTTATCAATAATTTTTCATCTGCCAGTTATCTCATAGTTAATAAAGTATATACTTTTTATTGTAAAATATATTTAATATCTATTCATTAAATGGCTAAGCGCTTTCAAGGGTCAAAGCCCTCATAATCATAGCCGTATTATAAACTATAATAAATTGACTCGGAGTGATGCAAATTTATGCAAATGAAATGATTACGCATTCCATTTCTTGGATATTTTGTAGCAAGAGTCTTTTCTATTGATGGCGTCGCCATCTCTAGATATAAAGAAAGCTTCTTTTATCTTTCTTTTAAGATCGTGCCGCTCTCTGCACACCACCACTGGATTTCCAGGTTGACAATCATGCCCAGCTGAAGCCATTTAATGAATACATATTAAAATAAAAATAATAATATATATTTTTTTTATTTGTTTTTAGCTTTGTGTGCTTGTGCGTGTTAGCGCATTTTATATATTTTGATTCATAATTAGCCACAAAGTATAAACTGTTTGCTTATGTAAAATATATTAGTGTAAATATAGTTTGTGCAGTGATTAAATGATAAAATCTTGAGTTCAATGTCCATTCAAATGCTCATATTTTTTGTGAATTCTTACAGATTTTTAGATCTTATAACTACGTAACGTATATTTACAGAATTACTTCATGATTTTCCATCATATAATAATATGAATGATTAAAAAACAGACTAAGAATATGCAGGAAAGGTTATTTCTGGATCTTTGCCATTACTTTAATAAAACTGGATGCTAACTCAAAGCACTTTAACAGACATATTTTTTTAAATCACAGCTCCATTAACACAAATCGAGAAAAAAATATGAAGCAACTCTTTATATAAATTTTTTTTTTTTCATCATGATTATGCCATCTAGTGTAAACTTTAATAATTAATAGTTGCTAGGTGATATTAATTAATAAATCCATATTCAGTTCTGCTCTATTTAATATCACCAGATTAATTTCTAGCTTATGCTTTTATCAGAGAGATTTGTATCTTGGAGCAGCCATGGGACTCTTTTAATAAATTTCACTACAATAATATACAAGTAATCTTCTTGGAGTTTTTTGTAGTTTAATATAATACATGCTTTTAAAAACTCCATAATTTTACACTTTCTTATTTTTAATGGCTTTTTTTATTGTTTTCTTCCAATGTTTCAATTGGTTAGCACTCTTCTTTAGGACTTAATTTTGTATGCATTTTTTTTTATACTTGTGCAGTTGTTTGCTGTGTTTATTTTTAAAAAATAATTATTCTTTCACATATAATCTGTTTTATATATGTAAATATTTTTTTTTCTTTATCATAACTAGATTATTAGTTTTGTCTGTTTTTAGCACCATAACCTTTTTTCATAGTGTTTTTTAAAAGTATTTATAGCGATCATGTATGTATTTATCTTTGTTAATAGTTACATTATTTTTCTTATTTTATTTTGAAGTTCTTAATTCCATTTTGGAAATCTTTAAATAATTTATATTTTTATTGCTAAGAATATTTTTCATGTTTATATTTTCCAAATTATAGATTTCATATATTTCTAAATTATATTTGTTATAATATCTTTTCAGATTATATTTTTAGTTATACACATTTATTTTATTATTTTTGTGAGGCATAATGTATATACTTTAATCCATTTTATAAAAAGTTTGTTTCTTCTTCAGTTAAATTTATTTTCACATGATGTATGAAATATAAAATTCATATTAATTGCATTTTCTTTTTATTCTTCGTAATTTTTTCCCATGCTTTTCTTTCAGTTTATTATCTATATTGTATTTCTTTTTGATGCACAAAGTTGTAAACATTTTTCTGCCAAGGCTATTTTCTTCTTGCTTTTTAGGAGTTTTTTTATTTCGAATAATCTTCTTTTACATTGGTAACTTTTCTTTAAATATTTTAATTTTCATTCTTAATATAAATTGTTTGTTTTGTATAACTTTTTTTAGTTTGTAATCTTGGAATAATATTCAATATTTTTAATTTTTTTAAAAAGATATATGATTATTTGTTTTGATTATAATCTTATAAAACATTTGAAGGTTGGCGCTAATGTAGTTATGGTCAATCTGTTTGATGAAACTAAATATTATTTACTATAAACACAATAAAAATAAAATGTATATATTTGTTACTGAATTTTTGCCTACAAGAATATATTACATTTATAATACACTTTAAATGTATATAGGTGAAGTTAATAAAATTATTTGCAAAAAAAGAAATGACTCCAAAAGAAAAATATCATTGTGAACATTCCAAACACAATCAATCGAAGGGATGCCTGCTTTACAATATCAAAAAAATGGACAGGATAATGATTTGCATAAATTTGCATTCATTATGTTTAACACATAATAATGGCTATGAATATGGAGTAAATATACTCCAAAATCACTAAGCTAAATGTTGTTATTTGTGAAAATTTTATTAATTTCACCTATATACATTTAAGGAGTAATACAAGTATTACAATCGATTGGCGAAGCAAATTATTCATTAAAGAATATAAATTACATAAAATAAAATAAAAAAATTGAAATAAAAATAATTTATTTATCAAACCAAAATCAGTTATTTAATTATCAATGACAAATAAAATGTCCATAGAAATGAAAATCCATAAGAGATGTCTGCGTTTATTTTTGAACTTATTGCTACAATAATATATTAAATAAAAGGAAGAAAGTAATATATTTTGCAATAAAAATACATATGACCAAAAGAAAGCAAAATATAGTTCATATACCAAATATATTTAAAATAAAAGGAAGCAATATTTATCATATATTCATGATAAATTCAAAAGTGAGCATTGTTAATCAAAAATAAATGTGGATATTCGTTATAGATTTGAATTTGGTTAATCTGTACTTCTTTTTGTTTGGCACATAAATATTTTTATGGCATAATATATTATTTTCTTGATTTTTTTAATTTTTTAGTATTCAGATTTTTTTATAATTATTCCAACTCAAAATTTAAAACAAAAATTATAAACTACATCTGTAATCTGCTTAACATTTAAAAGAAAAAATGCACTCATAAAAGACCATCCCCAATGTTATTTTGTTTATAAAGAAAACATTTTAAAAAAATCAACTTTTACAATCAAAAGAAATCAAAATTTTTTTTATTTCTGTTTTAAGTGATTGCTAAAACACTTTTTAATCTAAGCTTTTTTAAAAGATATAAACATCCTCTTGCATGAATCATAGAAAACTTACAGAAAATGGTATTATGAAATATAATTTTTTTCTACAGAACAGACTTTTTCATACCTGCACTTATATATGTAATGTATAGGGGTTTGAACTCAGACTTTCACATGATCCTCAACCATCCATGCTATTTCATACCACTGATAAACTTGATTACACACATGTCAAAAAGATAGATAATCACCAATATACGTATTTAGTGCTAAACCAGCACTCATCAGTTGGTCCAGATTATCATCTCCACACATATATACAATCAAAGTTAAGATAGTCAATCTTCATACTTTAATGAACAGGCTTCAAACTACATCACCCCACAACTCCTCAGCCATCCATTTCATTGAAAATCTGATGATGGAATGCTCAAAGCCCACCTTAATGCCAATCTTCTCATCCTACCCATATGAAATTTGGTCTGCAAACACCTCTACAATAAGCAAACCAGGCACTGCCCTGAAATATTTTGTGTCATATTGCATTGGCATTGATTTCTAAGACATTTGAAAGAAATCCATTTGATATAAGTATATTAATTTTTGATTGCAAATTTTACCCGTTAATGTAAATAAAAGCATAAAAATGTTAAGAACTGATTAAAGAAATACTATGATTTTTTTAAAACAAAATACAAATTTGTAGTTGTGAAAATGCATGATTCCCTTTTAGACGTCAAATTTTATTTTCATTTTCTATTTCAACTGACTTGCAGCTATCTTCAGAGATTTTATTAATCTCTGATGCCAAAACAGAAAATGGAAAAGAGCTTGGTGTGATTGATTCTATCCCTTGGACAAATGATTAACGTACATAAAAACAGTAGTTAAAATTAATTACTTTCATTTTACATATAGGGGATTTGAACTCAGAGTTTTAAACAACCTTCAGCTATCCACACTGATGAGTTCTGGTCCAGCATGAAATATGTATGTTGGTGATTATTTATCTTTTCTACATATGTGTGATCATAGTGTGTTAGTTGAAGGGTGCTTGAAACTCTGAGTTCCAATCCCCTATAATTACAATTAAGTTCCAGGTATAAGAATGTTTGTATTTCAGATCTTACTTTCATTTTGTTTATCCTCTGATATACTAGATATACATTCTTATATGATTAATGCCCACAAAGGAATATTCAAACACACAACTTCAAGTCAATAAGAAATCATGACCAAAAATTGCTCTCTGTCAGATTATAGGTTTGGAACAGGAGAAAACACAAATGCATGTCTCCTTCTCAGTCACTGGAACAATGTTTGATCCCCATCCTTTAAAACACTTCTATTTTATTAGTAACTTTATAGTATTCATTGAATGTATATAAAAATTACTCTGTCATATTTTTTCTCCTACCACGGGTTTAAGCATTATAGAGATCGATAAAGATGCTGTTGAAAACTATAATTAATCATAGAATTAAATTTGGATAGATACTTCACATAAAACATATCATACCATTTACAACTTTCTTAAAGACTTTATCAATACTCTTTTTCAACTGTCCTGCAGTCATCATCAGAGCTACAATATTCAAATATATAATTATTTAATTAATTATATAATTATATATTTGAATATTGTAGCTCCGATGATGACTGTGGTACAGTCGAAACTGTTAGTTTTGATATAAATAAAGAGTATTGATAAAGTGTTTAAGAAAGTTGTAAATGGTATGATATGTTAAAGTAGAAATCAATACATAGGAAAAGGAAGAAGAAGAAAAATAAATTACTTTACATAAAAATAACATTAAAAGAAAATATGCCTATATACTCAGAAAGCAGTTTTTTTTTAAAAAACAAAAATAAATAATTAATGTTTACTTGTGAATGTGATATGAAAAAAAAATAAATGTAACACATAATAAAGTATGGGGAAATAAAGTAGAGATAAATAATGAAATACATCAATTAGAAATCAAACACATATCACACATTAGAGATAAATAATGAAATGCATCAATTAGAAATCAAACACATATCACACATTAGTGAAAAATTAGTGGTTAAACTAGTCAATCAATAGTAGTCTGTCCAATAGACAGGTCCAGAGAGTAGTCACTACATCAGTTCATCCATTCTTCCATTCCATTCTCTTCCTTGCCCACTTCCTCAATTCCACATAACCCCTTCCATCTCGTATGTCATCCAATAATGTCAATCTCTTCCGTCCTTTCTTTTTATTTTCACTCACCATTCCTTCCAAAACATCTTTCATTAAATATAATCTTTTCTTAGTATATGTCCAATCCAGTTTCTCTTTCTCTCTTTGATACTTTCAATCAATCTTCTTTCCTCATTAACCCTTTTCAAAACTTCTTCATTTGTTATTTTATTCACCCAACTGATTTTTTCCATTTTTCTCCATGTCCACATCTCAAAAGCTTCCAGTCGTTTCTTAATTCTATTACCCAATGTCCATGTCTCACAACCATACATTAATACACTCCACACATAACATTTAATTAATCTTTTCCTTAATTCTCTTTCCATAGGTCACAAAATATCTTCTTTCTTTTTACAAATGTCACCTTTGCCAATGCTATTCTTATTTAAACTAGTACTAAGTTGAAAATAATGCTTAACGAAATGAACGACTGAAGCCCTAAAGTGAATCTTTAAAATATTTTTAAAAGACCTAGAAAAAGATCTCATGTGAGTTAGTTTGTTAAAAAAAAATATATGAATAAGATTATGAATAAAAAGAACAGGAATAAATTTTGACAGATTTTAATCCTGTAATGGGTATTTATATATCTAATAAAATTTAATTGTTAAGAAATGCTTTCAAATTAAACAAAATATTCCTAAAAATATTAATTAGTTTATTTATATACATATACAAAATTGATACTATTGCTATCCTTGAACAATTTGCAGTAGTTATTTTTTAGTAATAATTCAATCGCGATTGGTCAAATAAGTCCAGACGGAATCTTTGTAATTCAATCACAGTATTTTTGTATATTATCATTTATCTCCTTACAATATGTAGCATTTTCATCCTTACAATGCAGATGATTATTAAAAAATTCCTTCCTTAAGTCATTTTCTAATTTTATTTCCAAATTTACAATCTATTTGATCATTTCCTTCCATTTCCTTTTCCTGGTCTTAATTAATTGAATTACGTAGACGTCAAGGTTCAGCATTTTTATTTATAACATAAAACTTTACCATAAATAAATATATTTTAAACATATACAAAACACTTTGGGGGTTTTATTTTTAAGTTGATTTAAAATAAACGTTCTTATTCTTTAAACCTCCAAATCGTCGCAGCAAAGTTAAACAATTCTTAAAAGAATTGATATTAAAGAGAAATGCTTTAAGAACAGTTAAACTTCTTAAATAATACAGTATAATTTTAGGTTCTGCGTTTATAAGCTTTTCGAATATAACTTTTTATGAACAACATATTATTTACGTTGATATCATTAAAGTGGGTAGAATGTTGGTTCTTTTTAAACAAATATAATTTAATATTTTGTCTCTATATTTATCTTTAGGTTCAGCAGTTTATTTCATCAATCAAATATCGATCACTTTATATTGTTTTCTTTAATATTGAGATATTAAAAAAGAAACATTTGGTTTTATCGATCGAGTTCGTAAGACTTTCGAGCGCCAGAATCGATCTCGAGTCAGATGATCTACCTACTAGCCCGAATCGCGCAGGGCTTCATATATCTAAGATTCACAATAAGAAATTTTTTGTGTAAGTGCTGGGGGAAGGATTTAAAAGTGCAACTTTTTTACCCATTTTATATATTTGCTAATTTCTCTATATATCTATATTTACATTCAGAAGTGTATAAGTAGACACCAAATGGTACTCAAAACACGGGAAATAATTTCGTCTTTAATGATTGTTTAATAGATTATGCTATGTACGTATATATTACGTCCCCCCCCCTCTTCCCAGAAAAAAACATTTTCACATATGAAGTCTTGAATATGATCGAGTATTCACTTGGATCCTAATAGTCTTAATGATGATACAAGTCCGATGTTCTTATTTCAGGTACTTGACAGACTTACCTCTGATAAGATCATTGCCTGACAGTCTTTTGCTGATGTCCTGCTTCAGCTGTATCATATTTTGTGGCTATGGTTTCAATTTCCTCAGAATCTCTTGTATGTCATTGTCTCAGTTATTCATGAGTCGTCAGAGAGTATTTATTCCTTCTGTATCAATTTCTGTTATTGCCTAGTTATGTATGTAGTGAGAGTTTTCCTTTTTCTCTCTTTTTATGGCTATCATATACCCATGCATTATCTCCTACTCTAAGTTTGCTTTTTTGACTTTGAATAAACTCATGATTGCTTAATAATAGTAATGTCAAGTTAGTTCTTAATGTTCTGTTTAGCAGCTGATGATGATATGCTATGCTCATCAAGTGCCAATGTGTAGGCTTTGCGTTAACCTTTTTAAAGGCCTCTTTATTTGATAAGCAACTGTTTCTGCTAATCCATTAGATTCTGGATGAGATAGTGAGTTCAAATATAATTTATCCTCTATTCTTTTATGTAACACTAAAATTTAGCTAAAGTAACTATTGGGCTTTGTCTGGATTACTCATATAAACACAAATGAGTATACGTACATTCTAATAATATATTTACTAGTAATATATAGATATAAACATACACTCTATTTCTAATATATTTACAATATTTACAGTAGCAAGCAGAGTACAGCTATCAGGTCTAATGTGTGGAAAAGGGACTATATGTGCCCTTATAAATTTCTCTGCCCACTTTCAGTTGCCTTGGCAGTAGGTATGGTGACTCTTCTGACTGTATTTGCAGCTTGCCACAAATTGATTTTGGTTCTGGCAGCTTCCCATCCTAAATGTGAACTTACTTTACTGTTTTAACCATTAGCTTAAATAGCCATAGTCTGGAGAATGATCACTATTGTTCAGGTTAGCAGGAGTTTCCCTCAACTGTGTATGGAGAACTAGGCTACTGTTGTTCAAGTTAACAGTTGTTCTCTGGAGAACACATGCCGTCTTTCAGGTTTAATAATCATTCTCTGCCTTACCTTCAAAAAGGTTGACTATATGTTACCAGATCCCCAACCTTAGTGGAAACATTTGGATTGAGTGGGCATCATTGTCTATTGACTGTTCTTGCCATTGGTGGTGCATTATCTTTATATATACACATTAGTTTGCAGCAATGAATGCTCAATCCTGATCCTGATAAGAATGGAGTCTGGACTAGTCCATTATTTAAAGGCAAGGCGAGATATGACATTCCCTCCCCCTGGCTAAAATTAGCCCTGGAGAATGTAGTCCTGTTGGTGTGTTGGAGGACATCTTCTTTGCTTTGTTACTACTTCTGTTTAGGTGATGTTCTCAGTAGGTCTACTGTTGTCATCATTGATCCATTACAGCTGGATGATGATTTATTACTGGTATATTGCAATGTTTTCATCTGATAAGATTTTGCTGATGGATGGTTTTGGAACTGTAGATTCATACAGCCAATTGATGTCAAATCACTGTTGTTTGCCACTTATTTTCATCAGATGAGTCTTTGCTGATAGTTGATCACGGAACTGTAGATACATTTAACCTAAGTTAATTCTTTTGATGATGGTGTTGTTGTCCATCTGCAGTTTTAATCATCACTGTTTCAATCTCTAAGTTCAATCACTATTGTTGGAACCCATTTGATGGTGCCCTAGGTTATGTGACATAGGACGTGAGTATCTATTCACTTTTTTGCACTTATAGTTTTGCGCATTATTTTAGGGTTCAAATCTGGATATTAATTATTTATGGGTATATTTTAAATTACTTATAGTTGTCAGATTGTTCACTTTTGTCACTGCAACCCTAAGTGACTGAACTAGTCGTGGTGTAAAAAATTGCAATATTCACCTTATGCTACAACCAGTGATAGATATATAGCCTTTATTAGGCATTGTAATTTTTAATCTTGTCTGACCCAATAGTGTTATTTGATTGCCCTCGTAACTAGTTATTGATTTTCTGTTAGAATGGAGCTGAAATTTAGTACTCTTATTAATCATAGACTGGACCTTGTTTGACACTATAGACACTGCAGACTCTGTGTCCAGTTCCTATTGCAACCGGTATATCATTAATAATAATTCTGTGTTTAAAAAGAGAGTCACTATTTTTCATGTTGTTTATGCAAGCAATTTGTTTGTGTTTTTTTTACTTTAAATTGCCTTTTTTGCTTTATGGAATGGATTCATCTATTCTTTCATACTACATATTATTTCATTTTAAAATAAGCAGTTCTTGTGTGACTGACAAGCTTTCAAAATGTACACCCAGTACAGCAGTGTGGACATTCTGTGTGTGCATGCATCGGTTCTTTACATCTGTAACAATGCTTTTAATTCATTGTTGTTGATTTATTTGAGCAATCTGCTGGATGCTTAATTGACCCAGTGTTCTGTTGAATCTTTTAAATATTATAATTCATTTTTTTCCAATGGCTTTTCTTGACTAGCTATTGATTCTACTAGTGCTCTTGAGATAGAAGTGAATTCAAAGATGATGTCAGGATCCATTAGGAGCACGAGCCTATGATTTAATATCTCGTAGACCTTCATTAAGGAAGTCATTAAAATCACATTTTAATGCTAATGAATGTATTTTAACAGCAAAATCTCTATCTTTTTTTTCCTTCCCCTTGGGCACAAAGATTGAAATGATATCTCTGCATTATCATTAAGGGTTTAGGAGCAAAAAAGTTGGCTAGTACAGATAATGCCTTGTCATAATCTAGGTCAGCCAGTATCTCTGATGTTATTAGTGATTTTAAGATCTCATAAGTCTGGGAATCGATTATTGACATAAGCATGGCTAATTTCAACTCAGGCCTTTTAATTTGATTGACCTGTAAATAAAAACCAATTCTTTGGATAGGCTGGATCAAATGCTTCATTGGAGCCAACATTAGTCATTCTGATCATTTTCTTCTTTTTATTTCATGAGAGAGAAAAAAAATTGTTTAAATTTATGTCAGTTACCACTTGGAATGATCTTTTAATATTTATTTGATGAGCTACTGTTTGTGTAACTGTCATTGAAGACAAAATCTATCAACCCACTGGGGAAAGTTTTTGTTTTTAATCTAAGAGTAAGCACTCTCATTTGATTTTTACAATTTTATTGACATGCCAAAGTTTGTGGTCAGTTTTTAGCAATGATGACAAAATCTAGTGATCTATGCGGGCAAGATTGGGTTCTTTGACAAATCTGTTGTTTCTAGTCTGGATTATTCATATAAACACAGATGAATATACATACATTTTAATATATTTATTAGTAATATATAGATACTATACCAGTCAATAATGTATGTCCATCCAACAAGAGCAAAAGTACCTCAAATTGAGCCATGCCTGAGATATTCAGGTCAGGAGTAATCATGGATTCTAACCTATTTGCCCATTCCTCAAATCTCTAACATGATGAACATCTCTGGTGATACAGCTGAATTTAATTCATTCCCGTCCCAGAGACACAATGGAAAAGCATGAAATCTTAAAGATGATGATGATGAACCTGCTCATATGTCTGTGCACATACATACAGTGAGTGTTGTGTTACAGACTCTGAAGAAAATTAGTATGGATGGTGAAACATAAAGCTTGATGTGATTAGATATCCACTGCTTCATATTTCCCAACAAATATATATATATATATATATATATATATATATATATATATATATATATAACCCCTTGGTTGGAACATGAAGCTCGATATGTTCTTTATACTTCCCTACTTAAAAAAATAATAACAAAAAATATTTAAAAACCCCTTAGTTTGAGTCTAATGTATTTTTGGTGTGCAAAAAACCTTAATAAGTGAGCGTGATTTTTTTTTTTTTGAGTGTGATTTTTCTTTCTTTTTTTGAAGAGACTGCCTTGCTATTATATCGGATTTCTAATACCAAATTTATTTATTTTTATTTTATATTTTCTTAAAACATTTTATTTCTACTGACTCTTTTGTATAAGGATTACGATACTCATTTGTCAGATGGTAGTTGGTATATTTTCTTCAACTTTCTATCCATGACCTTTACTAATAGTCCTATTTTCCTGGATCCAGAGGCACATAAGGCTTTAAATGTCAACATTGTAAGTTACCTTAATCCCTTCAATCATTCTCCAACAAAAATGCATTATTCCTATATCCCTTATGGAATGTATATGGCCCATGATGTAATGGGAAAACTTCCTAAACTTTTTCCTGCCAGTATTGATGAGCTTGGGTGCTCTTAGCAAGACTTTATCTCCTTCCTGAAATTGATGGCACTAGATAGGTTCCCTGCTTTTATGGATTGTTGCCATGCATGCAAATCATCTTTGAGCAGCTGCTTCCTGGTCTCTTTCTGGATCGATATGGGTTTCATCTTTAGGCAATGATATTTTGAATATGTTGGGACAGGGTTTCCCTTGGTGGAGCCTTCTTGGGGTAAACCCAATATCTCCTCAGTTTTCTCTACCCATCGCCTGTGGTTGGTAGAACATGCAAAATAGCATTTATCTTTCTCATGACCCTTTTACATAAGCTTGACTGGGGATTCCTGATGAATGCACATTGATGATTCAGTCCCTGTTTTGCAACCCAGCTCTTCCTCTACTTAGAGGTGAAAGGTGAGCCATGGTCAGATAGAATGGCGTGAGGCTTTCCCATTTCTTGGAACTGTCATTCTTGAAGGATGTGTATCGTCCCTCTTAAATCCACTGCTCTGGCAGGTAGGCTTGTACATATTTTGAAAACCTCTCATAAGTAATGAGTAAATACTGGAACCACAGAAATTTTAGTAAGGGAACATAGTGGTCAATTGCTAATAATTCATTTGGACATGATGTGAGGATAGGGTTAGTGGTCCCTGCATATGACTTGTTTGGCATCTTGTGTTGAGCACCTATGGAGCATTTCCATAGAACTTGAAGTATATTGGAAATACCTTTCTGGCTAGTAGAACTTGTGCCTCACTGGCTCCTCATTTTTTGGGGTCTGTAGTGCCACAATGCCCTATGCCCATATTCAATGATTTGGCTCCTTAACATGCTGGGAGCTACTATCTTTCAAGGATTGTCTTGGCTTCTTGTCTTTATTTGCAGAATCCTTCCTTTAGCCTATATTGTAGATATCATTGGGTGTTGAGGTCACCTTGATATACTGCCTTTAATTTTTGAATAATCTTGTTTTACTGCAGTTTCCTTTTGCTGCCAATATTTTTTGTTTTTAAATTTTGCTTCCAAGGTTATCTCCTTAGCATGACTTTTGCAGATTGATCTGTTAGCTCAGATTTTTGTATTTTCATAGGCACTGAGTTGCAACTCAAAATATCAGCCATGATGTTTTCCTTACTGGTGCAGTATATGATACTATACTGAAATTGTTGAAGGATCAAGCTCCATAGGATCAATTGGCCATTGGTAAGAAAGCTTTTAAATACACTTGTGGTCAGTAAAAATGATCACCTCTGAATCTAGCAGGAATTTCTTAAATTTCTGACATGCCCAGACACTGGCAAGTGTCTCTTATTCAGTGGTCCTATAATGGTCTTTTGCTCCCTTTAATGTCTGACATACTTACACCCAGTGTTCCCCAGAATTGCCTATTTGGAATAAGACTGCACCCAAACCCCTTTGGGTGCAGTCTGTTTGCAGGGTAAAATGGACAGGTGAATTCAGGATGATGAAGCATGAAAGCATGCAAAAAATTTGTTTTGATCGAGTGGAGCTCTTGATTGTGAATGTTGGTCCATTCCTACTCTCTGTCCTTTTTCAATAAATCAATGAGGTTACCGGTGTCACAAACAAAACCTGGATAGAATTTGTGATTGAAATTGCAGAGTCCAATGAAAAATCAGATCTGCTTACAGTTAATAGGTTTTGGAAAGTGTTCAATGGCTTTGGTTTTGTCAGGGTGTACCTTAATGCCTTGCGCATTAATAATGTGACCCAAAAAAAGATATTTCCATGATCATGAACCAACTTTTCTCAAGGTTGATGGTGATGTTTTTGCAGGTATATTCCCAGAAAAATTGTCCAAACATTGTAAGTGTTTTTACAGGTTTCTTGAGGCAATGACAATATCATCCACATAGCATACCATTTGTCACTGCAGCTCTTCTGACAGTACCTTCTTTAAACACTGCATAAACCCTATGCCACCATTAATGAGTACAAATGGGACCCTTTTAAAAACGTAGGTTTGCCCATTATATCAGAAAGCAGTACATTTCTGATCACAGAGTTCAAGGTTCATCTGCCAACAACTAGCAGTAAGGTCCAAAGTGGTAAAAATGGTGTTCCCACCAGTTGAACAAAAATTTCCTGGATGGTAGAAAGAGCACCTCTCTGGGATTGCCATGCTGTTCAAACAATGCATATCCAAGCATAGCCACAGGTGGATTGTTGTATGATGACAGGCTTTACTCAATGATGTCCCAGTCCCTCATTTGTTGGATTTGCTTATCAACTTCTTCCTTATATTAAAAGGGAATTGGATACATTTTAACCTCAGTATAAGTTTCTTTCTTGACTCTTATTCAATGAGTATAGCCTCATATTTGGCCAGGAGTATTGGAAAACAGGCAAATTCTAATATTCTCTGCATCCTTTGGCAGCCCCTCAGTTCCATAATAGTGGATTCATAAATCTTGATGATGATCTGCATAGGATCTATAGGTGAATTAGGCAGCTCAACTTTTTGGCCATTGGTTGCAGGGTCATCTTGAATGCTATGTGATCATCATGAATGATGCATTACTTTTGCAAGAAGTTGATAATACCCTGGCTCTGTGTAAAAAAAATTGGATCCCAGTACCAGGTCATACAATAGTCCAGCCATGATAAGGAAAGCATGGCCAATTTTTTATTAACTACAAAATTTTCATCCACACTTGGGTAATTTTCACTTTTGATCATTCTTCCATTTGCCAAGGTGAATTTATGAGGCATGTGGAAATTGCATCATGCTGGTCTTATCTTTTAATGTGGTAATCCACTCCTTGGAATAATTGATACCTGACTTCCTGAATCCAAAAATGCCTGCATTGTGTGAGTACCTATGGTCTGACTACATTGATTGTTCGGTCACATTAGCATTTTCTTTATCTGAGGCTTCCATCTTTTTTCTGAATAATAGTTGTCCTTAGGCTGTTGTCATCTATTGTATGATTCATTGGTCTTGATTCCCTGGACTTGAATCCACTAGTGTTTGTACAGTTTTTATAGTGTCACTGTTGTTACAAAAGTCAAATTTGTACTTCCCTTGATTTTCTTTTCCAGTAATTTGTTTTTTTACTTCAGGGAATTCTGGCACTTCAAGTTTTGGGGCCAGATTCCCCTAATCTATGAAGATCAGAATATTTGTCATACCATCAACCATGGAAATTTGATTACCCAGCATCATTCTTTGAATCCATGGGAGCATATTGTGTCTGATGATCCAGATAATCTGATAGTCTGAAAATGCGAAGGCAGTGAGTGATCTAAATATTGCAACTTGAGGGAGGAAAAAATGACTGTGAGTTTCTTGGTGACTATTCTTGTATTTTTCTGTTGTCAGACTATGCAGGATGTCCTCATAGCACTTTTCATTCCAGTAATGTTGGAAAACACAGTTGCCTTGTATGCTTTAAATGTGGCTGGTTTGTCATGGACTGATCACAACCAATTCTTGGCTGTAGATTTTAAATAATAGCTAGCTTGGCCACTTGTTCAGTATTGCTTGCTTGATGGAAGAAAAATAATTTCTGCAACATTTCCAGGTGTTTCAATGGATTCCCTTCAGGTTCACCCTAAAACTTGTATTTGCACAAAGCATGAGATGTGATGATGAGTGCAAACTACAGGTTCTACTTTTTTTGAACATTGTACTGTCATGATTAGTACTGATAATTGTTTCTTGTGGCTTTTCATTTTCTTTTGTTTCATCATTTAAGTGATCTAGTTCCTGGTCCAGTTTCAGGTCACTTTTCTTATGTCAGTTTCTACACTTATGATGGGTGTTAGCTGATTCACTTCCTGTCTTAACTTTTTTACTGTTTCTATACTCTCATTCTGGAGTATGATCATCTTTTCTTCCCAGTCTCTTAGGTATCTTTTTTATCTTCTGCAAGAAATTAATTTCTTCGGATGACCTGTCTGGGCTGATTTCAGGAGACTTTCTCTCTTGGCTGATTTCAGGTACTGGTTCATTTTGTTCTTCAGTGTTCCACTGTATTTGGTGCCTTACGATAATCTTGGTTGTTCCAATTTCTTTTTAATTGGTCTACATCTTTTCTCAATATTTCTTCTCTGGGACTCTCTGGTTCCTTTCTCTTGGTCTCTGTTATACATCATCTCTTGCATGAGCTGGTAGATACCCTATTGTCCACTCAGGTTAGTATTGGATGATTCTTGCTTTTACTTCCCAGTTGTACAATAATTTAGCTGGCTCTCTGAAATTTATCTCTGAGCTGTAAGGTTCCACTGGGTTGGATATTCTAGATGCTGGTTGTTTATCTTGTCTTCTATTCTCTTGTTCTCTCCTGCACTTTCTTCTTCACCAATCATCATTTCCTTTTCTCTTTTGAAATATAATCAATTTTAAACATATCTGTGAAATATGGTTAGTACTTTGACAAACTTTTCTTATTTTATAGAAGATACATACTTTTCTCCCTCCTCTCTTCAACTGTTTGCCATTCTGCCATTTCTTTGCTTTATTGTTGCTTAATGCTGCTTATAAATGAAAATAAATAGCTTATCATAACAGGTATGTATATGATCTACATGAACTATTGTTTTGCTGTTTGATTTTCGGTTATTGTTCTGCGCCTAACAGAGACTTTTTAAAAAAATTTGATTAGTTATTTGTTTACAGACAATATTGTCTGTATGTACATGCTCTTAACAATATACATGATACACAGTGAAAAATCAATTTGACTCTCTCTTAACCCAAATATCCTGGTTCAAGCCTATTCTGATCATATTACAGTAACAGCCAACAGTATGAACAAAAATTATAAACACTTACATTTGAGTTACTCAACATGTGTATATAAATAAATATTTGCTAATTGGTGTTTATTTTTATTACATCTGTGATGCACAGAAAATAACCATAATGTATCTTGCTATAATTTCAAGGCTTATAACTACTTATGGATGTACATGGATTTTAACTTTAAACAACACTTTCATATTCATAAAACAAAAAATGTTATATGATTATAAAACCAGATACAAAAACAATTACGCTTATGGTCATAAAACATGGGTACAAGATTTGCACTTTTCTAGTTATAAAACAGAAAAACAAAATTTTTCTATAGTTGCAAACCCAGATACAAAAAAAAAAAAATTGCACTTATGGTTGTAAAGCATGGGTATTAATTTTAAAAACAAAATTTTCACTTTTGTGACTATAAAATAAGGAAACAGAATTTTTATATGGTTGCAAAACCAGAAAAAAAAATTATGCTTTTGTTTGTAAAGCATGGGCATTGATTTTTAAAAAAAAAAACCAAGATTTTCACATTTATGGCTATAAAACAAGGAAAACAATCTGGGGAAAAAATATACATATTACAAATATACACACTACCAATATATATATATTACCAATGATCTCTTCAGGCTGTGGAAATAATTAACAAGCCCTAAGATTGGGTGTACAAACCCAGGAAAAAAAATACTCTGTACTGATCGAAAACATATGTCTATTCAACAAGACTCAGAATCTGAGCAAAAGTACCTCATATCCAGCAATGCCCAAGATAGACAAGTCAGGAGTAATCATGCATTCTAAACTTATTTGCCTATCCCCCAAATCTCTAACACTATGAACAACATCTCCGGTGACATAGATGAATATAATTCATTCCAGCCCCAGCAATGATATAGATGAATTTAACTCATTTCAGCCCCAGAGGCAGCAGAGAAGCATGAAATCTTAAAGATGGTGATGATGAACCTGCTTATATATGTGTTTGTGCACACATACCTACAGCAAGTGCTGTATTATGGACCCTGAAGGAAATTAGTATGGATAGTGAAGCATGCAGCTCGATGTGATTAGACACCGATTGCTTAAATACACACATACTTCAAATTTCTGTATTAGATTTACAATATTTATAAATTTAAGTAATAATGGCTATTCTTCACCTGCTACTGTTGAGCAGGGTGCAGTTATCAGTTCTAATGTTAACTGTGGAAGGGTGCCTTATAGATTTTTTTCTACTCGTGGCCATCTGTAATTGACAGCCTGCCTCATGAGCTGTGGACTTGCCTTTATGCATTAATATAGTCTGGTGAACAATCATTGGTACTCATGATGGCAGGAGTTTCCCTTGACTGAACTGTTTTTTAGGTTTAATGATTGTTCTCTGGAGAACAGGTTTGATAGTTTTCTCCACCATTACCTTCAAAAAGGCTAATTATTTGTTGTCAGATCTCCAACCTTAATGGAAACCTTCAGATTCAGTGAGCATCATTGCTTATTGGCCTGTTCTTGCCATTGTTTTTGCATTATCTTTATATATATGCATTGGTTAGTGGCAATGAAAAACTCAATCCAATTGTCATAAGAAAGGAATCTGGATTAGTTCATTATTTGAAGGCAAGGTGAGACATGACAGAAACTCTGCCCCATTTATTGGGGTCATATGGTAAGAGATCTCTTACAGTTTGAAATATTTTTCTCAGCATTTATGTTTTACTTTTTTTTTTTTTGTATTTGATCATATGTATCTTTTAACATACAAAAAATGTGTCTTCATCAGGGACTGGCATATCATTGTGCATGTATTTCCATGGCCTCATTGCAGAAGGCCATGTTATATAAATGTAAGTGATAGATTTGCAGACAGTTTGAAATTTGATCTTCTTTTAAAGCAGTTTTTTGATGTTATTTAGTTGTTATTTAGTCCTAAACATCAGATGTAATTACAAGGTAAAGCCTTAACTCTGACTATATTTGGTTGATGTACTCTACTATGATTGATGCTTGGGATTAACCCATTATCATCTGTTGATATACAGTTTTAATTTTCAAATATAAGTTTGACTACTATCAAGAGGTTTTCTGAAGATGGCCACTCTAATACTGTTTTACTATTTGGAATTGTAGATTTCAGTCTCTCAAACAGGCAAAATTCTCTATACATATTGCCACTGAGTGCAAGCCAGAGTAATCAATGTATGACAGAAGGCTAATGCATAAAATCCCCATCTAGTGCCTACTCATTCAATATCCCTAGTCTAGTTTTTGGCTTGTGGTCTTCATCAGTGAGGATTCTTAGATCTTAGAGCACTGCATCTAGATCTTAGAATTTAATGCAACCCTCCAGCAGCCAACTATTATCTCTATTTTACAAAACTATGAGCCTTAAATTGAAAACACTTTAATGTTTTCACTCCAAGCTCATTAGCTTATATAGTCATATAGATCTGAACTCAGTTCAGTACCTATACATTCTGCTTTAATAACAGTTATAAGCAAGCATAAGAAATGTGATGTTTATTGGCTTAAAACCAATCCTGCCTAATAGGATAGTGGTGGTTATGGTTATTAAAGAACCAAAGTCACCAAAATGTATAGGTATCGAACTGAGTTCAGACCTATATGACTATGTAAGCTAATGAGCTTAGATAAAAATATTATTTTCAATTTAATACTCATAGTTTTGTAGTTAAGTATAAATAAAAGGCGACTGCTGGAGGGTTGCATTAGATCCTAAGATCTAGATGCAGTGCTCTCAGATACAAGGCTCCTCACTGACGAAGGCCACAAACCAGAAACTTGTCTGGGGATATTGGTTGAGTAGGCACCAGATGGGCATTTTATGCACTAGCCTCCTGTCATCCATTGATTACTCTGGCTTGCACTGAATAGCAGTACGTATAGAGTTTTGTTTGTTTTAATAACAGTTATAAGCAAGCATAAGAAATGGTGATCATGTGATGTTATTGACTTAAAACCAATCCTGCCTAATAGGATAGTGGTGGCTATGGTTGTTAAAGAACTAAAGTCACAAAAATATAAGCTAATGAGCTTGGATTGAAAAGAATAAATTGGTTTTCAATTTAAGACTCATAGTTTTGTAGTTTGTAGTGGGTGAAGAAGATTGAAGCTTGTCCATTAAAGTTTTAAGACTTACTATCTTAATATAAACTGAGCACTGATTGCAATCATATGTGGGAGATGATGATCTGGACCAACTGATGAGTGCTGGTTCAGTATGAAGCATGTATACTGGAGATCATTTACCTTTGTCACATGTCGTATCATTTGGTATAAAATGAGTGCATAACGGTAAGGAATTTTAAGGTCAACGTTCAAGCCATGTCTAATTACATTAGTTTAGTATAGGCAATATATTATATATTTAGCCTGTATTCTGCCCATCACTCTTTTGTGTATTTAAATGGACATATTAAGATCCTAAAAGTGAGTTGTCAGAGTGATTTAAAGTCAATACAAATATGACAATAATGTTGGCATCATCAAGAGCTTTAAGTATTCCCTCATTGAATTTTCAATGATATGAATGACTGAAGAGTTGGAGGGTGAAGTAGATTGAAGCCTGTTCATTAAAGTTTGAAGATATGTTATCTTAATATAAACTGAGCACTGATTGTATATATGTGTGGTAGATGGTGATCTATACTAACTGATGAGTCCCTGGTTCAGCATGAAATATGTATATTGGAGATCATTTATTTTTTTCACATGTATGTGGTCATGTGCATCAATTGTATAAGATGGAGTGCAAAGCTGTAGGGAGTTTAAAATTCTGAGTTCAAGTCCCTTTTAAATATATATTATTTTAAAATAATACTCATATAGAGTTTAAATATATACGTATACAACTTTTATTGATTTGGTCATACGGTATTATTTGAAATTAGTTGGTTGCCTACCAAAGTTTATTTTTATTCTATAGCTTCTAGATGAAGAAGTGTGGGAAATGTTTTTACTAATAAAAAAGATTACTATTATATGTGGAAAATCTGAGCCATTTGAAATGAAAACTGATGTTAAATAAAAATGCCTACTTACTCCAACTTTGTTTTTGATTTTTATATAGTAGTCTTTGAAATTGTGTGATTAGAAGCAATTAAATGACATAGGGAGTAAGATGTGGTACAGGTTTGATAGAAGAATTTTTACTGATTTTTATATAGTAATCTTTGAAATTGTGTGATTATAAGCAATTAAATGACATAGGGAGTAAGATGTGGTACAGGTTTGATAGAAGAATTTTTACTGATTTTTATATAGTAGTCTTTGAAATTGTGTGATTATAAGCAATTAAATGACATAGGGAGTAAGATGTGGTACAGGTTTGATAGAAGAATTTTTACTGATTTTTATATAGTAGTCTTTGAAATTGTGTGATTATAAGCAATTAAATGACATAGGGAGTAAGATGTGGTACAGGTTTGATAGAAGAATTTTTACTGATTTTTATATAGTAGTCTTTGAAATTGTGTGATTATAAGCAATTAAATGACATAGGGAGTAAGATGTGGTACAGGTTTGATAGAAGAATTTTTACTGATTTTTATATAGTAGTCTTTGAAATTGTGTGATTATAAGCAATTAAATGACATAGGGAGTAAGATGTGGTACAGGTTTGATAGAAGAATTTTTACTGATTTTTATATAGTAGTCTTTGAAATTGTGTGATTATAAGCAATTAAATGACATAGGGAGTAAGATGTGGTACAGGTTTGATAGAAGAATTTTTACTGATTTTTATATAGTAGTCTTTGAAATTGTGTGATTATAAGCAATTAAATGACATAGGGAGTAAGATGTGGTACAGGTTTGATAGAAGAATTTTTACTATAAAGAACTTCATCTTTTTGGGTTCTGGATTACAGTATGCTGATGATTTTGCTATTCTAGACAATTCAAAAGAATAAAGTTTTTGGAATTAATTATGAAAAAACTCTAATCCTTATCAGCCCATGATGAAAAAAAAATCCTCAGAAACTTTTATCTTGGATGATTATCAATTTGAGATTATAAAAACCAACTTAAATATACTGGTCTTTTTAAATAGAGATGGGGAGTTAGATGTTGAGCACAGATTTCAATGTGCGTCTGTTATTATTAATATGTTAAACAATAAGTATTTTATCACAACCTCAGTAACTATTGACTTAAATTAGATTGATGCATGTAGGACTAATATTTTATTCAATTTATTAGCTAAAGGCGAGATTTGTACATTCATCAAAAAAACATAAAGACCTTAGAAAAATTTCATTTAAGAATGCTCTGCAAAATTTTAAAAATATAATATCAAGATTATAACACCAATTAATATGTTCTTCAATTAATTTTTTATTACAGAATCTATTATTGAAAAAATTACATCTTCATTGAGTCTGGGATAAGAAATGAATAAAGCGGTGAATTTGAGTATGGTTTTCATAGAGGAGGCGTATCAAGCTTGCATCCCAAAAATTATTCCAAAGGCATTAAAAGGAAATGCAGTATTGATTATTGTCATTAAAAGACATAATTAAGGCTATAATTTAATGGAGAGTCACAATTAGACGTGGTACTGAAGTATTTCAGAAAAAAAAGTTTTCAGCAGAAATGAAAAGATAACAACAGGAAATGTCGAATAAACAGTATAATGGACAAGTGTGTTCTATATATAGATATATTTGTATTTAATACATTGGTTAATTAACTTTCCTGAGGCTAAACAAGGTTTTTCTATTAAACTTTACAATAACTCTTTTGTTTTATTTAATTTCAGGAAAGTCAATTAATAATTTATTTTCTGGGAATATCAAAAAGGTAAAAGTTATCTTTGTGTAGATAGATATAATCTCTTTATTTTTATTTTATTTCCAGTCTGATGTACATTGTCTAATTGTTATGCTTTATAAAAGCATTGGAATTCCTTTTTATATCGTAATGTTTTCAGTTTTTATTGTTAATACTTATTAACCAAAAATATTCTGTTGCCATTACCAGACTTTGAATTCCATTACAATGTGGATGGATTGTTGAATTCTTTTACTTCTGTTTATTCAGTAGATATTGCTCATATTTTATTTTTTATATATAAAAAATATTTGCAGTTTTCGTTATTGTACTGTATGTGATTATTTTTATTATTATTATATTAGCCGTCGTAATTCAATGCATTTGCCTGAAGGTTTGTGATAATGGTATTTTAGATGTGATAATACGTTGTACTATTCCCACCATCTATCATTAAATGTTGCATGTCTAGAGAATTTTAAACTTTATTTAAACTTTTCAAATACAAACAATACAGGTTAGTAGACTACACATTTCAAGTCATATTTTTTCCCACTCTTCTTCAGGTGTTACTGGCCTGTCCACTAACAATACTAGCATAGAAGTCAAACTTACACTTTTAGAATCTTGAACATTGGATTCTATGACAACCCTCTAATTACCTCAGTTGGTTAGAGCATTGCCTTAAAATTTGACATTCAAGAATCTAAAGGTCAACTCCTATGCTAGTATTGTTAGTGATCAGGCCAGAAACACCTGAAGAGGAATGGAAAATACCACTTGAAATGCAGGGTCTATTAACCAGTGTTGTCTATTTTTACTTTATTACTAACAGTTTTTTTGTATTTGAAAAGTTTAAATAAACTTTAAAATTTTCTAGACATTCAACATTATATGACAGATTATGGAAATAGTCCAACATATTATAGCATTTATTCAATGCATGATTTTCACATGGTTAATGCATATTTATTCCTGGAATTTGGTAGATATTTCCTATATTTTAAAAAAATGCTTACAATTTTGATTATTATATCGCATGTAATTATTTTTATTTATTATTTTTATTTTTTGTATTAACCTTTGTAAATTTTTTCACTGTATGTTTTGCCATGATTAATGTGTATATACATATTGTCTTACTTTTAGAATTTGATAACTATTATGAATAATTCTTCATTCAAGTCTCTTCTTGTTTTGAATTATTTCATTTAATTATTTGTTTGTTTATAATCATATATTGTGTAATTAATAAAATAATAATAATTATTATATAATTTAGATCTTAAATAATTTTATAATAGTCTTAAATTTAAATATTTTCAATTAGTTTAAATTCATTCTGTTTATATGTATTTTTTGTTTGTTTATTATTGTCTTTAATTATTATAGAATGTGCACAGTTGTATTCTATTTTATCATTTTTTATGTGCAATCTGTAATAAGCTATATGCTATTGTTTTGCATTTAAATAAATGAATTATTATTGTTGTTGTTGTTATGCCTTTTATCTTTTTATCCTCCTGCTATTTAATAATAATGTACATTTCTCACACTTTCTCCTTTAATCTCTCTGAATACTTTTTCAGTTCTTCTAGAGAATGTTCTCACTTTTTGTTAACTCTCTAATTGTTCTTGATATATGTTTGTTTTTTGTTACCTCAGATAGTTGAAGTACTAAAGATGCAATCTCTTATTCAATATATTGCAATGCAATTGTTTATCTGCATTTCTTAATTCATTTATTTCAAAATTCCTTTCGTTTTGAAGGTGATTTAACATCAATGCTTTCTCATAGATAGTTTTTTGTGTTATCTTTATATAATTGCTATCTTTTAATTGTTTTTTTAAGTTTTTTTCTACTCCATCTATTATTTCCTTTTTCATTTCTAATTTTATTTTCATCTCTTTTATTTTACTTTTATTTCTTATTGTTATTCTTTGATCTTACATTTTATTTTGAAATTGTTTGTTATTCTTTTATATATATTACATCATGAGATTTATGAAGTTTATCTGAATTCACTTTGAGAGTCTTTGAATTTATTTTATGATTCACTGAAATTCTTTTTCATTTCATTTTACTAAAAGTACTAACTATGGACTGTCTCCAATAGTGAAGGCCATCTCATATTACAATCATATAATTCACTGCATCAGTACTAATCTAATAAACCCAGATTAACCTGTGATCTTTAGTTCAAGTTAAAAATTAATTAGATACACATTTAAAAACCATTAGTGAATGGCCAGTTGAGTTGACTATATGGAATGTACTTAAAAAGAAAAATCCTAACTTGTTTGTAACATGAAAAAATATAATGCATAAGCAACCTGGATTTGAACTCAAACTCTTAAGTATAACAAACAAATGTGATAAACATTAATTTATGATGCTTTCATCTTATCTTGTCACTACTTGAATTCTTGCTTAAGAGATTTCCAGAGTTTTTTTTGCAGGTTACCTCGAGATTTTTTAAAGACATTTACTATATTTATTGTGATATTCATAAAGGGTTGTTGTCGATGAACCAACATATCCCACTGGATGGTGCTGTTTTCACGCTAAAACACATAAAAATACCGTTTCCGCGGCCAACACGTTCGAACCTGCGTTTTCTATAATACAACCTTTTTGTTGTACTACAGATTGCAGGCCGCTATGTCACATCACAGTACAGCATGTATGTTTATGCAGCAAATACATTTTCCCAATTTGCACAGTTTATAAAAAGGTTACGGCTTGGGGAGAGGATGTGTTTTTTTTTTAATTGGATGGAAATATTATTTTCATTGTATTTTTATTTTTATTTTAAAGTATTGAAATGTTCAGATTTTGTAAAGTAATAATTAACAGACTTTTTACACTGTAGTGTATTGAAGTTTTAAGTAGTAAATGTTGATGAGATATATGTATAAAGTGAATTGGAATTAGGTAATGCGTCAAGTAAAGAACTGTTCGTAACATTTCCACAAGACATTTTAACATTGTACCGTGTGTATATTTTTGAAATAAAAAAGAGCATTAACACAAAAATATCTAGTAAGAAAAGTACAATTGTACACTGTTTTTTTAAATGTCATAAAAAGCATAAACATTTTATATATATATTTGTCGTTGCTTAAAAAAGTTTTAGTTTCTTTTCTCTAACTACTGTTATACTTTGTTGAATATAGTTTACGTTTATTGTTATCATTTATTTTATAGATGTTAATAAAAAAAATATTTACAAAAAAAAGATTTTGATATTTTTTATTTTAACCGTAAACCTAACCCTAAAGCTAACCCTAAACTAACCCTAAACCTAACCGTAACAACTTTTACTTTTAGTTGTCATTCTATTTGAAATAAAAAATAGTGGTAAACAACAAAAAAAAATCCATAACCCCAGTAAAAAAATCTCCGATAGAAAAATGATTTTTCTAATAAAAAGAAAACTAAAAAAGACGAATCAAATTGTAATTTTTTTATTTTATTTTACATTTATTATTATCATTTAATTTGTATACGTTAATAAAAAATAATATTTAAAATTAAATAATATTTAAAAAAGACAATTTTCTTTTGTTTTTATTTTCGCATTACAAAAAACACATCAAAATGATTATAATTAACGGCCCGTGAATGATCATATTTTATAGTTTTAGCGTGGTAACTGCGCCATCCAGTGGGATATGGTTGCTCATCGACGACAGCCTCATAAAGTGTTGTATTTGAAAAGCCTCATAAAGTGTTGTATTTAATTCAAGGTCAAAACTTTCAATATTGACATACTGTAGCTTTCTTTTATATTCTAGCCACAATTATATCCTACTACTGAAAGCAATCAATATTGAACTTTAGAGTATATCATAAAATTCACTTTCTAATGTGACTGATAATGGCAAAAACCATAAGCTGTACTAAGGATGGGTATTCGAGGTTTATTGGTTATTCAAGTTTGCAATAGATGGCGCTAAAATAGGATGAAGGGCCTGGTCTTGGAATCATATGAGTAAGCTTATAAGGAAGCCATATGATGTTATTGGTGTAATATATACTTATTGTATCCTTCTCCATCTACTATCTTAAATAGTCTTTTCTGTTCACTCACATGTTTTTAAATAAATAAATAATTACATGGCTTTATTCCGCATATGTTCAAAAAAGTTTGAGCTCTGTTGCAATCCATGGATTTTAAGTCACAGAATCTGCCACTTTACCAGTGCACCAAATCACATAGGGCACCTCCCCTTTACGATAATGAATGTAACGTTGCAACATCCAGCAAGCTGAAGATTATAATGATCAGTCTTACAACTTTACCATTATTTAGTATACTAGATTATTCTTAAATGAAAAATGAAGTAAGTCTTTATGTTGCTTTGATAAGAAATCCATATCTGATTTCTATACTTTGGCAATATAACAGTTCAGTAAATAACTAATTTAATTTCAACGCATTAAATGTAACATTAGCTTTTGGCAGTTTGTGCTACACATTAACATCCAAGCTTCCAAGATATTTAAGTTAATTCACATTCTCAAGTCGATAATCTTTCAAAGCTCAAAGTTGTTGAAGATTTTTCTTCCATCACACCTTATACATCAACTGAGTTTTTTTATTTTTAACATTAAATATTCAATCAAATTCTAACAGGTTGCATTCAAAACATTTAATAACATTCAGTATATTAGCCTCTGAATTGTCATAAATATCACTACCATTAGTAAGTTATATATCTAGAAACGATGAGACATAAGGTCTAATTTTTGTTTTTATTTATTTTAAATTGTAAATAGTAACATTAAACTTATACATTCCCTCAATTTCTGCTTTATGAAGTCACCTACAAATAAATACTTCTATTTATGGAAATTCAGTAAAAATAAAAAAAAACAATATTAATTTTCTTTAGCCTTCCATAAGAGCTTGCAGCAGTTATGTTAAGAAATATTCTTAGATTATTTCTGAACATCAGTGTTACATGTTTTTATCTCATAATATTAAAAATAATTTATTCACTATTTTAAACACTTTTTAGCAAAAATCTTTTATTGTACCTCTATGCATACTTAATCTTATGTTTTGACTGCCTTGCAATCTTCTTCGGAGCCAATAAATTAAAGTAAAATTGTCTCTGAAAAAAATTGCAGAATGGTTGAAATATAAGACTGTGTATGCTTATAAGTACAATAAAAGGTGTTCAAAGTAGGGAATAAATTGCATTTATATAAGATTTTACAGCGAAATAAAGGAATGGTGAATTTGGTAATATTTCTGAATATTAAAAATACTGTAAAAGCTAAAGATTTTTTTAGTGCATTTTTATTTTTAAGTGCACTTATGTGAATTAAGGTGTTTAGACCATTAAACATCATATGATCACCATTTCCTATGCTTACACAAGCTATTAAAACAGAGACAAACTCTCCATAGAGTAGTGCCACTCGGTGCAGGCCAGAGTAATCAATGAGATGCAAGAAGGTAAAATCTGGATGATAGAGGGTTGCATTAGATCCTACAATCTATGTGCAGTGTTCTCAAATTCAAGGCTTCTCGCTGATGAAAGCAATAAGCTAGAAACTGGTCTGAAGATATTGGATGAGTACGCTTTAGATAGTGATTTAATGCACAAACCTTCTTACATCAGTGATTTAATGCACAAACCTTCTTACATCCATTGATTACTTGGGCTTGCACTATATTACTGTATGGAGGATTTTATCCTCTATAATAAATGTGTTAAATTAATTTTTTGTTTTCTTTTAAATTTTTAGAAATTAGAAAAGAAGAAAATATACTTAGTGTTTTCCTGAAGGTTTGTGATGATTGGACTATTTCCATCATCTAATGTGTGTATTGAATGTCTTTAGAAAAATCTAACTTTATTTAAATATTACAAATACATTCAACTGTTAGTAATAGTACATCAAACGGATTAGTATATGCACATTTCAAGAGGTATTAGTCTTCTCTCTTTTTCAGGTGTTGCTGGCCTGACCAGTGACAGTACTATCATGGAATTCAAACCTGGGTCCTTAGATTCTGGATTATTGAAATTTTAAGGTAATAATCTAACCAACTGAGCCATCCTGCCAAAGGCAACAGTCAGTAGAAATTTCATATACTTATCTATGAGGTTCCTCCTGATTTCTCCACTTTTTCCTAAGAGCAAAGTTGGTTAGTGGTTTCCATACATTAGGCATAGTCATCCTAGGTTGGCTTATAGGATTTTTTGCCATTGTCATATGAGAAGTTTCTTCAAATTTTCTTCTTTGTACCTTTTCTTCTCTATCTAATATTTTTGTAATTTCCCAATTGAACATATGTTCATTGGCACATACATGGTCTGCTACCTTAGACACATCTGTTTTCTCTTCTTATCATCAAATGCTTTTCATTTTGGTGACTGGTCTCACCAATATATATTCTTTTCACATTCACATGGTATTTCATAAATGCAGTTTTTTTCAGCATTTCAAGTTTAGTCTCTGTAGATGTCAGAATTCCTCATAGGGTGGTATGGCTCTGGAAAGCTGTTCTGATGTTATACTGATTGCAGATTTTCCTTAATTTGTCTGCTATTTTTGTAATATATGGGTACACTTCAGTGCCAAAATGTACCAATAATTGTCTTTTCTCTTGATAGTTCTTTTTGCTGTCTATTTAATGTTTTTTTAATAACAGCTGATGGATAACCATTTTTCACAAGAGTTTGTTCTATATAGATCTTTTCTTGTCCAAATTGCACAAAATTCTTTTTCTCTGTTCCATAGTCATAGTATAACTCCATGTTTTGTGTTTCTGGTTTGATTCTGGTATGACTGGATGTATAGGCTAGGTATTTTCCTGTATGTATAGGTTTTTGGTATACTGTAATTTTGATTTTGCCATGAGGGAGTCTTGTCACAACAACATCTAAGAATGCCAATTTTATTCTTGTTCTGATTCTATTGTGAATTTAATTGAAGGGGATATGTTGTTGATGTGTTTCCCGAAAGTTTGCAGCAGTGCTCCATCATGTGGCCATACAACAAATATATCATCCATGTAGTGAAGCCAAACCTTAGATGGATATGGAGTAATTTTTATGGCTAAGGTTTCAAGTTCTTCCATGTAAATATTGCTAACTAAGGGAGACAATGGTGAATCCATAACCATTCCTTGATTTTTTGGGAAGAATTCTGTTTTTATATTGAAAGTAGGTTATTTTATGCAGAATGTTAATACTTCCATATACTATCAACAGGAAGAGCTGTTCTGGTTTGTAAACTATTATCACCATTTAATCTTTTCCTTACAATACACAATGCTTCTTCATATAGTACATTCATAAATAAACTTTCCACAGCAATGCTTTCAATTTTCATGTTCATGATTAATTCTACAAAGTGTCTAGAATCCCTGACAAAGAACTGGTTTTCTTTTGAGAAGAAATCTTGTCAAATTTTGGCAAGGTGAATCTCTAGAACTAATAATAGGTCTTAATGGACATGATCCTTGTGGATTTTAGGTAGACCATAAAGATGAGGATGATGTTATTTTACTTTTTTTCTGAATCATATTTCATCAAAATTCCTTATCTTTATGGTCTACCTAAAATCCATAAGGATGATGTCCATTAAGACCTATTATTAGTTCTAGAGATTCACCTTTGCCAAAATTTGGCAAGAATTATTCTCAAAGTTTTAAGTCCTTTGGCATACAAGATCCAGTCATTTGTCATGGATTCTAGACACTTTGTAGAATTAATCAAGAAGATGAAAATCGAAAGAACAGAGTTACTGGTAAGCTTTGATATGGAAAGTTTATTCACTAATGTACCATGTGAAGAAGCATTGTTTATTGTAAGGAAAAGATTAAATGGTGATAATAGTTTGCAAACCAAATAGCTCTTCATGTTGATAGTATAATAGAACTATTAACATTCTGCATAAAAATAACCTACTTTCAATATAAGACAGAATTCTTCCAACAAAATCAAGGAACAGCTATGAGCTCACCATTGTTTCCCCTGATTAGCAATATTTACATAGAAGAACTTGAAACCTTAGTCGTAAAACCACTCCATATCCATCTAAAGTTTGGGTTGTCTATGTGGATGATACATTTGTTGTAGGGCCACATGGTGAAGCACTGCAGCAAACTTTCTGGAAACACATAAACAACATATTCCCTTCAATTAAATATACAATAGAATCAGAACAAGAACAAAAATTGGCATTCTTAGGTGTTTGTGTGACAAGACTCCTTTATGGCAAAATCAAAACTACAGTTTATCAAAAACAACACATACAGGAAAATACCTAGCCTTTACATCCAATCACACCAGAAACACAAAACACGAAGTTATACAAACACATAAACAACATATTCCCTGCAATTAAATGCACAATAGAATCAAAACAAGAACAAAAATTGGCATTCTTAGGTATTTGTGTGACAAAACTCCTTTATGGCAAAATCAAAACTACAGTTTATCAAAAACAACACATACAGGAAAATACCTAGCCTTTACATCCAATCACACCAGAAACACAAAACACGAAGTTATACAATCACTATGGAACAGAGCAAAAGAAGTTTGTTCAGAATCCAGCAATATGGAAAAAGAAAAGATCTATATAGAACAAACTCTTATGAAAAATGGTTATCCATCAACTGTTATTAAGAAAATGTTAAATAGACAGCAAAAAGAACCATCAAAAGAAAAGACAAATTTTGGTATTGTAGTGTACACATACATTCCAAAAATAGCAGACAAATTAAGGAAATATACAATCAATATAACATCAGAACAACTTTCCAGAGCCATACAACATTACAAGGAATTCTAACATCTACAAAGCCTAAATTTGAAATACTGAAAAGAAAAAACTGCATCTATGAAATACCATGTGAATGTGGAAGAACATATATTGGTGAGACCAGTTGTCCCATTGAAGAGTGCTTGTATTAACCCAAACTTATAATTAAAAGAGAGAAAAGAGCTGTATCTAAGGTAGTAGACCATGTATATGCCAATGAACATATAATTGGGAAAATACAAAAATATTGGATAGAGAAGAAAAGATACAAAGAAGAAAATTTAAAGCTGTTCACATGATAATGGTAAAAAATTACATAAAACAACCTAGTGTGACTATACATAATGTATGAAAACCACTAATCAACTTTGCTCTTAGGAAAAAGTGGAGAAATCAGTGGGAACCTCATAAATAAGTGTATGAAATTTCTAATGACTGTTGGCTTTGGCAGGATGGCTCAGTTAGCTAGAGTGTTACATTAAAATTTAGTACTCAAGAATCTGAAGGTCCAGGTTTGAATCTCATGCTAGTACTGTCACTGGTCTGGTCAGGTCAGCGACACCTGAAGAAGAAGGGAGAATAATACTTCTCGAAACATTGTGCATATACTAACCTGTTTTATGTGCTATTACTAACAGTTGAATGTATTTGTAATATTTAAATGTTAAATTTTTCTAAAGACATTCAATACACATATTAGATGATGAAATAGTCCAATATAAAAATACAACAAGAAAATATACTGTTTAATGCTGCTAAAATGGAAGTAATGTAAAGAGTATTAAATTCCATATAAAATTAAATATTTAAATTTTTTGCTAAAATTTTCTGCAAACTCTTAAAATATGAATGGATCATTGGAAATACATATTTACAGAAATGTCTCAATTAGATCTGAAATTGGAAAATGGATCAAAAATTGAATTGCAAGATTTCATCAGTCAGACAAATAAAACAGGCAAAACTCACTATATATATTGCCACACACAGCAAGCTAGAATAATCAATGGATGCCAGAAGGCTTGTGCATAAAATACCCATCTAGTGCCTACTCATCCAGTATCCCCAGACTAGTTTCTGGCTTGTGGCCTTCGTCAGTGAGGAGCCTTGGATCTAGATGCAGTGCTCTCAGATCCAAGGCTCCTCACTGATGAAGGCCATAAGCCATAAACTAGTCTGGGGATACTGGATGAGTAGGTACTAGATGGGATTTTATGCACAGGCCTTCTGGCATCCATTGATTTCTCTAGCTTGCTGTGTGTGGCAATATATATATAGTGAGTTTTGCCTGTTTTAACAACAGTTATACACAAGCATAAGAGGTGGTGGTCATGTGATGTTTATTGACAGACAAATAAATAAATATTGAATAAATTTCTTGCAAATACTTTTGCTCTAATGGATAACAATAGTGGCTCTTATAGATAAAAGAGAGAGAGACTATATATGTGTACAGAGCGAAACACAAGTGCAGGTCAGTTGTGATTCATAAGTTTTATAGGTAATTTAATTTTTAATGTAAGTAAACTTAACTTTTATTCTTTCTGTGTAATTTAATTCAAAATGTACACGATTACTTTTACCGCCTCTCTCCTCTTCTTTGCTCATCCTTAAATGTAAAATACTTGCTCAACATAAAAATGCAGTCTTTGGAATGGTACAGTTTGAACAAAGTCATATTCAGCTTAAGAAAGAAATATATAGAAGAACAGAGAGAAGAAAAACCTGTTGCTTGATAATAAAAAAAACTAAACTTGCTTGAAAATTTCTCAGCTTTAGAATTAAAAAAAATAATATCTAAATACCATTTGAACCATGAGAGGAATTTAATTAAACATTTATTTATAAGTTACATGTTAACGAAGATATTTTAAAGAGAACCGGAAAGGTGAAAAAAAAATGTAGGGGTATAGCCTTAGGATAGAGAACTATATTATATAAAGCATATATTTTTTGTTGATAAGAAAGTTCGAAAGGTTTACAATTCAGAGAATAAGATTTCGGTGTCAGTTACAATTAATGTTTTTACGTTCGTTTTTTAATAAAATATATATATAATTTATAAACGGATTAAGGCAAAAGCGGATCTACGTGATTATTACTTGAATTAAATCATAAATTAATGAATAATATATTATAAGATGTTTACATCCTTTCTAAGATAAGTTTTTAAAAAGCTTGCAACCTTTACTTCCGGTATCCCCAGTGACGTTTCATCAGATGACAGATTTGTTCAAAATGGCGACCCTGCAGGTAAAGATTTTTCTGTTTTCAATTTAAATTAGTAAGTAAATATATTTATGCAATTATTTTTCCCTATATGTATTTACTAATTTATTTTTAACCAATTTTCATCGAAAATGTTGGTATAGAAGCTTTGTTTTTAATAAATTTGTCATGTTGATTACAAAATCGATAATTTATGCTGGTGGTTGAACTAACGTTAAATGTGTATACGTATTTTCTAATAATAATTCTAGATTTCATTTTGATAATTTAAATATTTTATATGAAATTTATGGATTTTTTCTCCTATAGACAGGAATTTTTATTCTATATCTTTAAAAAAAACAACTTTTATTCAAATTACATTATAATTTTTTTTTAAAATCTTTAATTGAATCACTTTAACGTGTATAATAATATCTATATTTTTTAGTCTGGTATATTTTGATGTGTACTTTTTGTTTTTGCATATTCAAGTTTAATTCTATTTTCTTTAATAGTTAAATTATTTACATTATAATACTAATAGAATAGTGTTGTGTGCGCGTGTGTATTTATAGATCATCCACACGCAAAATTACATATGTATAACTATAATTATGTGCACGTCTGTCACAGTATATAAATATATGCCATGTTACATGTGCTGAGAAACAATTGTGTATTAACATATGCTTATCTATAACTTTGTCAATCAATACTCAGTAGTTCTAGTATTAGTTGTTACAAGCAATAAGTAGCGCAACAAGAGTGGTGCGGGCATTGCATTAGGATCAGAACTGACAGGCGCCGCGCTGTCAAGACGTGAATAACGGTAAAATCCAAATTGCGGCTAACGAATATAGAAAAATAACAATGTTTGCTATACCTTTTCTTAAAATTGTTTTAAATATAAATGGTATTGTAATATATCCGTAATTTTATTTTTGTGCCTTTCCAAGATATGTACTAGCTATAATTAAATTTCAAAATGTAATGCGTTTTCTAGATCAGGTGGCAGAAAGACAATTTGTCATTTTTAATTGGTTTTATATTCACGGTTCTCGTGTAAACGAAGCCGATAACACAGTGTCCGTTTGTGGAGTGCGAAGTGTATGGCCTGTCTCACACACATCCTTCCGTTTGGAGTCGTTTTATGCTCTCCAAAAAAAAGTCCTATAATGTACACTTGATGTTTTTATGAAAATAATTATAAATTATTTTTATTTGAATGTTAGATAAATAATGAAAACGAATAAGAAAAATCTGGTTAATAAAACTTCAAAAAAATGCACTGAAAGAAATGTAAATTTGTCAAAGCAATTACAAAAGTGTTTCTCTACTATAAATACAAAATAAGAAAATGCTCCTTTTATGCTGACAGATGAAGCCCAAAATTTAACTAAGAAAATGTGTTTTCCCAATAAAAGAACAACAGTGGCAATGAAGATGCCATTGGTTATGAAAAAAGCAAAGCCCAAAGCAAAGAGAATGTGCTTTTCCAATGGAAAAAACAATGAAGATGCAATTATTAAAAAACTACAAATGAAGTGACTATTATTCAGTATGATTTTGCGAAATGCTCATCTCTCACCAGTAATTCATTTGCCTTTAATAAGAAGCAGATCCAGATAAGAGTAAATTGAATACATTTTTTAATTTTCTATTTCAGAAGATGGAAGAAGCTTAATAGCATGTGATTTTTTAAAATCTTATCCAATGGTGAAAAAGTTAATGCATCCAAAAATTATTTATTTTGCATTCTTTGTTTAATATTTTCAAAAAGCAAAAAAAAAACTGGATTGTCTATGTGTATATAATTAAAATGTAAATAAAGTTAATTAATTTTTTGTAATTAATCTACAGACAGAACATGAATAATTGTCATCCTTCATTAATATATTCGTTCTAGAAAAATCTTCATATAACATGAATAGTTTTAAATGTTATTAAAAGCTATTGTATGAAAATGAGCATATATTATGCAGGGAGGACTGATATAAAAACCTGCAGTGGTCTACTCAAGTGATGCGCTAATATTGAATATACATATAAGCATCAGCAGAGTATTAGCTGAATAATTGAATAATTATTATGGAATTGTTGTGTATACAATATATACAAATATCTATAAGAAACCGTAGCTAATGGTAACACTTTTATACAGACTGTATTTAATTGTTACTAATTATTTTATTTATAACTTGTGTTGTTATTGTTAAATTGTCTTAGTTTTATTGTAATAAAGTTATTGATATTACCTGGCTGGTATTGAAATATTATCTCCCAGAATATAGCTCACAAATTTTTCACATATCTCAAAAGAGTTAACAATTGGAGATATTTAAAGCTTAGGATTATCTGTTCGAGAAAATATTCCAGAATATAAAAAGTATTATATAAATTGGAAGGATTGTTTTCTCCTAGATATGACAATTGATAATCACTTAGAGCAGGGGTGGCCAAATTTTGTGTTCATAAGATCTACTTTTTATTTTAAAAATGTATTGCGATCTACTTATTGTCATAGGCGTAGTCTAAGTGGAGAAAGGTGTGACATATATACTATTTTTATATACCTACCTAGTAAAAAATAATTATTTAAAGGGCCAAACGACTCATGTTCGGGGGGAATTAAAGCAACATGAGTAATTATTAGCAATATTTATTAATTCAAATTAGCTACATTAAATCAAGATTAAAAATATTTTCAATAATGATATGGCTTAGCGGACTTCACTTTCTAGAATTGAAAAAAAAAAATTAGAACAAAAACAAAAATAAAAATAACTTGAAAATCTTGATTTAATTTGTTTCACTCGTTTCCCGACAGCTCTTGCCAGATTGGCCTCGCGATCGACCAAAAATGGCTTTGCGATCGACTTGTTGGACACCCCTGACTTAGAGTATTCAATCAGAAACTAAAAAATGGTATCTGATCTTAAAGATAATTGTTGATTCCATATTATTTTATGGTAAAAATAATCTTACATTAAAAGGCTCGTCAAATACAATAGATAATTCAAAAACTGGAATTTTTAAAAATTTGAAATTTGTTGATCATTATAATCTGATTATTGTCCAACATCATTGAAAAAATAAAATCCAAGAAACAGTTATGGATATATGTTTATCCTGGGAAGATCCAAAATGAAATTATAAATTTAATAGGAAAATAAATACAAAATGAAGTCATTGGGCAAATAAAAAATGCAAAATATTTCTCAATTTTATTTGACTATATGCCAGATGCATCACAAAAAGAACAAATGCCACAAGTAATTAGGTTTGAAAAATTAAAAGTGATAAATATACAATAGAAGAAAAGTTTTGATTTTATTATCTCTAATGAAAAACTAGTAATGGATTATTAAAGGAAATTTTAGGTATATAAAAATGAAGTGAACCAATTTGCCAAGTATGCTTCTGAAGTTTCATCAACTATGATAATATTGTGGGTTTTTTTAAAGTTGACACCATTTTAAACTAATTTTTGATCTCCATGTCCAGGTGGGTTAAGTTACGACATGTTTAAAAAATTAACTTAGAGGGACATTGTGCAATATAGTAGTTATCCAAATATAAGACTATGTGAATGTCATAAGATGTCAATTTAAATTTTGATATAATTTTTGCATAAAGTACTGGTCCAATATTTTTTCTCATATTAAACCACTTAACATCACATGATCATCATTTTTTATGCTTATTCAAGCTGTTTACACAGAGGCAAAATTCTGCATACAATAGTGCCACTCAGCACAAACCAGAATAATCAATGAATGCAAGAAGATTTTATGCATAAAATCCCTATCTAGTGCCTACTCATCCAATATCCCCAACTTAGTTTCTAATTTGTGGCTTTTCTCAGTGAGGAGCCTTGGACCTAGAATTTAGGTAAGTTAAAGATCCTAAGTTCTAGATGCAGTGCTCTCAGATCCAAACTCCTCACTGATGAAATCCACAAGCTAGAAAACAGTTTGCGGATATTGGATGAGTAGTTCACTAGATAGGGATTTTATGCATAAATCTTCCTGCATCCATTGATTTTTCTGGCTTGCACTGAGTGGCGCTACTGTATGGAAAGTTTTGCCTCTGAGCAATTCTTTCTTATATTGATTGAGTGAATATTTCCATTCTAAAATAAAAAATGTTCTCTTGATATTGTATCAAAAATGATAAATAGGCTTATCTTATCTCTCCAAGTTTTGAGATATGAATCTGAACATTTGTTCAGATTTTGACTTTTTAACTAGCAGATCTAACCTTAAAATATTTCGAAGATTGTTTTACTTCCAAATTTTGCTTAGAAATGGAAAGTTTTAAATGGTAAGCAAAAACTTTGTTTGAGGAAGTCACTATAGAAACTCCAATTAATATAAATTAAATTCAAAATGTTAATTCTAATACTGCGATTGTGTTACGTATATTTTTAACTCAACCTGTAATGATAGCTTCCTATGAATACAGTTTCAGCAAATTAAAATTAATTAAAAATTATCTAAGATTATCCATGAGTCAAAAAAAATATCAATTGAAAATGAAATAGTTGAGTCACTGAATTATGACAATCTCATGCACGATTTTGCAGCAATAAAAGTAAAATTTAAAGTAAATATTTTGTTTCCAAATATTAAAAAAAATGTTAGCTTTGTAAGTATTTTTTTTTTAATTTTGTATTAATGAACATTTTGAAAAATACATGCCCACTTTATCAAGTTATTTCTTTATTTTAAGAAAATGCATCATATTCCTTGCATTTCTCTTAAAAGTCTCTCCAGATCCCTGATAAGTGGGATTTCATTCCAGGCAATTGCTAACAAAAATCCTTACAATTTTTAAATATATATTACCGTAAAAAATATAGTCCTTTTTTTCCTGTTGAGCCGCTTCTTGATACTTATTTTAAGTGTATTGAATATTTTTCAAAAATATGGATATATATTTAAATAATTCATTAGCAATACCTATTTCATAATTATCTTCACTTGTGCAAAACCTTATCATTTATTACTTTGCTAAGTAGTATTCTAATTAGTAGATCATAGCATGGTTTAAGCATTTCTTATCAATTGCAAATCGTCATTATAGTACCTTTTTCAGTTCTAAATTACTCAAATTAAATGATTAACAATTCCCCATCTTTCATATAAAGTACTGTAACTAATCATAGCGTTATTGACCTGAAGAATAACTGGATGGAAGAAGATAATCATATTTGGACAACAATTTGTTAGTAACACATGGCATTGGAGTCACTCATTGATGCCTGAAAGTTAAGTAAATTAACTGAAAATGTCCCATCCAGGCCTGTATATGTAGTGGTCAGTAAAAAAAATATAAAATATCTCAATATCTCTCTCCTCTGACATATAATGACTCTTTACGATTAACTTTTATTTATTTACAACACCCATTAATCGATCTATTGAATACAAACGGGGAATTGTCTGGGAGTTTAAAAATCTCAGATTTTCATGCAAAATAACCTTTTGTTGGTTTTACAAATGCATGATGAGACATCTAAATGAGGGAAAATTAATCCAATTTTCTGATAAAATCACTATTATTGTAAAATTCCTATACCCCCCCCCCCCAATAAAAAAAAGCAATCTATATTTCCATATTCACAACTAAGGACTGTAGAATTACTCATTCAAAATCGCAAAATTATCATTCCAAAAATAGCAAATATATGTAACCACAATTAAAGCAAACAGATTTATATAATGTTTATATGCACATATTTTTTAATCATTGTAAATTTCATTAAAAAAATTTTTGTTGTTGTTCAAAAAAAAAAAAAAGTTTTATTTTCCATTAAATCCTTAATTCCCTGATTAAATTTTCCATAAACTTCAATATTTGTTAAATAATTTTAGATTATTATCTGTTATCCTTTTATATTAATTTTGTAATAATAAAAATTACTTTTGATATGTAATTAAGAGAAGTATATATTCTGTTGAAGTCAAATACAACACAATTTTAAATTTCTGTTCTAAGTTTTCAATTATTAATTCTGAAAAAAGCTTTTTACAAACTAAAATAATCTCCTGTTACATTTTTTTATATTTATATTTAAGATGTTATTTAGTATATGGATTTTTTTTAAAGATAACTGGCAATTTGTAAGCATTATAAAAGCACCTGAGGAGATTCCAACCAAGATGTAGATTCTTTCTTAAGTGTATTCAGTTTATCAATTGTGCCATTGGATTGGCTTGTCATTCTAAATTATCTGCCACAATTATAAGTTCAGAATCTATTAAATTAAATTTCTGAAACTGAGAAGCACAACAACTGTGAATAATCCTGAATATTAACGAGAATAATATCATGTGGGAGCAAGAAATCTAACTGGCTTCATTGTGGGATTTGGAAAAAGAAATTTGTTTAGCTTTATAAGAAAACAAATTTTAACAAAAATATTTCAAGTAGTCTGATTTTCTTAATGTTTAATGTCTAGAAAATTTTAAACTTTATTTAAACTTTTCAAATACAAACAACTTATTAGTAGTAACACACAAATAGACAGCACAGATTAGTAATTACATGTTTTGAGTAGTATTCTCCATTTTTCTTTAGAATAGCGCAGTTGGTTAAAGCATTGTCTTAAAATTCAATATTAATCTAAAGATGTAAGTTCGACTCCTTTGCTAGTATTGTCACTGGTCAGGCCAGCAACACCTGAAGAAGAGTGGAGAATAATATTACTTGAAATGTTGTGTAATCACTAATCTGTGTTGTATATTTGTATGTTATTACTAATAAGTTGTTTGTATTTGAAAAGTTTAAAATTTTCTGTACATTCAACATTTAATAATAAATGATAGAAATAGTCCAATATATTATAAGTTCAGAATCTATTAAATTAAATTTCTGAAACTGAACTGGGTTCAGACCTATATGACTATATAAGCTAGTGGGTTTGGATTGAAAACATTAAGGTGTTTTCAGTTTAAGACTCATAGTTTTGTAGTTAAATTGAGATAAAAGGTGGTTGCTGGAGGGTTGCTCTCAGGTACAAGGCTCCTCACTGACAAAGGCCATAAGCCAGAAACTAGTCTGAGGATATTGGATGAGTAGGCACTAGAGGGGATTTTATGCACAAGCCTTCTGGCATCCATTGATTATTCTAGCTTGCTGTGTGTGGCAATGTATATAGTGAGTTTTGCCTGTTTTAACAACAGTTATGCACAAGCATAAAAGGAGGTGGTCATGTGATGTTTATTGGCTTAAAACCAATCCTGCCTAATAGGATAGTGGTGGCTATGGTTATTAAAGAACCAAAGACACCAAAATGTATGGGTACTGAACTGGGTTCAGACCCATATGACTATATAAGCTAGTGGGCTTGGATTGAAAACATTAAGGTGTTTTCAGTTTAAGACTCATAGTTTTGTAGTTAAATGAAGATAAAAGGTGGTTGCTGGAGGGTTGCATTAGATCCTAAGATCTAGATGCAGTGCTCTCAGATCCAAGGCTCCTCTTTGACGAAGGCCATAAGCCAGAAACTAGTCTGGAGATATTGGATGAGTAGGCACTAGAGGGGATTTTATGCACAAGCCTTCTGGCATCCATTGATTACTCTAGCTTGCTATGTGTAGCAATATATATAGTGAGTTTTGCCTGTTTTAATATACAATCATCACAAATCTTTGGGCAAATATTGATTTTCTTAATAGCTTTTTATACATTTCTGAGTTGGTAATTTGCTTTCTGATATCTGATGGAGAAATATGTTGGAAACCATTACAAAGAAATGGGCTTGAATGTTTCATTAATGTTTTATATAGTAATATTTAATTGCATATCTAGGTGTTAGCATTTTTCATCCAGACAACAACAGTATTCAGTAATAGAATATGGAAATATTACAGAAACTATTCAACTTAGAATATTTCATTACTTTCTGCCAGTAATGTTCCAAAGAGGTTATTTCTAGAATTTGTTTTAGATGTAACTTTTGGTAGATGAGGGAAAGAAGTTGATTATAGTCCAAGATTACTCTGTAGCACGAAATAGAATCATGTTTTCGTTTTGTTGCAAAAGAGTATATTTAGTTTATGAGATGTTTTCCTGTAGTTTAGATGAAAAATTAATCATATGATCATATTAGGATTAGGGATAAGGTTTCCATCTTTGAAAAAGATTTCCACTTTTTATATTTTTATTAAGTTTTATTTCCGAGAATATCTTTTTTTAATATTGACTTTCAAACCATATGGGAGGCCATTTTACATTTTCTAAAATTATTATTTAGGCTTACATGAATTTTTCTATTGTAGAATATTTTGTCTAGTAGATTTTTAGGCGACTATTTTTGAATCTGTCATAAGCAGAAGTTAAAACAGTGTAGATACTAACAGTTTTAAATCTCTTTAAATATTAGTATTGTGCCACTACAAATTGACATGATGTCCGCAATTTTTCAAAGATTACAAAAATTTACGATGACCGATATGAGGGTGGCCCCAGACATAGCCCAGCACTAGACTGAGAAGAAACTTCAATGATCATAATGATAATTTATTTCCATACAACGGTCACCTAATAAATTTTAAAATGTAATCGTATGCAGACTTTAATAATTATACTATATGTTCTTACCAACTGACATAATAGATGTTAATGATAAAACTAAATTAAAACAAAGGCACTTAAGAATGACTTTAAATATTTATTATATTCGTTTTTCTTACTAATTATATTTCCAAGTCTCACTTCTATAGCATCCTAAACTGACTCGATCTATTAAAAGACTACAAACGTAATTTTAATCTTTTTTTTTTTTAATATAGACAAAGAATTTAATGTATATTCTTTTCCTGTGACATGAACCCTACGAACAACGGTGGCCCAAATTGACTATGGAAACCCTGTCCAAATAAGTGTGAAACTCTAGGGTACATTATTATAAGAGTGTGCAGTAGTGCAACATTCAACCTCTCTTTTCTATGTTAAATAATTAATTCAAAACCCTTAAGGGACAACACTAGTGTCCACTGTTTGCTTGCAGCCATCTGACATCCTGATTTCAAACACCAAATCCTGACATAATGTTCCTGTGCTTATTTATCGAAACTATTAATTTAACTTTACCTGCAACCCCCCCTCTTGTCTTTCAAGATTGAGCAGTTTACATTTTAGGGAATCTAATCTTATTCTTACATTTGAATACAAGAAAATGCGTAAAAAGATATACATAAATAAAAGAACAAATTTAAGTAATCTAACACCATAACTCCCATTTTAATTAAATTAAAATAACATGATGAATTCCCCATTAAGAGTCCCTCACTCTATTGTTGAAACATTTCACAGTTAATGAAGTCCATATGTCTATTACACTATTTGGAATAAGAGTTCACTAAGTAACATTTCATAGTTACCCTGGTCATTTATTGGTTCAACTTTATCCAGGTGATCAAAGTTCTTATATGATTTTTCTTGTGGCTGGTGGCATGAATCTCTGTGTGTTGTCCATTGGCTTTTCTTGACATCTTCAGCTAGCTGGTAAATTGCTTCTTTGCTCCAATGGCTTCAGGTGAGGCAGCATCTCCTGAAGGGAATATTTCTTAGATATCCTCTAGACAGAGAACATTTTCTTGGCACTGGTTATTAATATTTTGTAGCAAAAGTTTTGGATTTATAACACTTTTTAGAAAAATGGCTCTGACTGCCTAAACAAAAAAAAACTCCACAATTTATATGTTTTGATTTATGTTTAGCTACATTTTAGCACTTAATTTTTGTCCTTTTTTGGTCATTTCTATTTTTTAATTAGTGGAAAAAGTTCTGGTTCAATTAGCGCAATAGATTACAAAATACGTTTAATATCTGAAGTTTTAACAATAGGGTTAATTGCTAAAATCTGTACTTTTTTTATTTCCCCAACCCACATCTTTCTAAGAATTACAATTTAAAACAAACAAAAAAACTTTTAGTAAAAGAAATCTTGAAATCTTTTTATTTTAGCTCAAGATTTAATTAATTTGTAAATAATAAAAAAAAAAAATGTTGAAATGTCTTCCAGATAAAGAAAAGTAACTTTAAAACTGATTTTAAAGATTAATGATAATATGTTATATATTTTTAACAAAACCTGACTTTTAACTAAATAACATAACTCAAAATTAAGTATTTATTTACAGATGAGGTGGCAGAAAATACCACCTCAGTATTGAGGTATTAAAAATAGAAATTTTTCCCCGTCTCTTTGTGATTTTAATTCAGTCTGCTCTGATGGTAAATTGTTTTCAACTATTGATATAATTTTTGTTATGATTATTTTTTCAACAACTTGTAAGAAATCTGTAATAATGATATTGAGTAATGTATATATTTTTTAAATCGATATTAGGTTTAGTTGGTTTTAAGGCTACTATTGTTTTGCTCTTATTGTAAATTTTTGAAATTGCTTCAATATGAATAATGTTTTGTAATCATGCTGGGAATTTCTGCATTTTATCTGCTTCTGAGCCCTTCCTTGGTTTAAGATAAAAGCATGTTCAGTGTTTTATTCTAATTTTGGACTAAAAAATCTGATTATAGGATTGACAATATCATTGGCAATGACAATATTAATTCTTTTAGAAGGGTTTCTTTGAATACCAAATTTCAGTCTTTTCACTTGATTCCATAATCCAATCAAAAATCTTCTTGATCACCATCTTTCTTTACTAATTTCATCAAGAGATTTTATATTTATTGACTGCAAAGAATGATTGTTAGTTTTGTTCCAATCTGGAATAAATTGTTCATGATATTCTTGAGGAATAGATTCTTTGGTGGTTGTTTTCATGAATTTATTAAATTTATGGTAGCAAAAGTAGATTGGGTTTACTGCTATTAATATTTTTTTCTAGATATTTGATATATTAACTTCTTTTCTCTCTCTCTAAATTCCATATCAGAACTTACTGATTTTCCTCTTTACTTTGTTATTGTTTAAAACTATCCATTCTAAAAGTTAAGAACCTATTTTATTCTGTGTTCTATGTCCCAGAGACTATTATGAAAATCAAAATGTAGATGATAGAAAAAAAAGGAAAATAATACTAGGAGATTCATTAACATTTCTGTACCACATGACCTATCCTCAGTAGAGGTTGTTTGCCTTGCTAGAATATTTGAAACAAATGGGTCATTAAACATTTTATTAGAGAAATGATGTCTTTTGAAGTTCAATTTGATTAACTTTGTGTTATAGGATTATTTTATAAAGAATATCTATTTTTGATCCTGAAATAAAGCCAATATTTAATTGAAACAATTTATTGTGCTGGAAAGAATGGTCTTGTTTGGAGGCTATACTTGATATTTTGAGGTGTTCACTAGTTGTGAATATTTCTACAGTTTTAGGATTCTTTTCTTTTTTTCGTAGTCCCAGAGTAATTATTTCTATAATATTGCTAAAGCTAATGTTTATAATTAAGTAATTTTACGATTTGCTGCCTTTTTTTTAATGAAGAATTTGTTGTTAGCCAAATGAAGTCATGGGTTTCACATACAGAAGTGTGTTATTTTTAAGAAAACTGCTATATGTCCGTCCCAATTGAACATACACTAACACACACAAATGTTTAATCCAATTTATATGTGAAATCTCAGTATGCTTATTTTTCTTTAGTTTTCAAACATTGACTAATAGGACATAGGACGAATATGACTTTTATCACTGTTGACATAATTAATGAGAATGGTAAAAAATCAAGTCAGATGTCACATGACCTAATTTTAATAAAGCTCGTATTTACAAATGTTATATATAGAGCTCGCAAAAAAGCTCTCAATAACCTTTAAGAATATCCTCAACCCCAGACCAGTTTCTGCATCTAGCATCATCAGTGAGGTGCCAGGATATTCATTAGATTAAAAATACCAGGACAAGTCCAGCACTTTAACTAATGTATAACTATTGAGAAGAAAATCTGAAATTTTCAGACATCCATATGTCTAAAAATCCAGCTATCTAACTCAATTAGTCATATGGGACTGAACTAAGTTCAGATGCACCATATATTAATAGTTTTAGCAATATAAAATCGCCAAAGCCTTAATAGCAATTTATATTGCTAAAGCTATTAATATATGGTGTATCTGAACTTAGTTCAGTCCCATATGGCTATTTGAGTTAGATAGCTGGATTTTTAGACATATAGATGTCTGAAAATTTCAGATTTTCTTTTCAATAGTTATACATTAGATAAAGCGTTGGGCTTGTCCTAGTATTTTTAATCTAATGAATATCCTGACACCTCACTGTCGAAGCTAGATGCAGAAACCGGTCTGGGGTTGAGGATATTCTCAAAGCTTGTTAAGAGCTTGTTTTGCGAGCTCTATATATAAAATTAATGAGAAATCATGCATCTCCATGAACACCTTTTCAGAAATTTTGCTAGTCGTTTAGACTATATGCATCATTTATCTCTGATTTCTCATCTTTTTTAGATGAAGAAAAATTGCATGAATTGGAAGAATTATATTCAAGTGGGGCATGGATTTGTAGCCTATTGCAAAAACATAAATATTGGAAATAATACTAAAAGATGGAAGAATAATATGGTTGATGGTAAATAGAATTAATTACTTTTGAAGAATACCAAAATCTTTATCTTAACGTAGTGGAGGACTTATTTAAATATTCAAAATACTTAGCAAGGGATTAAGCATTTTAAAAGCATCACAGAAGATTTTAATTCAAGAATTGGAACATATTTTAAAGATGAAAGTTTAATGGTTAAATTTGGATACAGAGATAGTAATGAGTTATCATACAATTTGTAAAGAAAAGTAAATTATCTTAGCAATTAAAAAGCAAATGGACATGGAATATGCTATTAAAAGTATAGAGAGTTAGATAATATTTTGATCACCATTAAATATAGTAATTCTATATGGGAAGTGAGTATTTATCATTGAATATGAGTTATTGCAAATCTAGAGAGATAAAAACTATTTAAGAAAACATTATCACATAATATTCTCACTTTTTTTTTCATATGTCAAATGCGTTGACCGGGAAGCGAACCCTGGGTCAGCTGCTTGGAAGGCAGCTATTCTAACCCCTAGGCCACCAACGCTAAATATTTTAATGATTTTTGTAAATTTTTATAACTTAAAAATCATTTTAAAAATAAAATAACTTTATAGGTAGCTCAGACTTGAACACATCCCAAGCAATAAATGAATACTTCATCAAAAAAAATGTCTATTCAAATAGTAGTAACAATATAAATTATCTCTTGAAATCAAGTCATATATGAAGTAAAGAAGAAACATGAAAATAGTTAAAAATAATTCTTTAAAAGAATTGAATATTTGGTCTTTCTGTAAAAGGTGTAGAAGAATTAATGTTGACTTCTGGAAACATAACTGTGAAATGGCAAGAAATGTTTAAAGAAGAGAATAAAATTCGTTAGAATATAAAGTGTAATATATTGGTAATAGATGCAAAATAATTTACAGCTATGATATATACTGTATCAATATATTCTATTTCAATTATAAACAATATAAAAAATGCAAATAAATAAAAAATAAAAGCAATAAAATTCGTAAATTTTATAAGTATCTTTCAATGCATCATTCATATATTAACTTTTTTAAAAAAAATTAAATATGTTGAAAGCTTATGTATTTTTTCTTGCAAATGTTTATTTTTCTTCATAAGTAAAATCAATTTGTAGTAAAAGAAGAAAAAAATCATTTTCAGAAGTAAGGATTGAATTTATGGATAGAAAATAAGAAGACACTACTATTGCATTTTGTCAGAAAGGTTTTATTTGAATAAAATAATAACAAAGATACAGTACAGAAAGTTTTTTTATTCTTTTGGAATGAGTGAATACACACAGTTAAGTAAACATACTTAAATATGCTCTCGATTTATTATTAATAACCATATTATTTTTTAGAAATTTTATTTATATTATAACATTAATTTATATAAATATACATGTTGAAAAATATTGTACACATACAGTACAATAAACAATCATTAAAATCAGTCAATATGTAGACAATCCCAATATCAATACCAATCAACAATCTCAAACTGTTGTCAAGGCAACCTTCTTTTAACAATAAACATGGAATCCCACCTTTATTTATGGACCAATGTATTTATATAGAGATTAAAGATTGCAATTTGACTACAGAGATTGAAATTATTGATACAAAGAGGTTTAAATAAACCTCTTTAAACAGGTAAATATAACCTATTTGGAATGCAGACTAGTAGTCAATTACAACATTACAAACTACAATTATAATTTTCAAATTGCATCTAAACTATTACTTAAATAAATAATCATTAAAATCAATCAACATTTAGACAATCCAACATCAATAAGAATATCAACCTATTGTCAAGGCAACCTCTTTTATATTGCAATCAAGGCTTTTGAATAAAACATGAGCTATTATCTATTGTATATGATATAAATGAGATGGACTTGGAGCAAAATATAATGGATATCACAATTGCATTGTATTTTTATTAAAAACATAGCTGACTTTACAAATTGTATGAACATTTTATACAAACAGTAATAAAGAACAGATAAAACAAACAGCCATATCATTTGAAATATGCTCGAAATGAAAAAATGTGACATACAATTGAATCGTTAAAGTAAAAAAAAAAAAAAGGAGCAAACTGATACACAAATTGCCTAAATGATAATATAATCAAAAAATACCAATAGTGATATTAATAAAAGTAAAAAAAAAAAAGATTAGAAATTACAGATTATCAGTTACATATAAGAGATTTACTAAGACCATTCCGCATCATTTTCTGAGAATTTTGGACTAAACAAATTAGAAGAAAAGGACCAATGAGGATGACAGTAATATTTAGCCATACCTCTTTCAGCAATTAAATAAAAAATATTTTGTAAATTTAGATAGGAAAGGATTACAAATAAATTGAGATTATATAAACTATCTGTATGTGATTGCTTTCACAAATGATACTTCAAAATTGTAGAAAAGTTTATAAGAGTTATCAAATGAAAACAAAAATATAAAAAAATGTCCAATGAGTTTTGATAAAAGGAGAAAACAATAATGAATCAGAAGTTAATAAAAATTATAAATATATTGGGTAAATTATATAATGTAATTGACAAACAATAACAACTATCATATGCTGACCATTCTTTATGCTTATACAAGTTGTTTACACAGGGGCAAAACTCCAAATACAGTAGCGACACTTAGTGCAAGCCAGAATAATCAATGGAAACAGGAAGTTTTATGCATAAAATATTTATCTAGTGCTTACTCATCCAATATCCCCAAACTAGTTTCTAGCTTGTGACTTTCAACAAAGCTAATAAGATAAAAGGTAATGGATGGAAGATTGCATTGGATCCTCAGATCTAGGTGCACTGCTCTCAGATCCAATGCTCTTCACTGATGAAATCCACAAGCTAGAAACTAGTCTGGGATATTGGATTAGTAGACACTAGATAGGGATTTTATGCACAGACCTCCCTCTATCCATTGATTACTCTGGTTTGCATTGAATGATGCTACTGTATGGAGAGTTTTGCCTCTGTGTTGACAAACAATAGTTGTAAGTAATCATAGAATTAAATATGAACAAGGTTCTTTCAGTGGAAATGAGTAATATACCTGGCATGCACTAAAGACATAGTTTTAAATAAATGTTTCTATTAATGATTACTTATGGATTTAAACTTGGACTTTTAATAGGGGTGTTGTACAATGACTTCAAATTACATAATGAAGTAGGGAAAAATGCATAGTAGGATTGACAGGTAATAAAAAGCAGAATCCATAACTAAAAGAACAAAAAGATGTTTTGCAGAGCACTAAATTATTGAAATGAATTAATGTTGGTCATATAGTTAGAAAACTTAATAGGAGATAGATAATTCAAGTTTTAAACTGAATCCCAAGAAATTTTGAGACAAAGATAAGGAAGTTTCCTGGAGTGTTTTGGAGAAACTATAAATTGAAAATAATGGAACTACTGGAAGAAATAGAATTCACAGAAAGGGTCTTTTGAATATTAACAGGTTATGGTTTATAATTGGAGATAATTTTTTTTAATACATTTTGTAAACCATAATTAAATTGGTTGGATATTTTTTAATGCATTCTACATAACAACATTAAAGTTTAATTTTTATTAGGGTTGGATATGGAAATTATTGTTACTCTTTCCTATCCATCATTACTCATATTATTAGACTATAACATTTTATTCCAGGTCATAGTGCAAACAAATTATATATGTATTATCCTATACATATGTATAATACAGGGAGTTTTCAACATATATATGTAGTATGTAGACACACTTATGATTATTTGTTTGAAGGTACATTTTTTTACAATAATTTCAGTTTATATGGTGTTAAGAAATATGTTCCCATAGTACTGACATACCATAAAAACAATAAAGCTAAAAAAATACTATCATAAAATATAAATGATTTAAACATTTCTAAATTTAATAATTTTAAATTTGTTCATAAATTGTGGATTTTGATAGATTTAAATATTTACATGAAACTGCAATTCAAATGTCAGTCCTATTTTATGTCTCTATTTGTGAAAGTGATTTCGTTTTTAATCCAAGATTCATCTATGAAAACATTCATTTAGGAAATCTTTCTTTTTAATAAAATAAATATTAGATTTGTAATAATTTGATTTCAAATGTTTATTTAATAATAACATTTATTATGATTTAGAAGTGTTCATATACAAAAGTAATGGTATTTGAACAATGTATTCATGCACATATATATATATTCAACATGCACAAACTTATATAAATTGTAACGGAATAGGGATAAATGGGGTTTATGTTGGATGATGGAAGTAGAGAATATGAATCAATATAAAAATATAAGCATGATATAAAGTAATGAGCATAAGAGATCACAGATCACTGAGAGATCAACCAAGTTAACTCACTAGAGTAACTATAAGTTCACCAGAAATATAAGTCATTCATCACTGGACTAGAGGTTACACTACAGAAATATTATTCATAAAAGAAAATTTGTCTTTTAAAAAATGAAAGATCCCCTCTTTTCTTTTTGTTGAATGACAAATAAAATTTGATAAAAGCTAAGTAGCTTTAGCCTCTATCCTTTTTTTTTTTTTTTTGAAAAGACAACATTTGATTAACACTTTATTTTGGAATGTTTTTTAGTTTATGTGGATTTTTTCTCAATATGCATGCATGTGATCATTCATTAATCTTTTTTTTTTTTTAATATATTTTTTAGATATTTTCAGGCAAAAAAATGTGAAATTATTTATTTTATTTGAAATAAAATAAATGATTGTAACATTTATAACATTTGTATAAATAAAAATCTTATTTCTACTAACAGTAAGCAGTGAATACTTTGAAGTAATAAAAATAAATTAACTTTTTATATTAAATTGTAAGGAGAAAAAGCTTAAATAAATTGAATATTGCATTTCTAGTTAAAGGAATCCTGATAAAGTTTTTTGGCTTGAGCATTTGTCAGATAGCTGCCATTATTGAACTATACATTTCTTGATAGCGATTAGTCATCATTTGGCTTGTTTTACAACTTTAATTTTACAATTAAATCTTTATTCTACATTATATTTTTTTAATTATATGTAAATGATTGAAAAAAATATTTAATTTTTGCGAATATAGAAAAAAAGTAATGAACTGAAATACATTATCATAACAATAAACTTTGTTATTTCTTGACTGCCGATAAAATTTATTTCTAACAAAATAAAATTTATTTGAAATCCATTTCTAAAATCTGAGTAAATTGTTGAATACATAAAGCAATGAAATTACATTTAAAAAATTAAAATTCCACTTTTAATTATTTAAAATCTGTGAACAATCTTTCCAAAGCCATACCGCACTTCGAGGAATTCTAATTTTTACAAAGCCTAAACTTTAAATGCTGAAAAACAAAAACTGCATCTATGAAATATGTGAATATGGAAGTATTGTCCAGATCAGTTGCTCTGTTGGACAGAAACACAAAGCAATAGAAAAGAAAAAATGTGTCCACAGTAGCAGATAATGTATATACTAATGAACATAGGTTTGGTTGGGAAAATACAAAAGTATTGGATAGAGAGGAAAAGGCACAAAGAAAAAAATTCAAAGAAGCTGTTCATATGACAATGGCAAATAATTCTATAAGTCAGTCCAATGTGGTAATACATAATGTCTGGGAGTCTCTAATTAGTCTGCTCTAGAAAAAAGTATTAAGAAGAAAAAGTGGAAGAATCAGGAGGATTTGAATCAACCCTCATAGATAAGTATATGAAATTTCTACTAGTTATTGCCTTTGATTGAATAGCTTAGTTGATTAGAACATTGCCTTAATATTCAAAAATGTAAAGGTTGTAAATTCAATTTCTATGCTAGTATTGTTACCATTCAGGCCAGCAACACCTGAAGAAGAGTGGACAATTATACTATTTGAAATATTATGTAATCTACTAACCTGTGTTGTCTATTTGTGTGTTATTACTAACAGTTGAAAAGTTTAGAATTTTCTAGACATTCAACATTTAATGATAGCTGATGGAAATAATCTAACATATCACATCTAAAAGACCATCATTTAATTACAAAACAAACAAAAAAATCTAAATGTAAAGAATTAACTCGAAAGTTGTTTGTAACTGATTTTCAAAATAAATCCACAAATATAAAAGTTCAGTATTACACGGAATAAAAAAATGAAATTAAACAAAAAAAAAGAAGTTAAATATTTACTTTAAAAAAAAAAAAAACTTCAAACAAATACTTGAACAGAATAAATTTGAAATGCAATTTAAATATTTAACGAAACTAGCAGTATTGATAATTATCATTGCAACAATTAATATTTTTTTTTAGAGAACCAACTTCAAATGTTTTATTCTAAATCCCAACTAACTTTGGGAAATTGCTCTCAAAATATATTGATGCATTACTTCATATTTACCTTAGCATTTGTGGCTGAGTATATATTACAAAGTCAAGAGTAGAGTACATGTCACCATACAAAAATGTGCCAAAATAAATAAATTTGAATCTATCCTGCTCAGAACTTTTGTTGCCAAAAGTGCATGTTTTTTAGTGTAATGCATCTTCATGTCAATTTTGGGCATGATTCAACTTCCCAAATAGAATTACTTACATTGTAATGATGCCATTAGTAACCCAAATAACTAATTATTAAACTCATTTTAGAATCCATGATAAAGCTGTTATATTCTCTCAAATTAATCTCTTCACAATCAATCTCTATATTAATGATTCTGAGTTTTCATTACTGCAAAAATCTAGTATTCTATAATAAAGTATTAATGATGATCTGCTATCTGAATTGGCACTAAGGGCCTAAAATGAGTTGTTGTTTTTTTCCAATAATAGCAAGTTATCAAAAGAAGACAATCTAGGAAAGATTAGCATTTTATTCGATGGTTTGGCTAATTAATACATTTTTACTAATACCATCTAGGATCTGAATTTTTATCATAGATTCATCCAATTAAAGCATTTTTTTCACTTCATTCATAAACATTTTTGTCTTGATTAAAGTAAAATAAATTTTTCAACTCGTCTACGTTTGTGTAAAGTCAACTTCCATTTGACTCAGAGTGTAGTAGCACTTGTAAATGCCAATATTTTCATTTTTGTCATTTCGTTTAAAGAACACATTGTTAAATTTTAGTCTCCTATCAAAACTAAGGCTATTTCTGTTATGCTGCATTTTGCACAATGTAAAATTCTACATGTATCTTTATTGTAAACATGGCTTAAGAAAAGATTATTCTGTGGTGATTTCCTAAGACATGAGCATGCTTAAAGCCAGAGTCATAGTACTCATGAAGATTTAATTTTCCATTATCCTAATCCATGGTCATGCATTTTATTTTATACCCTTTTGTTAAGATCACAGTGAACACACTTTAGCCTTTGTCTTCCAGGTATATCTTTGTCTTGCATGACTATTTTCCCACCACATAGTTATCAATTTTTCATTAGAAGAATACTCTTTCAACCTAACTTTAAACTTGTTTTAGATGATTTTTTTCTTCTTTAAATTATAAAATCTCATCATGATGCAATTTTATTTCTTGATCAGGATAACAATAATACTGCTACTACAAAGTTACATTCTAGTGATATACTTTTAATATCTAATCTCTTGATGCTGAGAAAAAGTTTGAAATCCATTTCAATTATCTCTTTTTTCTTTCCTATGTTCCAAGCTCAGAGTATCTTATAATTCCCAATGATACTTATTGTCCAATACATCAGATCACTGTCAGCAAGTTTTAATTTTTGGTTTGTTATATTCTTCCATTTCATGATTTTTACTATTGTTCATCCATTCTACTGACCAATTTTGTCTTTTGTCATCACTTTTGCAATTCCTTCTCTTGATGAGCTAAGATCTTGAAAATGATGACTAAAGTATATTTGTTTAAAAAATTTCACCAGTTGATTCCTTCAAGGTGACCTCAAAAGTTTTCTTGTTCAGGAAACTTCATCAATACATACACTTGTTAAACTTTAGCATCTTATTTAATTTGCTTTTACTTCACAGATGTTGTTGTTGTTTTTTTTTGGAAAATGGAAGCAGATGTTTGCTGCTTACATTTTTATACCATTTATTCAATTTAAAATTATACACATTTAACATTTTTATTCTTACCTTAAAGAGAACTTCCAATTAGATCTTTTTTTTTTTTTTGCAATGTATATATAACTTTAATTAAGCATTTTAAACAAGTTATTCATCTGGGAATCTCAACACATTGTTTTTTGTTTATATATTCTTCATCTCTGGCTGCGTGGAGTATTCTTGATCTTAAATAATTCCAAAATTCAAATTAGGTTCATTTTTTCTGCAGCATTCATTTGGTGGATTTTTCCTTCTATTTTTGCTATTACATCCTCTCTGCCTTTTGATATTTTCCTTAACCTTTTGGAAGTTTATTTCACTTCTGTATAAATTAATTGACATTTGAAAAATTCAACAACCAAATTATTAATTTTTTCTCCTGAATTGTTACATTCTATAGTAAATTTTCTTTTTATTGTCCGTGGATTTAACTCCAAAATCTCACTTTTAATAAACTTAACTCACTGACCAAATCTTAAATTGGGAAGTAAATCTTTTTTTAGTCTATCACTGCAGCCTGTATATTCATCAATAGTTATTGAGCTTTCCTGTTTTTCATCAGAGTAAAGAGTTACTCTATCACTCAATCATCCATTTGCCGATTTTGCTATTAGAGTATGTTGATTTAATGGAGCAACTGGATGTTATCATTTACATTTTAATGGGTCTCGAATATGCACCAAGAAATAAAAACATAAATATCTGATAGCAATTTTTTTTTTACATTTTAAGAAAATATTCGTATTAATAAAAAAAATTAGTATGTAATACTTTCTGTGCTTTGTGTAGTTTTCTCAAATTCAATTGTAAATTTGAACTTAAATAATCATAATGTTAAATTTCGCGCGATTATTTTCAAAATGTAATTTTTGCTTGTATTTCTTATATAAATAAAACTTTATTTGAAAAGAAAACACTTTTTTTTTTTGGTAATTAACAAAATGTGTTAAGCTTTTAAATTAAGAATACAGGAATTTAACTTTAACTCAATTTAACTTACAAATTATTTGTTCATTATTAAATATTATCAAATTGATCCGAATATCTACATATATACAGTATCATGCTGATGTAATATCTCTTTTATTTTATATTATAATTTATGTAATAAACATTTGGATCGCAGAACTATTTCAATGAAGTCTATTGAGAAACGCTAATCTAGATTTTCTCCTACATCTTTACTAAATCCAAGATCCTAAATCATATCAAAATTTTATATGCTAATCCTGGCATATATTTGTAGCCAACTATTTCATGCTTCAGTATCAACCAAGCGATTTCTTATCTGAAAGATTTAGACTCTCGTTCCATAGCACCTGCATTTCTTATAGAAACTACGTTGAAGATATGCCAAATCTTTTCTAGATTTGCTTCTAACTTTTCAACATTTCTCTAAACATCAATCTGATGTATTAATTATTTAGATAACTTTTAAGGCTTTCTTATCTTACTTCCCTCTCCCCTACTTTTTTGTCCCTTCTCGTACAATTAATCTTTTATTTAATAATCGAATCTTAGTCGTTCAAAGGGTCGTGTGACATTCAATCTCTGAAGCAGTCTGTAACTTAACCATTGTGCTAAAGCGCATAGGGGAAACTTTTTATCATAAGTAAAATAATAATTCAGAAGTGGCATTTTTAATTTGATGAACTGAATTATGAATAATAGGGGGAAATAACTCCGTTTTATTTATTATGAAAATTAATTGTGTTAAATTTATATATTTATTAATATATTTTTAAAAACAATCGCAAAAATTCAAAAGAAAAAAAGAATATAAAATCCTAGTGGAGCAAGAAAGGGTTAAAACAGTCTGACAATTAGAGTAATTGCTTTTATTATATTAATTGAACTTAAAAGATGAATTAAAGAACAAATTCCAGTGTCGTTAACCCATTGGCTGCTGACAAATAGTAGAATTTCATTTTTAGTGGGAATTATTTTACGAGACGTCTCCTTTTCTTATATTTGATTGGCTGAAGTGGTTCTTATTTCCTGCCTGCTTCAGTTGACTCTTTTGCTTGGGATGCCTGGAAACGGAGCGTTATGCCTGACTACATTTCGATCTCTTCAAGCCAAAGTCCTAAAGGTTGAGCATTTTTAAATAGTATTTTATTGCTTGCGTATTATATAAGTTAAAGTAACTGTATTATACTTCTGAAAAGCTTTTGTTTATTTATCGAATGAGAATTATTTTCAACTTCCTGTCTGTAATTAATTGCTCTGATGAGTAAGGATTCCTACAAAAAGTTGTTTTAAATTACGTAGCTGCCCTCCCCCTTCTGTAGACACTTGAGAAAATTGAAAAGCTTACTTATTATTTAGTTATATAAAGTTACTACCAATTCTGCAATGCAAGAGTCATCTAGATAGTTTATAAAACAAAGACTGGATAATTGAGTTTCTATTTCATCTTAATCACAGAAATTCATCCTTTCTCATTCATAAGTTTTTATTCTCATGATTTTATATTACATTTAGTGTAATGATTATAAATATAATTTGAAAGTATTGTTCAGTAAAAATAATTTATATTATTACTTAATAAATTAGATAATTAAAAAAAAAAAGACTATGAGGTGTGGTCTTTAGGAGCAGTATATTGTTTATCTCTATACATATGTCCTCACACCCACACATTTGTTGAAAGATCATTAATTAGTTTACAAATGAGGATTTTAACTGAAACTTAAAAAAAACTATTTCATGACATAATATTCCCAGACATTGTCCCTCAGAAACAGAAATATAGAAGTGTTTTCATTGGTATTTAGGCACTACTTAAGCATTAAATCCATCTATAAATAATTTCACAAGACAAGTATTTCTGATAATAAACATGAAGTATTTTTTTAATGAATATCCTTTGCAGAAAAGTATTTTACTCACAAAAAGTGCACCCTAAATTCAGCCATTATTTTAACTGCTGAATCCAAGCACTGAACATATGTATTTGTTTCTAGACAGAGAGATGCAATATAAAATGGCTTTCAAGAGATGTTTTTGTGCATAGTCAATTCTGTGCCTAGAAATCCTACTAGTTAATTTAAACATTTCTTCTCACTTAAATCTTTTTTATACCACTGCATATCTATCTATTTCTGCCGTTTAACAAATTATTCGGACTGTCAGTTTCAAAGTCTTCTATCATTTTTTTTTCTTTTACATCCTATATTCACAAAATAAATACCCTTTATTCTCATTTCTCTCTCCATATAAACCACATTTATAATCCATATTTGTTATAACACTAAACATCATATGATCACACTACTGTATGCAGAGTTTGCTACTATCATATTCATTATGCCATTTTTATATTCTTTCTTTGATATCCAAAAGTTTTCTCTTGTTCCAGATATCAATAATCTGTTTCTAGTTCTTTGTAATATATTTTTATATATTTTATTTTTACATAACTTTTAAATTGTTCTTATTCATATTTATATTCCATCAGTAGTTTTCCCCCTAATCAATACATCTATCCTGTTTCATTGACTCTCAGTTATGAATCTGTAATATATTATTTACACATTAATTTTATTTCTTATGCAAATGTATAGAAATAAATCTAAGTGAAACATTCTAGCCCATTGCATTTATTATCCTCTCCATTAATTTAATTAAATATTCTTTTCTAATCTTTTTAATTCATGTAGTGTAATGTCTTCCAAGTGTTTAAATTTTTATTACTAAAATGTAAACCTTATTTGCTATTCACAACTTACCACCAACTTTTCTGAATTTTATTCATATGGCCAATGGAAAGAGCTACATGCGTCATATTTGGGTTTATGAGAAGTGTGATAGATTTTTAATCATTTCCATTATATTTTTTGCTTTTTGTCTCAGTTCTAATTTAAATTTTCCTTTTACCATTTAATAGTCTTTATCTATATTCCTCCACTTCTCTATGTCAAATACTCCCATTTTTCATTCTTCTAATTTACTCTTCTCTTCTTTGAAGTGAAATATAAACCTCATATCATTAAATATGATAGATAGTAAATATTTGTCACTGAATTCATTTTTCATATTTCATCTCAAAACACTTTTCTAATAACTGTTTCAAACTTTATACTGTTTGCAAAAATGTATCATTTTCAAAAAAGGAGAACTTATGTTGTATTTATATATTTGACTATGTAAATAATATTTATTTTATAAAGCGCAGACAGTTGAAATTAAATTGAAAGGCTGCAAACCTCTCACGCTTATTATAATTATAATACTTATTTGACAGCCAATCAGATGTTATGATGGCTGTCTGAATAGCGATCAAACCGTAAACACATGACAAAGAATTTTACAAGAAAAGGGCAGTCCACCCTTTTCTCTACTTGTCTTTCTATATATCTCAGCCAGTCTGAAGCATTTAGGTTTGAAAATGTGAAGCTTTAAATATCTTCACATTTAACTCACTGAGTCTAAATTACAAACATACAGCGCAAAATCCTACGATTTACTACGCAGTAGTTTTTAGATGTTATAAATTGCAGTAACGTATGTAAATAATATTTATTTTATAAAGCGCAGACAGTTGAAATTAAATTGAAATGCTGCAAACTTCTCACACTTCAGACTGGTTTAGATATATAGAAAGACAAGTAGAGAAGAGGATGGACCGCCCTTTTCTTGTAAAATTCTTTATCATGTGTTTACAGTTTATTCAGACAGCCATCATAACATCTGATTGGCTGTCAGATAAGTATTATAATTATAATAAGAATGAGAAGTTTGAAGCCTTTCAATTTAATATTTGACTATTTGAATCATCTAATACGAGTATTGAATGTCTTTAGAAAAATGTAACTTTATTTAAATATTCCAAATACGTCAATTGTTAGATTAGTATATGTACAATGTTTCGAGAGGTATTATTCGCCTCTCTTCTTCCAAGGGTTGCTGGGCTGACTAGTGACAATACTAGCATGGGATCGAACCTGGACCTTTCTTGAGTAATGAATTTTAAGGTAACGCTCTAACTGCCAAAGGCAACAGTCAGTAGAAATTTCATATACTTATCTATGAGGTTCCTCTTGATTTCTCTACTTTTTCCTAAAAGCAAAGTTGATTAATCATTTCCATCCAATATATATAGTCAGTCACCTTAGGATGACTTACCATATTGTTTGCCTTTGTCATGTTCAATTGGGAAACTGCAAAAATATTGCATAGAAAAGAAAAAGTACAAAGAAGAAAATTTAAAGAAGCTGTTCACATAACAATGGCAAAAAATTCCATAAGCCAACCTAGTGTGACTATACATAATGTATGGAAACCATTAATCAACTTTGCTCTTAGGAAAAAATGGAGAAATCAGGAGGAATCTTATAGCTAAGTATATGAAATTTCTACTAACTGTTGCCTTTGGCAGGATGGTCAGTTGGTTAAAGTGTTACCTTAAAATTCAATATTCAAGAATCTAAGGGTCCAGGTTCAATTCCCATGCTAGTACTGTCAATGGTCAAGCCATCAACACCTGAAGAAAATGGGAAAATAATATTTCTTGAAACATTGTCGCATATACTAACACAGTTGAACGTATTTGGAATATTTAAATAAAGTTAAATTTTTCTAAAGATATTCAATACTCTTATTAGATAATATGAAATAATCCAATATAAAAATATAACTGAAACACCATCATCACAAATTTTCAAGAAAACATTGTTATGTATTTCGAGTTTCATTATGGGAATCCTCATCATTATCTTCAAGTTTTCCATCTCAATCTCATTTTTGTTTTTACTCAATTTCATATCTCTTAAGTTTTAATATCCTGTTGATATTCTTAATCAAGCCAAATATTATCTCATATTTTCAGTATCTTTTCTATATATAAAAATGCTTTAAATAATTGCTTGTTTTCTCTTAAAATTTTATGGTCTTTCATCCAAATTCTAACTCTATTCATTATTATATATATATATATATAAATGTCATGCCATAGCTGGATAATGATCTAAAGTCATTTATACAATACTTTTCACATCTTTTCATCTTCTTATTGCTTTGAACAATTATGGACTCCATCACTGATCATGTTTGACTATGCAGATTCACTTAATTACAAACTCATTCAGGTTTTTGTTTTTAATATTCTCACATTATATTTCCTATGAATATGTAATAGTTTCTTTTTCATTTTTTCATTATTTTTTCTAATATATCTCCAAAATTTTTCTTAACCTTACCTTTTGGATTGTAAGCTTTTCTATTTAACTTTTGACAAGTTCCCAATTTGTTTTAATTCTTTTTTTTTTAGATTTTTCTTATAAAATCTTGACCTCTTTTTCTTTATTTTTGAATAGTTTCTTTATACTTTGTACATATTCTTTTTTTTTCTTTATAATTTTTAAAGTATATGTTCTCTTATCTTTATTTATATTTATAAGTTCTATTAATTATAAACATTTTCACATCATCATCCAATTCTTTATAAGTTTTAATTCATGGTTTCTCTTAATTCTTACCAAGATATTACTAAATCTATTTTTATTTTTTTATCTTATTATGCTAGATATTCTGTGTTTAACTTTTCAGATAGTCCTAATTCAATCAGCATAAAATTATTTTTTTTACTACATTCTTCATTAAAAACTTTAAATTCTTTTTGTCTTTTCTAGTTCATTATACCCATAAAATGAAAAAGTTAATGGAAAGGGAATGAAAGAAAAGAGAAAGAGATTAAAAAGACAGAAACCAAACTTTTAACAAACCAATATCTTATCCCAGGGACCCCCAACCTTTTTGCACTTAAGAGCACATTCTATAATACCAGCCAGGTGGCGGGCACCATTTATTTTTTTCAACCAGATGGCGGGCACCATTTATTTTTTCAATGTAAATTTGTAGTTGGATATTGTTAATAATACACATAATGTACAAAAAAATATTTATTAAAATGCACAAGCAGTGGTTTGACTCCAGGTGAACCTTAAAATGTTAACATTGGTAAAGATGTAAAGTAAAAGTTTTGCAGGAAGTATCATGTTTTAATTGCAGGAAATGTTCCAAGATGGAAGTGATTAAAGTGCTAAAAGAATAAAAGTAACATTCAATGGCTTTCAAAAATAGAGGAAATTAAATTAGCAGCAGTCATTCATAAATGAATTAGACCATTCCAAATAGTAATATTTTACTAGAGATGAATTTTTTAATGATCATACAACTTTATCCATAAATGTATCGTAAACATGCTGATCCATTATTCTACTCTGTTAAGCTCTGCAATCTATTCTATTTTCCACATCTTCCTAATGAAAACAATCAATGTTGCACTTGTTTAAAATGTCTTTGAATCTTTATAATGTAAATTGGGTTTACCTCTCCCATGAAAACCATAAGGAAGTGGTTTCTATAATAGTGAATTCTATGGTATCACATTCACCAAGTTGAAGATCATATAGATTGGTCTTATGATATTGCCATTGTATTTTTACATAGCATCCTTAATGAAATTTTTCTGATGTCTTCATGTTATGTCATTAGATTGTCCAACTTTCACTTCCATACAATAAATTAGACAAAATAACTATATACAGCTAATTTAGTTGCAGTAGCTATTTCACTGTGATGAAATACTCTATGTTTTTGTGTGTCAAAAGGAGCAGAATAGTGGTTTCTATGCAATATCTCAACATCCACTTAAAAAGCTATCAAGGTATTTAAATTGGCTCATATTTTTCTTCTATTACTGGCTGAACTTCATTTTTTTTTGTGTGTACATTCATTATTAATGAAAGTCTTTATATGTTGCACTCAAAACATTGAATACTTTTTGAAGATCATCTTTGGAACCAAAAAGTAGCACAATTATGTTTCATACTGTAAATCCAAAATTCAAGATGTTATTATTTTTAGTTGATTCAAATTAAAAATTCTATTATCAAACTTGCATCATATTTTGATTCCAGATTCATTAATCCACATATAAACAGTTTCAAATATCAATCATAAAAATTTAAAACAATATTGGAGCAAATACACAGTCTTGTTTAACATTAGTTTTCATTTCAAATGCCTCGGATTTTTCACTTCTAGTAATAACATTTCCTCTCATTCAATCATGTAGAAGTAATATAATACAAAATAAACTTTGTGAACAATAAATTAATTTCAAACAGTGGCTTAGATCTGTTCTATTAATTGAGATCAATGCTTTAGCCATATCAATAAAAGCAATATATAAATCCCTTTTTATATATATTCCTGGCACATGCCTATATTGATTATTTAAAACTACATTGATTCTTTGTTAATTATTTCTATAAGACTGGAAGCAACTTAATCAGTAAAATCCTTGATAGTATCTTTGCTGTAATGGATAATATTCCATGATACTTACTACAATTTTATCTTTCATTTTTAAAAAGTGGAACAATAAAAGCATCTCTAAGGTCAGATGGCATAAAGATTCCGTATATTACTAAAAAATTCCAGCACATTTTAAAACTTCTCCAAATATTTCATCAGGGCCTGCAGTCTTTTCATTTTTAAGATTACAAAGCTTTACTAAGCTAGTTATTTTTGTCCAAATCTGAATCAGTAGATGAAATGGATATATAAAGTCATTATTTCAATTCTTGTATGATTATTCAAAAGTTAATGAAAATACTTCATCTGTTCTGAAGATCATTGTTCTCATATAAGAGAATGCTATTGTTAACGTTTATCTGAAGGGTTGTGGTGATGGTTGGTAATAATTATACGTTGGACTCTTCTTCATCTAACATTAGATATCGAATGGCTTTAGAAACATTTTAAATTATATTTAAATTTTCTAACTACCTTCAACTGTTACTAAGAGCATGCTGGTTAGTAGTAGATAACATGTTTTGAGTAGTATTTTTTTTCAGGTGTTGCTGACCTGCAAGAATCTAAAAGCCCAGGTTCAATTCCTATGCTAATGCTGTCACTGATCAGGCCAGCAAGATCTAAAGCATAGAGGAGAATAAATACTACTTGAAAAGTTATGTTATATACTAACCTGTGGGTGGGTTACTACTAATAGTTGAATGTAATTGGAAAGTTTAAATTTTTCTAAAGACATTCAATATTTATTTGTTTTATGGTGGAAGTAGTGCAACTCATAATTAGTACTATTATTACTTTTATTAGGATTGTGAAGCCATTTATCAAGTTCAATTGTTGCTTTCAATGCATTAAAAAGATGTTAAGTGGCAATAATCAGTCTGTCTATTTTCTTTGCAGTTTTAATTCATCAATTATTCTAAAGCCTTCTTATTAGTTGTTCAGCCAATCAGAAAGTATTGTTTATTTTTAATCACTTCACTAATAACAAGATCATTGTTAGAAAAACTGTCCATGAATATTTATTTGTATCTGTAACACATTTTTTTCAGAATATTTCATGCTTTAGTTATTTTGTTGGTTAATAGCTTTTGATATTTAGCACAGATAAGAATTAACATCAATTTTCTTGCAAATATGATTGGAATATCTATTAGTTAACACAACTATTATTTTAATCTTAGATATATATTTTTCATCAACCGCTAGAAACACCCTTTTTGAAATAAATCTAGTCTGACTTTACAAGCTTTTCATTCATACCAAAATAGTGATATAAAAAAAGAAAGAAGAAAAGAAATAATATAAGCAAAAATACTCAGATCACCCCCCCCCCCATATTTGTTTATTTCATTTTTATTTATACCAGCAATATTTTTTTTTTTTGATAAGAAAGAAGGAATGTAATTTTTTTTTTGTTTAATTTCATTTGTAATAATAGATAAAAGTACTCAGATCTATTATGTCTAATATTTAATAGCTTTTGTATAAAAAAAGTTGTGAGAGACGCAAATTTTTCATTTTAATTTTGCTTTAGAAAGAAAGTTTTGGGAGAAAACTTTCTTGTTTTAAGAAATCTGTAATATCATCATTGTCAAGTACCCTTAGGATTACCTTCACTAGCAAATAATTCTTTGTAACATCATTTCAGAAAATTAAGGATGTTTATCGCATTTTCAGTTAAGAACTATTTTGTGAATTATCAATATAGCTAATGTGGAAAACCATGCAATAGTTGAAAATTCTCATTATTCTCGGCTGAAAATATATAATTAGTATACTACTCTACTAAAAATGGAAATATGTAGCCTCCTGCAGATATCAATTTTAAAAATATCTCATTCCTATATGCATCAGCCATTGCGGATCTAAAACTAGCATCACCTGTCATCATTCGCATGATTTTTGTTGGGGCCTATTCATGATGAATGCATAATCCTGTCTTACCATCATTTTATCTGGAGAATAACTCAAGAAAAATACATCTAATGAAGTCTTAAACCATAAAAACTGTTTTATGAATCAATTTTTAAAAAAGATTTGAATCTATATTTTTAGTAAAGTGTAAAATCAGATTTCTGATGCTATGGTAAGATAAATTTTTATTTAAAATAAAATGCCTTCATAAAAAGGAAAAAATAATATTTATAGCAAATATTAAATTTATTATTAATATTTTCTAAATAATTTTAGTATTTTATTTTTTCATTAAATATGTGTTTAAAAATTTTTTTTAATCTCTTCTTAGCATATATTTTTTTCCAAATGCTAAAACAAATCCAGTTTTATTATAACTTGTATATATCTGTTATTGATTGATTTATATTTTGTTCAATCATTATTTATATAGTTATAGCCATAGTTAAATAATCGTGATTATTTTCGGTGGATATAAACATCGGAGCTCTTAAGATGAATTCAATCTAATTAAATGAATTTTCTCCAATATGAATACATACTCATTTAAAAAATATATTTTATTTTTTATGCATTGGATTCATTTCTAAATATCATATAAGGAGTGTAATACTGTAAATAAAATTTTGTTTTATCATATTCATATTATTTTAAATCTAGTTGTCCATTTCTTTCTCTCATTCCAAACCTAGTTAAATATAACTATCACACATACCCTGTAATGCATTGCCATGTTTGTTTTTTTTTGTTTTTTTTTTGCGCTAGTAGTGGGTAAACAGAGACTAACATTTAAGAAGCTAGGGAGAGATTTGAACCTGACCTATAAATGTTTTCCATTTTAGAGATGGTGCCCTAATATGCAATATAATATACATTTTAAATAGATAAATAACATCTAAAGTAGAAAAGGATAGACCTCTTTATTTAGACATGTTTGATGGGAATGATGGTCAGGAGATATGATTGGATACTTATTCTGATCATCATTAATTAGGATATTAAGTTTAAAAATAGTCTGTTGTTATCCCTAACACCCATTAACCCCAGGATTTATCCTCATACATTTTTCTAAAAGGGGGAGAAAAAATGTTAGGCCTGTTTTTTTTTGTTTTTTTTTTTAGCTTACTAAATATTACAGCTCTGTGAAATTTGTGCTGCACTTCAACATCTAAATCTGCCTAAAAAGTAATGAGATACTTAAAATAATCCACAATCCCAAGATAGTAACTAAGCCAAAAGTTATTGAAAATGTTTTCTTTCATTTCTGAGTGATAAAGTACTTGAGTTTTTAGCAATATTTTTAAAATTATGTTCTTCATAGATTTCATTCAAAATATTAAGAACATTGTCTAGATCATTCTTTTGAATCAGTGAGAATAAAATAATAATTGGCATAGTTTGAAAGATGAAGTTCTTGTTTTCACTTTATCCTATAATTAAATCTTTATCATGTTTTGAGACCTGCTTTATGAATCTATCTGTTATAAAAATGGAAAATAAAAGTTAATCTATTACATCTCTCTCTTCATTTCAAATTTCTCATATTTCATCACCAGCGTAACACTTCATTTCATACCATCTTGCACCTGCTATATAATATGAATAAATTTTGAGTTAACTATTTTCAAATACAAATCTCCTTTGCAGGTGCAATTCACCAATCAGTTGTAAGCCTTTTTATTAGTCATTGGATTTTTGCCTTTAAATCACCTATACTTATAAAACTTCATATTTACTTTATTTATTCAACCAGCAGAGAATGTCACATTTTTTAATAATATAATCTAATAAGACTATCATTGACAGAGATTCGGTCATGGTTAAATCCTCCAGGAACAAATCTAATTATTAACACATTCTAAGTTATGCCATATTTCACCAACATGACAATGGACTATATTAGTTTTTAACAATAGCTGAAATAAATTACTGTTTCTTCTAAATACCAAATTTTCTATTGACATATTGAGAGTAATGTCTATTTTTCATCTTTGTATTAATCTATCTAACAATGTGTACCTAATATATTTTTTTTTTGTTTTAATATAGTGATACCTAACTAATGTAATTCATAAAATATTGTTTAGAGCAATGTTTTTTAATTTTTTTTACACTGTAGTTCAACAAATTTATGTTAACTGGTACTCCAAATATTATATTTTGCAATTGAACAAAATAGAATTAACTGTATTCAAGGGTACTGTTGTATTCTTGCTAATACTTGGTCAAATAATAACATTAGTTAGGCAAAACTGACCATTTCAAAAAGTAAGAACTGCTAACAATTTTTTGAATTCTATTTATTTCAATCTCTTGTTGAAAAACAAAAACAAAATAATCAACAAAATTATAATGCTATCAAAAAATAAAAATAGAATAACTAAGAAATAAATTTAATGATATTTAAGAACTCTGCTGTTTTTTCTGTTTTCTAATAAAGTATTTCTTCTGACTTGCATGAAATTATTTAATATTATCCTCATTGCAGAACTTGTATCAAGTCAGTTTCCGAATTTGTTTTTTTAATAACAATTGTTGAAAATTCACTTTCTGTTAAATAAGTTGTCACTAACAGAAGTGTTAATTTCATGGCTTTTTCATTTAAAATGTGATATTCATCTTGAATTTGTAACCAAAATTTAGATAAATTATTTTGATTAGCTTTAAAAATTATTTCCAAACTCTTATCTATTGGCAGTTCAATCAATTTTTCTTCTAATAAAATTAAATTGTTTTATTTATTGACCTACATATTACTCAAACAAATATCAAGTAATAAATAAATTATTCTTATATTTTTAATAAATGACTTTGTATAATGTGACACATATTGAAATTTTTCTTTTAAATTATCATTTTGTTTTCAACTATCTGTGCAAATGATGGAAACATATCAAAATAATCTTGTGTAATTTTGAATAGAATTCCAGTTTTTTAATAAGAGTTTATATTTTATTACTAAAAATAAGATTAATCTGATTTCCCTGCATTGACAAATTAAAGTCGTTCATTAGTGAAAATATATCAACTAAGTAGGCAACTTTAGCAAGCCACAAATGATATTCAAAATATTCATTTAATGTTAATTTCAAAGTCCCTTAAAAATATTTCAATTTTTACTTGAAATTAAAATCAAGTGTCAGAACTTTTTCTCTTGAAAGCATTTTGATATGTGAATGTCTGATTATGTTAAAGATATGAATTTTTACAGCATGTTTTTGAATATAATTTATTATTTGCACACATTGATTAAGAACATGTGCAAATCTTCACTTATGTTTTTGGCTGCTAAATGTTCTTTACGAAGAAAACAATAAGTTATTAACAAATCTAGATAAGCAATTTCTTTTTTATGCATTTCTAATCCCATTTTTCATTCCTTTCACTACAATCTCATCAGAACAAATCCCAAAAGAAATATTCCATAAAATGTTTTTTGTTGGAAAGTAGGATTTGGTATTTTTAAAATTTTCTTCTATTCTCTGGAATCCAATTTCAACAACATAGTAATTTTTTATGTACATTTGTAGATGTAAAATCCACATAACTGACATAAACTAATAATACTGCATCGTTTGATATTGAGACTTTTGTGTGAATTATAATTCATTGTAATTAGACAAATCATCAAATATTCAATGACTGATAGTGTTGTTTGACATGGAAATATTAATTTTTACTTCAATTTTTTTACCAAATAATTTACTATAAAATCTTTCGTGCAAGGCTTTAATGTTTCTCCAATGGTGTATGCTTTCTTGCATTTAGCAATATGCAAAACTGGCAAACAGGAACATTTCAATATTTTTTATGGGTAGATACAACTTTAGTTAAATTAGATCTACTTGTCATTAATTCATCATGTTTCTTAAAATAAACCCATAGGTTTATTCTATAATTTATTTTCATTGAACCATTAGCCAATACATTTCCACAGATTGCATATAATAAATTTATTCCATTTTCTTTTATAAAAATAAATTTGGATGTAATAAATTCTTTTTTATAATTGTAAGTAAAACTATATTCTCATTTCGCTTTTTTCTCTACTGATTAACTTGAACTCAATATTTTTCTTACCCGGATGTGTATCATGAGAATTTTCTTTTTCTGTTACTCCAAACAAATTTATTAATTTGTTTTGTTTACTCATTTCACGCTATATATACACTAAAAATGAGAAAGCTTCAAAGAAATAAAAGTTTGTAAAACAAAACCAAGAATTTTGCATAAAAAGGAAAGAAAAAACTAGATATAAAAATCGCAATTCACAACTTTATTATTGAATTTTAACAAATACAAAATTTTTAAGTTGAATGCGCAGCACAATAATTTCTGAACAATAAATTGCAAATATTTTACAAGCCAGAGAAGTAAATAAACATATTTAAAAAGAATAAATAATTCTCACCATTTAATTGTTTGAATTGATACAATAATGTCATTTGTTTTAATTTCTTTCTTCATTTTATTATAACTTATTCTCATTTTCTAATCAGTTCGCGATTCTATTTTTAGTTAGGTTTGAATGTTAATTTGGTGTTCTGTAATAAGATGGTGTCATAAATACATTCAAATATAAATTATTATTCGTAGATATTATCTAGGATAAAATCATAGACCATTAAAGATATTTTATTTGTTATTTTTAATCAAAATTTAAAGTTAAATACAGATATCATAACAGCAAAACAAGTTTTGATAATAGTGGGATTATGAATTTAAAATTACTATCAAAAGTGAAGCAAAGTAGTTGATATATGTTCATATATATATATATTGCTTATAATACTTCTTTGATATACACTTCAATGCAAACAAATTTTCTTAAAAAACTTCTTTATTTTCCTTACAGTTTCACTCTGATGAAGATTTTTGGAAAGTTGAAACTGAAAGAAAAATAAAGTTTTTTAAGAAAATTTGTTTGCATTGAAGTGTATATGAAACAAGTATTATAAGCAATATATATATATGAAGATATGCAAAGAAAGTAAGAGAGAAGAATGAGAGAATATAGTTGACATATGCATAGTTGTGCATGATACATCATTATTCAAGACCTTGTAATGTGCATGCACCTGCCTGAGATTCTTTTCAGTGTTCTGTGTGGAAGCTCTACAATCTGTCACATCTCACCTCTTTTTTTAATATTTCATTTGTCAAAGAAAGATACCAATTGCTAGTATTTATCAATCGTGCCTGGTCCATAAACACTACGGTTCATCTCTAGAAAAAAAATTAATTATTACATTTGTCCTTGCAAATATCAGTATTATAATAATCATTCAATATTTTGCATAGTTATTATGTAAGTACAACTAATTAAGCCATTTTTAAAAAAAAATATTTTATGAGCTGCTTAAGATTCTATTCAAAGAAATTGCTAATTATGGCAGTGCCAGAAATGTCATATTTGATGAATTTCGGCAAGTTTTATCAACACGCAAAACAACTGCCATTGGAGCTACACTCTGTGGCAGCACCTGTAGTTATTTAAGATTGATATGTTTATTCTGGTTTCTTTTTAGAGCGGATAAATTTTTGTTTTCATTTAGGATAAGCCATAAAAAAAAATTTTTTTTTAATTAACATATAAATATTTATTACAGAAAAATGTAAAATAATAATTATTTTAAATATTTATCATTATGGGTGTTAGTGTTGAATATATAAGAAAATTATATTTTCCCCATTGTCAGTACATGAAAAAATTGAAATAAAAAGTAAAGGTTGATCTACTCCAAATATTATTATTTGTCAAACAGCAATTAGTAAAAATACATTAGATCTTTTAAAAATAAAACAAAATGGTTGCAGAATTAGAAGTGCTTTGATTTGTTTTCCTTGCTTACATTTTGGCAGTGATACTGTAATAAAGCAATCCTGCTTAAAAATTGCTGATATTTATATAATTTTATTATCATTTTGCAATCCTTATAAATATTGGTGCAAAGTAAAGATTGAAATGGATTGGTTTAGAGTCTGAATGCATCACAGTATGTTTATAGTAATTTTTTTATTTAAACAAAATCTGCTTTTAAAATAAATCTTAGAGTTAATGGAATGAAGAATTCTAATTTTCGAATTTTTTTTGCTATCATACTAATGAGTAATTTTGAATGCTTAGTAGTTAAAAAAATAGAGACAGTTTTAGTTCAACTGATCTATATAAATAATAATTCTTTTGCATATTCTGCAGTCCAGATTCAGAGTCTCACACTTTGGCTTAAGGCTTTGCATTTTAGTTGTGAATTAGTCTAGAAAATGCTACTAAAAATAAACTTTTGGCAAATAACTGACTTTTACCAAACCATAGTAATCCTGAAACTATCCCATGAGGTATTTCTAAAGATATTGGTTGTCTGCTAAAAATCTAATCTCACTTTTTTAAAGATCATTTTTCATCAAGATATTTTTTTGAAATGGAGACGTCAAACATGTTTTAGTAGTAAAAAACTTTGTCCCATAAAATATACTTTAGTTAATAGTTTGCTTGAGGAAGATTTAAAAAAAATTTCTGAAAATATCAGATCATTTATTATAAGTTTATTTTATTAAGATTAAATAATGATTAAAGTCTGAAAAAATAGTATTTGTCTCAAATACAATAATATTTTGCTTGATTTCATAGAATCTCATTTGATGGGTTTATATTTTGTTAGTATTGAATAATTACATTGATCTGCCTCCCTTCCTCACAAAAAAAATTAATACGTAAATAAGTAAAATCATCTTATTTTTTAGGCTCGGGTGTTGTATGATTTTGAAGGTCAGGAAGGAACAGGTGAACTGACCATTCACGCCAATGAAGTCTTGACTGTAGTCAGGCAGGTAAGAAAAAAATCAAATCCTGTTTGGATTTATTAAAATAAATTAATTCTTTTATAACTGATAACGAGGAAAGTTGAGTCTCAAATTGGGCATATGCCGGTAACTAGAATGAAAAATTCAAAGAAGGAATAAATCTTTAAAATTTTTAACAGTAACCAAAATTATAAAGTTATAATCTTTATTTGACTTCTTTTCAATTTGTGACTTCTACTTACAGAAGTCTCTATGGTTAATAAGTTCATTCTCTGATAATTAATAGAGCTAACATTTGGCTTTTCTCCCTATAATTAATAAAAGATATATTTAATGGCAAGTCTAGGAATAAGTAGGATTGATTATTATTGCTATTCTACTATTAAAGGTTTGTTTCCATTATTCATAGTTTAATGAAAATGCATCAATGCTAACAAAGAAAACTTATCTAAAGAATTAAATGAAATTATTGTTTTTTTGTTTGAATGCCATTGTCAAATTTTAAAGTTGTGTATATCTGAAATGTTTTTACATGATATGTTATTTACCATATTAAGCCCATATCTTAAAAAGTGTTCCTTATAATTATGTCTTTATGTGCAATTTTTAATTTTTGGAAAATTAATAAAACACATAAATGGGACTAACTGAAGAGTCTTAATTTTTGGAATAGAGATGACCTAACCTTAATGCTTTTTTACTAAATTTATATAATGAGTTACTTATTTATATAGCGCTATGTTCTAATCTGTAACAATGATTGTTAGATTTACATCTGTACAAAAAATAGACAGACATAACTAAACTAGAGTTTATTTCTGATAAAGTATATGACTTGGGCATTTGTACGGATTGCAAAATATATTAATCCTCTTACACTTGAGCACTACTGGAAGCAGCACAGTAGTCTCTAAGTAAAGCATTTTTGATGTGTTCTGACATGAATAGTGATTAATAAAACCTTGCATAATTGCCATATAAAAGTATGAGGTTTTGTGTGCATTCCTTTTATCATAATATATCCAAAATTTATGATGCCAATATTAATTTAATTTTTTTTTTAGCATTTTATTAAAATCTGCTTTTTAATATTTGTAGAATCAAATAATTTTTCAGAAGTGTTTAATATTAATTACTCATTATGAAAAAATTGTGTGTATGTGCACAGCCATTGGGGGAATTTGTTGGTGATAAATAAATGAATGATTGTTATAATAGTTGTTCTGGCTTATGTCATTGTGATAATTTGCTGAATATGAAACTGATCTCATCAATCTTATTTACATTTTAAACTTTCATAACTACTATTCTATATAACATTAAATCATCTATGTTCTTTATTACTGTTTTACAATGCAAAATATTAATAAAGAGCAGCAATGCAAGTATTCTAATTTCTATGTCTAATATAAAACTTGGAAAGGTCACTGATAGTTTTTGCCTAATTTTGATCTGGTATTATTATATTATGAATATTTTAAATCAAGTTGAAAAGATTTTCAATCAAAATCACCCCCCCCCCCCCTTACATTGTTTACAAGAGTGCACTTTTTATTAAGCATTTCCATATCTTTTTGTTCATTGTAACATTTTTTTTTTTAAATTATTTTAGTATATTCTCTTTTCTTTAGGATGTTGGAGATGGGTGGTGGGAGGGTCTTAATTCTAAAGGAGAGACTGGTCTCTTTCCAGAATCATATGTAGAGGTAAATTAAAACTGATGATATAAAAAGTGTTTTGTAATTTATTAGAAATTCTGATGTTTTATCATATGTTCAGATGATGTCAGATGTTCCTCCCCCTTCTGTTCCACCGCCTCCACTTCCAGAAGGATATTCTTCTGATGCTAGGGGCGCACAAACATGGGGAGATCATTCTCAAACTGGTTGGGAAGAGAATAGCCAAAGCTGGAACACACAGGAAACATGGTCAGGACAGACTCACGACTCGCAGGCTTGGTCAGCAAGCGAAACACCGGCAGCTGGTCATGAGCATCAGAACCAGGCCTACGAGGTGACTGATGATTGGGATGATGACTGGGATGATGATTCCAGCAATGAACAGGTTCTCCTTCTTTTGTTGTGTCTTCATTTTTTTTTATATATATAAACTTTAAAAAGTTTATTTCAGCAAATTGTTTATGTTTTTTTTATTTGATCAAAATTGTAAAAATAAAATGATTTAATTGTAAGTAAGCACATCTTGTCATTGTTTCAGGAACATGGGGGTGGAGGCGATTCTGGCACAACCAGCTTGACAGCTGCAAACAAAGATAAAACCGCTCCAGCTGATCCCAGTGCTGCTAGACAGGGAACTGTTAGAAAAAGCTTTAATAGGTATTAGAACATGGAAGAAGTTAACATGTTTCATATCATACAGTATTTTCATTGTAATTTGTTTAGACTTTCTAGTTTTGTTGTTGATTTATATTATACATTATCTTCCAAATCTTTTTTATAGATTTTCTACCTTTGTCAAGTCAGGGGGTGAAGCTTATATTCTTGGCCAAGCTAAAGCTTCTGCGCCAGACAGCAATAAGATTAATATCATTGTAAGTTTTTCTGCTAGTTATTCTTATTTATTATTTGTCTTTAAATTAACAGTAATACTGCTTTTGATAGCAAACTACAGAAGGTATGATGTGGGAGCCTGATCCTGAACCTCACTCTTGCTCGGTTGCATCACCAAAGAAAGCACACAAATTAAAAGGCTTGAAGAGCTACATTGTATACCAAATCACCCCTACTGTAAGTTAGAGTGGGTTAATATAGTTTGGATTTGACTGTAAAGGAAATTTTATTATATTTTAATTATTTTTTAGTTTAATAATCTTCAAGTTAGTCGACGGTATAAACACTTTGATTGGTTGCACGAACGATTGGAAGAAAAATTCACAATCATTCCTATTCCTCCTCTTCCAGACAAGCAAGTGACAGGTAAGTTAATAAGGAGGATTTATATATATGACAATTATAGTCAATTTAAATATCAAGTGAGAAAAATGTTTTTGGTATATCTTAATTAGGGCGTTATGCGGAAGAATTTATTGAACGTCGAATGCAGCAATTGCAATTATGGGTTAATCGCATTACACGTCATCCTGTATTATCACATTGTGCAGTTTGGCGACACTTTCTTACTTGCTCAGATGATAAGCGATGGAAACAAGGCAAACGAAAAGCTGAAAAGGATGAATTAGTGGGAGCATCAATTTTTTTAACTATCAACCCACCTGCAAATACATTGGATGTACATACAATGTAAGTTTTGATCTCTATAAGTACATTGTTTTGTTTTTAAAAGGTCAAACTCTGAATATTAATTGTCACATATAATTTTTGCAAGATAAGATGCATATTCAATGTGTCTGTCGTAATATGAAAAATTATTATTATTTGGTTTTAGCTTTTATTTCTTTTAAATAAATTTAATATATAATATTTCTGTTCATCTTTATATTGTGAACATAAATATTACAGTTAGCACAAGAAAAGAATCTTAATATCTAGAATTATAATTTTATTAATCACTATTGATATTTTTATTTTCTCCTTATTTGAGTTTTTAGATACTACTATTAATGGTTTTTTTTAATAAAATGAAATTTAAGCAATAATATTATTACAAGATTTATTTTATAGTAATTATTAAAATGTTATTTTAGAATTTTTTAATTTACGACAACCTCGAGGTTAAGGGATGTGTTAAATAATAATCCATATGAGTTGACCATATTTAGTTAATGTAAATCATATTTTCATGTATGATATATCTTTGTAATTTCTTAAATTAAATTTTAAGATTTATACAGAGAAGTTCTTTTATTATTTTACATTTGTTGTCTTCATTGCTATTTTCTACTATTGATTTTCTTTGTTTGAATCTACAATGAAAATTGAATTTAACTGTCTAATGAAACAACTAAAAAATTAAGACTGCTAACCATAGGACAGGGGTCCCCAACCTTTTTGCACTTAAGAGCACATTCTATAACACTGGCCAGGTGGCGGGCACCATTTATTTTTTCAATGTAAATTTATAGTTGGATATTGTTAATAATACACATAATGTACAAAAAAATATTTAAAAAATAAAATTTTAACGTATAATTAACGTTTATATTTTTACGCTGTAAAAGTATAGTATGCCCTACAATTTGATTACAATATAATACAATAATTTATAAGAAATTTTTAAAATTAAATTTATTTGTATCAGGTAAATAATTTTTTATCGTGTTCGGATATCGGCGGGCACACTTAAAATGGTCTGTGGGCACCATAGTACCCGCGGGCATAGGGTTGGGGACCCCTGCCATAGGAAAACAATAATAAAAGAAGAAATTTGCTGTCAAAAAATTCAAAATTGTAATTTTAAAACAGTACAATGGTACTCAGTACAAACAAAACAAAAAAGATAAAGAAAAATCAATTACAACAGACCGTAATTCAAAGCTGTCTTTTTTCTATTATTATTTTATTCATATATTATATAATACTACTGTTCAACTGCAGTATTACTTTAATTAACTTTTATTTTAAGATTTTATTTTTCTGTTTAGCTTGCAATAAATTATATGCTATCATTTATCTAAGGTAATAAAAACTTTTAAATACCAGATGCCCCCATGAAAAAGTCACTGGTTCTCTTTCCAATTTCTGAATTAATGCATGTGTTTCATAGCGACATAGTTTAGCTTTTCACTACAAAAATTTTAAAATGATCATAAGCATGGATTATGTGGGCCCACTTTTAATAATATAAAGTTTATTGACCCAAGGAATAAAGATAATAGCTTAGCATTTTTGTTTTTTCTATTTGTACATGTCCAAATCTAAATTAGAATATACTGGTATAAGTTTCCTAATTTGAACTTTTAATAACTATATATTCTAAATAATAGTATTAAAAAATATTACAAAAGCTATGTTTTATTTTAATTTAGCTTTTATTTGTAAATAAAACTTTTTGCTCTTTTATACCATTTCAATTTGGTGCAATTTTTAAGGCTTATTGATTATGTCAAACATTGCCCACATGTATAATTATTTAGGTACAAGTAGATATAATTAGAGGGTATTTGAACTTAGACTTTTGAGTTCCCTCAGGTCATCCATTCCATTTTATATAACCAATTCACATAACCACATACATATGGAAAAGATATGATGGGAGTGAACATTTCCCTAACCATCATACAAACAGCATTAAAAATCTAAAGAAACTTGTACTCAGAGAAATCTATGTATTATCAAATATATTTAGACTTTTTTTTCTTTTTCTATACTAAATGCAAAATTTTTTTAAATATCTCTTAGCAAGAGTAATTTGCTAAATATAAATTTGATTTTAAAACTTTTAGACATATTTAATATATATACACATGAAACAAAAATATCTTAAAATTTTTGTTGAAAAAAATGGAAAACTACTCCAGTGAAGATACACATTCTTAAAATTAAAATCCATTTATGAGGTTGTAGTTAAAACCTTTAGATTTAAAGAAAATATTGCAAGAATAAGTATATGGGACAATGAATAAACCAGAAAAGATTAAAATTATTATCATAAATGGAAAGGGACTGGCCAGATATCTTAGAATAATTTGAGATAATAAAAATGGATTGTTTTGGAAAAGAATGAAAAAGTTATAACAATTTTATATCCTAGAGACAGAAACAGACAGTGAAAGTAGATATTATTTTTAGATTCAATTGTTCTATAAAGAGTAATCTGGTAAATAATAGATTCTTGGTGGTTACATTGAAAACCAAGAGATTTGATGACTAGCACATATTTCAGTGAGTTATGATGATAAAGTAGAAAATGTATATAAAAAAATGAAGAAAATTATTAAAAAGCTTTATTAAAATAACTGAATAATAATAGTGGTGAGATTGGTCGCTGTGATAACATGAAAAATATGGTAGTGACAAAAGATTGCTAAATTTTTAAAGAAATTGCTTGATAATAATCACACATGGTTTAAAAATCACAAAAATAAAAACTGCTGATAAGAGTAGATGTTCAGTTAAATAATATTTTTATTTAAAATAAATTTACAAATGATATAATAATGCAAATCTTGGAGCTGATGGAGATTCACGTCACAATGTAATAATATTAGATGTGGGATCATCTTTTAAAAGAATGAGAGTAATCTCAAGAAAATAACAGATAATCGATAAATTAAAGAGGCATATTAGATAAATATTTTAGACTTGGAGCAGTAGGCTAATTAAGATATAAAAAAATTCAAATAAAAAATGAAAATTATTGAAGAAAAATTTAAAAGCAGCTGGAGTAAAATCAGTGAGTAATGAAAGAAATATGTGAGCAAAAAAGTTTGGATTAGTAATAAGATATTGAAAGAAGGTGAAAAAATGTACACTCTTTTGAAGAAGAAATTTGACAAGGGACTTAACAAATACAATGGTACATCCAGATGCAATAGATAGTTTCTCACTGACAAAGATCATAAGCCAGAAACTAATCAGGGAATATAGATATGATGACTCTCAATATGGACATTATAGTCCTAGCTTCTAATATCTAATGATTACTCAAGCTATCAATAGATGACTCTAGTGAATAAGAATTTTTTAATAATATGTTAAATGTTATGGGACATACATACATGATGTTTATTGGTATGTGATCATTGCATTCTTTCCCCCCATGAATTTATGTGTTATAATTTTAGAAATATAAAAATTACTTTTAAATTATATAAATAATGAGCAGTTTTTACCATGTAAATGTTCTGGTATTGGTATGAATTTAATTTATGATGATAATTTTTTTTCCCTATATGTTTTTGAAGTTTAACTATATTATTGATGAAAATTTAATCTGATATCTTCACTGAACATCTATTTTGTATTTTTATGATTTTAAAATAATGAATAAAACTCTGAGAGATAAATAAATAATGAAATACAGGGTTAGATCTGATCTAGCAAAAATGATTACAGAATTTTAAGCTTGGTTCAATCTGATGTGATGTCAGGTTATTAATTTGGCAAGAGGCAGTTGAACAAAATGTTATCATTTCTGGTATAGCCTTCTTTTAATTCCAGCCTCAACTCATCACACGAAGCTACCATAGTCTTGGAAATCAGAATATTTGAAAATGTGATTCTTTCATTAAATTATTATATGAAAGTTTTCTATAAGTATATTTTTGGAAAGAAAAAATACTCCTGCTAACTCATCAGAAAGAGAATAAATATCGACTAATTCAAAATAAGAATTAGAAAATGTTGCTTTCTTGATATGTGAATGCAATAATTTGAAAATATTCTCTGCCAAGAATTTTTTTAGATGAAGTATATGTATGATATTACACCGAAAAAATGAAAGTATGGGTGGGAGAAGGGGAAATCAAGAGAGAATTGAAATTTATTAAAATAATTTGTACAGGATAAATTCACAGAATTCTTTATAAATGTTGCAAATTATTTCTGAAAGGATATATATTACAGTTGAAAAGAATAATAAATAGGCTTATAGGTTATGCTTTAAGACAAGCAGTAGCTTAATTTTAACAGCTGAAGTTCCTTTTTATTTATTAATGTAAAGAGTTTTTTGGTTAATCTTAGTGGTGAAGCTCTTCTAAGCTATTACTAATTTCTTGAGCAGTAATAAGAAGAACAAAACTTGTAAAATCATCCTATTGAACACACTGATATAGTCATCAGTGAACTATGATGTGAGGACTTTCATATCTCTTTTCTTATTATTAAAATAGCAAATTAATAATTTTCTAGAGACTAATGATTTATTTCCTTCATTCTGCTGTTTTAATCCCTGAAGATTAAATAACACATTGTGGGAACATGATATTGTGCAGAAACATTGCTGTTTTTATATATTATAGCTAAACAGTTTATTTTAGTGAGGAAAATAAAAGCTGTGATCGGCATTATTAATTACTGTATTTCGAAAATTAACTTTATTTTTTTATTCTCCTCAGTAAAATAAACTGTCTTGCTATAATATATTTATATTTCAAAGCAAACTTTATTAGGCAAAAAAAGGTTATATTCTTATCAAGTAATACATTGTATAAAACATCATATTCTAGGATACATCTTGAAACACAGAAAATATACTTTTTTTTTTTTTTTAACCATTAGAGTCTTTTGCAGTTCACACCTTTTAGATATTTCAGTTCTTATTATGAGTTCATTTCAGTTTTCCATTTTTCAGAGGTTGTATTTGGTCTATCCATTATAAGGCTGCTTTTATTTTAAATAGAGACCATGTGGCAGCATAAATGTCCGGTGGTGCTAGAAGATTGTCCCTTTCCTTAAGTTTTCCTAGTTTGTTGTGATATGTGTTGGGATGTCTTCTTGGATTGTTTCCTAAAGTGAAAGCACATCTAGTACACCATAAGGCATATATACTGAAAGTTGCTGCACGTATTATAGGTATTTTATTTTCATTGAAAGCTTTTAGCATTTTTTCTATTGTGGTTTCCCTTTTCCTGTAATTATTCACCATCATTTGTCTGACTTTTTCTAAGCCTTTACAGTGATATATTAAATGTTCTTGTGTTTCTTCTTCCCGATGACATAAAGCACACATTGGATCAACATTTAGGTAAAATCTTCTGAACCGAATGAAATGTGCTATAATATATTTAAGACTTGTATAAAAACAAACATTTCTGTATAGTATTCTACTTTTAATCTTATTCTTTTAATGTATTATTTAATCTTCAGGGACTAAAACACGGCAAGATGAATGATGCAAATCATTAACCTCTAATAAATTAATTTTTTAATACAAACTTTTAGATTATACTGTAAACCAGTTTTGAATTTTTATGGAAGTTTTTTTCAAGTAGCTAAAAATTATAAGTAAGATTCCATAATCATTTTAGCTAGGCATCCATTATTAACCTCAAATGAGTAGTATCAAATTATTATGATTAATATTTTTATCTCTGGTGAGAGAGATGTTATTTTGTGCTAAGTGTACAGTTCACTTTTACATTGCCTAAACTTATTTATTAATTTTTTGTTTTTTAAAAGTTTTTGTAATTGTTTTTTGAAAAATAATATATATATGTGTGTGTATTTTAAGTGAAACTCAAATGGAAAATTTTGGCAAGTTTGTCAAGGGTATGGACGATAGTGTGAAAAATTTGTACATGACGGCACAGGACAGCATTAAAAAACATGTTGGACGTAAGAATTTCAATATTTATTATTGTTTTTATTACTAATAAAAAGATACTAAAATTTACAAATTAGCATCTGATAGATACTAAGTATATACAAATTTGTTAATTTTTGTCCTAATAATTTTACTTTTGCCTTTATAAAAAAAAATTTTCAGAAGTTGGTAATAATTTTTTTTTAAAATCTTTAAAAAAAATAACTAAGAAAATATTTTTTGCTAATTTATGAAAGATTTTCATTTGTCTAACAAACATGCATCAAATCTTCTATCATGACAATGGCTTTTCTTTTTATAAAAGGATACTGACTGCACTTCTAAACAATATTTGGACCTGCTAACAAGTCTTTTGACAAAATAAATTCATAAATATATTTGGTAATAAAATAAAAAATTTACTCACTAATTTTTAAGACTTAGGGGTGAAGGCCTTCAAGAGTTGGTTATTAATAGAGAACATTTAGTTTAAACTGCACAGAATGCAAATCTTGAAAGATGGTTTTAGTTTAAAAGTCATAGTGCTAGGGCTTAATAGCAATAGTATTAATAGAAAGTTAAAAGGTGGGTGCTGGCGGGTTGCATTAGATCCTAAGATCTAGGTGCAGTGTTCTCAGATCCAAGGCTCCTCACTGATGAAGGCCACAAGCCAGAAACTAGTCTGGGGATATTGGATGAATAGGCACTAGATAGGGATTTTATGCACAAGCCTTCTGGCATCCATTGATTGCTCTTGTTAGCACAAGATGGCACTACTATATGGAGAGTTTTGCTGTATTTTGAATTGTTTAAGTTAAATATTAATATACTACTAATAATAGTTGTAATGTGATATTAATAGTAACAATCGTAATACAAGGGAAAGTAGCAGAGTTATATAACAAAATTTTACCAATTGAATTTATCCTGAAGGAAGAACTGCATTTCCTATTGTCGTATGCATTTATTAAATTTCTGCCTTTTTTATCTTGGGATATTTTCATATGGTTCAATAAAGTTAACAGAATTTCAATTAGCACCAATTACTTACTAATGTTCATATATTGATGCGCTAATACAGAAAATACACACAAAAATTCTATTCATAGGTATCATATCCTGTCACTATAATGATGATTATTATCAATTGATTAATCATCACCATTTGATATCTTTAATTACTTTTGTTATTATAGATGTATGCATAAATATACCATGAATATACAAACAGTTGTGATCAGTAGAGAATAAAAATCTCTTTCAAATGACGTATTAGCTATAAATGTACCATGAATATACAAACAGTTGTGATCAGTGGAGAATAAAATTGTCTTTCAAATGACGTATTAGCTATTCTGATGTGATATAGATTTTTACATTTGCTAATCTTATTTCAAATATATTTTCAAAGAAAATTTAGATAGATGTAAATAATTCAATATTTTGAGCATGTATGTTTTTTTTTTTGTTATTGTAATTCATGGGACTTATGTATATAGTTATAATTTCTACAATAAATATTTTAACATAATTGTGGGTTTGGATATTTTCATGCATTATTGTGATACCTATTTTTAAAATAATTGTTTTGCTTTCTTTTTACCTGTTATAATAAATTGTTAAAAAGTGTGCAGTGGAGTTATTGATTGTCCAATATCTAGCTTAGATAAATGAAAATGTCAAATAGTTTAGTGTTTAGTAATAACAAACAGTAAAATAAATGGAATTCTAGCATCAAGAATGCTTTTCAGTAACTCTGATGAAGCCACAATAATAAAAAATTTTTTAAAAAGAAATGCAATTACTGTATTGCTAAAATTTGTAATAAATTAAAATGTTCATGTTTTTGGGTATAATTTTATGAGTTTTACAATATTTTTATAAACAAAATAAAAAATTAGCAGTTAAAAGTTCATTTTGTGACGGCATTTGGTTTAAATAGTATGCATAAAGAAAAAAAATATTTAAAAATTTGGTGGTCAAAGTTAGTTTTCTGTTTTTATTTCTTTTCTTCGTTTTCACTTTTCATTTTATAGTAAAGAATACTTGAGCAGTTGAACACCTCATTCTTATAGGTAAAAAAGAAATAAACAAATTGATATCCATTAAGCCCACTGACAATTCTATATTTACTTTTCATTTTAAAAATGTAAAATTAATTTGTTCAAATATCTTTATATTTTTATCTGTTTAAGTTATAATAGCTATTTAACACAATGGCAAACATCAACAAAATTTAATATCATCTTAAAAGAGCTTCACTTCTTTATAATTGAAAGCTCATTTTATTCTACAATAAACAACAAATATATTTATTATTTCAGTTAAGCAAAGAAAATAACACTAAATATAAATACTTTTTTAAAAAAATAAGTCTTACTTTTGAAGTATTAGTATTTTGTTTAACATCACATGAGATTTATAAAATTTCCTTTTGGAAAATATATGTATTTATAGAATTGACTTTGGATAAAATTTAAGACCAAATTCTTTTAATAAATTAGTAAAAAAATAAATAAATAAACTTGAAATTTGAGTATAATTTGGCATATTGAAAGTTTCTAAATAATGCTTTTTAATATTTCAGAAAAGTAGAAGTAAATAAGAGTTCATTAATTAAAACTATTTTATTAGAATAATTGTTTTTTTAAATGCTTCTTTCTACCAATCTCTTATATCTTCACCAACAAGCATTCTCTGTTGATTATTCAAGCTTACAGAAGCTGGATTTAGGGTAGGGTGAAGAGAACTTAGATGTTGGTGGTTGAGATCTCTGTGAGAAGCATAGTTTCATTTTGCATTATTTTTGCTAAACTTACCAGTTTTTTATATATTATGTTTTATATCTTCTGTATTTTATTATGTAAAATTCTTATAATAAAATAAGAAATAAAAAAAGTAATGGAAAACAGTTTACATTAGAATAGTAGTAAACTAGTGAATTATAAAAATTAATACATTTTTTTAAATTTGTTTCCCACACATATACACAGTCTAAGAAGTAAACCAAATTAATTAACCAAAGAGAGAATTTAATTTTTTTTATTTTCACATTTGTCAGTTGGGAATTGATCAAGAATCGTGCCATTTTAGTACTATTAATAAAGTAAAAAGATAATTTGTGCATAAATAAAAACGATATTTATTTACTACTAGAGAAAATAATGTTTTAATTCTTGATTTGTACAAATATATTTTATTCTATACTATTTGGTATTGTCAGAAATAGGTAATCCAATTTATTTGATAAATTTCTAAAAGAAGTCTTAAAAAAAAAAAATGAAAAGACCGATACTAATGGATCTAAAATATAAAAATCTTGTTTTTTTCTTGTATGTTGTAAACATGGACAAAGTAAATAAAAATAGAACTTTTGTTAGAAGTGATTGTAATATATACCCATATGCTGAATAGAATTTTATGCATGATGTTATTTATTCGCAAATATGGTATAAATTATTAATACTTTTCAAAAGTTATAATTAATAAACAGTCTTTAATATGATTAGATAAAAGTAGAGATAAGTCATTATATCAGGTCACATAATTCGTTTTCAATGATCAATTCCCTTTTGCTTTTATTTACCATAATATCATAAGATTAAATGTTTTCAAATTGAGAGATGGACCTTTTATAGGCTTTACAAGATTAATAATTTCTTTATTAAAAAACTATTAAATATTCTGCTTTTTTTTTTTAAATGTAAAACATATCTGGAATTTTGTTTTTGCAAGTTTTTCCAGAGATTGACATTTCTAAAAATTCTTTTTCTTGATTTTAGGTACACACATATAATTTTTTTTCTTCTACATTTGATATTTTCTATTGTTATTTTTCATATATATATTTAAAATTGGATAAGTCATGGAAGAGCATTTATTGTGGTGCTCCAGCAAATGAGGCATCAATTCAAAAGAATTCTTAATGATATTAAATTACAAATGCATAACTGACATAACATCAGTTATGCAAGTAAAGCAAAAATGCTGGAAACATATTGTTTTGAATGAGACATTGTAAAAAGCCTTGGCACTCAATGTGAAAATAATTTGTTTCCAAGTATCAGATAATAGAAAATCAGGCGGTCAGGATTCTATTTTTGAATGAAATATTGATTTAGTAGTATAATTTTAAATTATGAAATTGAAACTAGATATTTCTTCTTGATCCACAGTTTAATATATATGTTCTAAACAGAAATTATTTGTTTGTTAATAAATTTAAGTATTAAAAGGTAATATTTAAATAAACAAGAACAAAAAAGTTATTTCAAGACAGCAAAAATAAATTTGTTTCAATTTTTGCTAATATTAAAAAACTGGCCAATTAATTACTTGAATTAAACAAGTTTTGATATTTTCTAAAATATTAAATTAAACAATAACCAAGATAAAATTTTCTATGAAAGTATTTTCTATTTAGCTTTTTTACTAGGAGTCAGATATATTCTGTAACCATAACATTAAGACATTTACTAAAAATCTCTTAAAAATGTAATGCTTTGTTCTTATGGAATTTATAAGATTGTAGCTAAATGATCCATTCTTGTAACTCTAATTGGACTGTTACATTCCCATATACAAGTGATTGGCCTCTTACAGCTATTGTCATGGTAGATATAACACTAGAATTCCATTTGTTGATTAACAAGCATATTCTTAATAGAGGTAGAATAATGATTTCATGCAAATTGATAATCTCCAAGAAAAAAATTTAAAAATAACTACGTATTCTAAATTTTACACAGAGGCAAAACTCTCCATACATTTGCGCCACTCAGGGTAAGCCAGCGTAATCAATGGATGCAGGAAGGTTTGTGCATAAAATTCCTGTTGTGGCTTTCATCAGTGAGGAGCTTTGGATCTGAGAGCACTGCACCTAGATCTTAGGATCCAATGCAACCCTCCTGCAGCTACCTTTTATCTTATTAGCTAACTATAAAGCGTTGAGTCCAAAATGAAAACAATAATGTTTATTCAGTTCAGCATCTATACTTTTGGGTGTCTTTGGTTCTTTAATAACCATAGTCATTATAATCCTATTAGGCAGGATTAATATTAATCCATTAAGCATCACATGATCACTATTCTTTATGCTTACACCTAAGCTTGTGCATCTTTTACAATCAGTTTCTATGTAAACAGCTTGTGTAAGCATGAAGAATGGTGATCATGTGATGTTTAATGATTTAATACCAATCCTGCCCAATAGGATTATGGTGACTGTGGTTATTAAAGAATCAAGGACACCAAAAAGTATGGATGCTGAACTATGACTATAAGCTAATGAACTTATATTCAACATTATTTTGTGTTTTCATTTTGGGCTCAAAGCTTTATAGTTAGCTAATAAGGTAAAAAATGGCTGTTGGAGAGTTGCATTAGATCCTAAGATCTAATACAGTGCTCTCAGATCCAAGGCTCTTCACTGATGAAGGCTACAAGATCGAAACTAGTCTGGGGATATTGGATGGCTAGGCCCAAGATAGGGATTTTATGCTCAAACCTTCCTGAATCCACTACTGTATGGAGAGTTTTGACTCTATGTAAACTACTTGTGTAAGCATAAAAAATAGTGATCATATGATCTCTGATGGTTTAATAACCTAAATTTTGTAATGAGAAGACTTTTTTTTTTTTACATTCATTGAAATAATAAACATCAAAAAATTCAGTAGAGAAGAGGGTGTAAAGTGATTAACAATTGTGGTTGGCTTTAAATGATTAATAATTATGATACAAAATATTACGGGATTTCATTTTTGGGGAAATGCAGTTTGGTAATTCAAAGTACTCACACAACAAAGTCCCTTTATGGTTTATGAAATAACTGCATATATATATATGTAGGGAGAGAAAAGGATTGATATTACATTATACTTCATGATATTAAACTCTAGGCATTCGTTAAACAATAGATATCAAAACATGGCTAAATCTTACTTATGATCTTATATCAGTTCTTTTTTAAACAAGAGCAAAGGAAATTACTAGATTTATAATTGTGAGATTTTCAACAGATGCATCTTGTTTTACAATCAGCCTTTATATATTTAATTAAGAATAAAGTTGGTGCAGTGATAGGATGGCGACTCAAAGTCCACGGACAGCCTCCAGCTGTATCTTTTCAGCTCTGAATAATTATTTGACTGTTCTTAGTGTTAAATATAAATAAATGAAATATCAAAAATAATATTAATTGTAAGTTTAATATAGTTTTATGTTTAATTTCATAAAAAAAATTTTTTTGAATTATTTTTTTAAAGCATATAAAAGGGAATTCCAAAAAATAGGCAGTGTCTTTAAAACCCTTGGAGCTGCTTTTGAACTCGACACTGGCGCTTGTAAGTCTTATTCTGAAAATTATTCAAAGTAAAAGTTCTAATAAGTAATAAATAAAATATTTTTTATATTTTAAAAAAATAGATTCACAGAATCTCACTGTAGCCATTCAACACACTGCTGCCACCTATGATGAAATTGGCAAACTTTACGAGGAACAGGTATGACATCACACAAAATTTCAATTATGGATTCAGCAATAATTCTTGCCTTTTGACTAATCTTTTTTTTTTTTCTTGTAGCCCAAATATGACTTACTGCCCATGCTGGACGTGCTGCACGAGTACAAAGGCATGCTTAGTGCTTTCCCTGACATCCTCCAGATCCCTCGAGTAAGGAAATGCATTTATGTTTGCCATTGCAAGTAAAAGAAATTAGGTTTATATTGAAGTAGAAAAATTTTCTTAATAATTACATATCCCATCAGCTTGGATTTATTTTTTTAATCCCTGCAATAGTTAGTGGAGATCACATTAAAATTTTTGTTATTTTTTTAAATAAAAAATAAATTTCTCTATTAGCACTGCATATGATCTGTTTGCTTCTTGTCTTCAACATAATTTAACAGTGCTAATCTTTGTTTTCCAGGGAGCCTTACAGAAAAGTAAAGAGTGCCAAAAATTAAGTGAAGAAGGCAAAATGGATGTTGCAGAATATCAGAAAGTGGTTGTGCGAGCTGACACAGTGGCTCACGCTATGTTAGCTGAAATGAATCACTTCCAACACGAGCGAGTCATCGACTTTAAATATATGATGCAAGGGTTCCTGCAGGAGCAAATCAACTTCTACCAAAGGGTAAATGCCGTTTTTCATTTAGGAAAACGTATAGCATAAGATTATCACAATTTTTGTTTTATTTTTTTCCTTAATAAAAAATCATCATCATCATTAGCAACCTCTCATAAATGAATACCCATGTTCTAATTCTGATGAAGGAAAAACTAAAGCAAAGTAAAAGGTTAAACATTAATTTTATTAATCTCCACACTGCAACTCTCCATCAGTACACACTAATTCCTGTACTATAATCCATGTTGGTTCTTTGTTGATATGCTATTTTAAATTCTGTATCAATTTTTTCTTTAATTAAAGGTTTCCAAACCTACTTTAGAAGTTCTCCATTATATTTTATTCTTAGCCATTATCCTCTCAATGATACCAATCAATACTATACTTCTTTAGAATATCTTTAGGATAAACTTTCCAATGTGAAAATAATACTCAAATCCATTCACTTGCTTCATATATCTGATCCAATGAAGATTTGCCCCTATTATTGTAGATTCAATATTATTATATGACCTAAGTATGTTGATATTCTGGTTTTAGTCTTTTAGAGCATTTGCAAATGAAAGATCAACATAACTGCTCTGTGCCATAGTTATTATATCATTAAGATGAAATACCGTATTTTTTAGCCCATTATCTTCAGCAGCTACAGTGCATTGAAACCTGTGTTGCATTTTAACATCCATCTCTGCTTTTCACTAAAAAAAAACTATCAAGATATTTAATTCATATTTTCAAGTTGATAATCATCCAATATGAAAGTTGCTGAAATCACATTTTTTTTCCTTTTTTTAATTGGGAAGAATGGCAAAAACATTGCATATTCTAAATCTAAAAGGCAGAGAGACAGAAGAAAGTTGTTTATTTGGCTTTTAATCTATTAAATTAAAAGTGCATCTTCATGTCTGTTTCATGAAGGAATTTATAAACTGTTTCAAAGAATATGGTAATAAAAATGGAAAACAAAGTTAGTTCACATGCATATTTAATTACAATTTTCAATTCAGATGTTGCTGATTTTCTCCGATGTAAAATGCTTACTCTCTTGTCACAAATCTTTTCTGCTAAGTGAATTAACTACTTGACCAAATCGCTCTTGCCACTTTTCTTGCAATTGCCCGGCACCAAAAACTTAATACATGCTTCATAATTGTCTAAAAATATACCAATCTTTGGTTCCACTTTATCTATATAGAAACTTATTAAAATTCTTGAAAATACTTTTAATAATGGTATTCCACAACTACTCCAATTTTTTAATTTTTAAAATTAGAAAACTAAGAGCATATTTGTGGGTCCATATAAAAGTTCCAATATTTTTTTTATTTAATATATTACAATCATATTTTTTGGGGAAAAAAACAACTTGTTATATCAGGCTCTGCAGCTGTTATGGAACGGAACTCTCTTTGTCTAAATCAAATAAAAGAACTCACCTGAATTCTTTAATCATTAATCCGAAGTCTTTTCATGTATTTGAAATATCATATAAATAAAGGCCATCAGCGAATGATTTGTCTTCATCGCAGTTTATTCACTGGTCATTCTTAACACTATTTTGCTTATGGAAGTTCACATTCATTATATTATTATGCCAAGCAAAGAATGTTAAAAGTTTAATTGTAATCAAGTCATTATTATCAGAAAACCAGTCAAGATTTTTCTTTTTAGTGAGCCAGAGAATAGACTTAATTGTATCTGCAAGATACTCCGCAAGATAATCTTATATTATGGTAACGTGAAATTCAAATTGTCACTTTGTTTTTAAAAGCTCTTGAAATTTAGTATAAGTACTATTATTCTCAAATTTGCTATTAATATTTGAAATGGAATCTTATTTTTTCATGACAGTAGTATTTTAACTTTGAAGCTTATTAATGCTTAAGTAATACTATGTTCCTTTTACATTCTAACTGCAAGATAATTGTCTTGCATTGGTGGTCAAGAGGTCAGCGCGACTGCCTTGCACTTGCAGGCAATTGCCCGGATTGTGGGTTCGCGTCCCGGCCGATGCTATGACACTTAAAAAAAAACTGCAAGATAATTCACAAATTATCATAATCTTGAACCATAGTTTACTAACACCAATAAAATAAATATAGATACTGTTTTGCAAACTAATTTTTAATAACATCGACCTTTCATCGATATGTTTAGGAATTCCAAGACACAGAATAAGACTTTGCAGCTTATTCAGTAGTACGCAGTCTCTCTTTACTTTATAATTTGTCCTTTCAAAAAAAATTTATAAACATCTACATATTCAATTAAACTTTCTCTGGGAGATTAGCTTCATTACTCATTATCAAATCTTGACAATTTCTTTGCTAAAAATGCTATCCTAAGTTTAGGTCTTGAATTCCCATCAAGAAAAGTGCACATATTCTTTGTACTTAAAACATTGAGAATACTTTTATTATTATCATTCCTTACTGCTTTTCCATCATTATCATTATTAGAATTTCGACTGCTTTTACTCCTTTAATGAGAAATTCTTATAGTAATCTAGCCAAATTTTGTGAAACCATTTTTATACCATCTTTTCCAACTCTTTCACATCCGTGCAGAAATAAGTTGTATAAATATATTTGTGCCAAATCTAGTTTCAGAACAGCTTATTATTGATTGAACTGAAAGATTTCATACCTGCTAAATAATGTTGTGGACTTGAGATCAGAATTCAATTTTGTCATTTCTGGTACTCTCGTTTTATGACCTCGTAAGAAACAAATTGATTATTTATTTTGTTTTCTTAACACCGCTTTTCTAATATATAACATATAATAACCACATTCCACTCTTTTGACACTTTGAAGCAAAATATATTACATTGAATTTATAAAATTATGGCAAAAGAAAAAAGGTGAATAAATATAAATATGATAATAACTAAGAATAGAAATAAAGGGTAAAGTAGATTTTAAACTTATATAATAGTAAGTTTTATGAGTAAAGTTGGTAAAATCGTAAAAATTTAATAGATATATGTATGAAATATGGTTGTATTAATATAATGTTTAAATTTTTGTAGATCTGATGAAGACTGCTAGGAACAGTCGAAACTGTAATATTAATAAATATATTTTGCTTCAAAGTGTCAAAAGAGTGGAATGTGGTTATTATATGTTAATAATTGGATTATCAGAAAAATAGTCAATTTGAAAGCATCACTAAGTAAAGAATATCATAAGGTGAAAATTGTGAAGAAAATTGAGTAATTCAAATATTAATAATTATAAGGAAGTTAAGAAAAAGATTACTTTTTGAAATAGGAGCAATTAAGTTCAACTGATGACTATGCAAAAGTAAATGATTGTTGATCGACGTTTCTCTTATAGATAAGCAATTTTAGTGATAATCTTATCATTCATCATTTTAAAAAGATCAGTCAATTATTTAGTAATCCTTCAAATGTTTAAAAAAAAAAAATTAGGTTTTTTTTTTTTTGTGTGTGTGACATTTCTAAAAACAAAGTTAATATTCCACGAGAATTTTTTCAGATTGGAATTATCATCTATAGAATTTATGTAAACTTCTTTGTTAAAGAAACTCAAAATAATTTGTGTGGGTATGCTTTATGATTTTAGTTGCTTAAAACTTATATAATTTTTGAAATGCATCGTTTTTAAAAAAATTTCAAATATTGTCTCTTTACAGATTGTAGCCAAGTTACAGGAGTCGTTGGACACTTATGAAACTGCATAACATCACAGACTGTGAATGGTTTTCTCATTCTGCTTATCAAGGGATTTGATAGAAATTCATTTTTCTTTTACAGTTTGCATGTGAAAATAATTTTCTTTTGCACCATCCACTAAAATTTGACCAGCCAAAAAAACTTTTTATTTCCAGGCAGTCAAAGGCACCCTTAGTTTATCAAATTATGTTATTCTTTCCAATGAACAAATTTTTAAAAAAAAATTGTTTTGGTTGTGCCTGGATTTACTGTTTTCCATTATCAAACTTACATCAAGCAATATTCAATCATTCCAGAAGTAGGAACTTGTTATTATAAACTGTGGATGTCTTGTATTCACGCTGTTGTGGTATTCCATTTAATCATGTTTTCCATATTACACGGCAACTGGCATTGAAGTTAATCTTTGATGAAAATATTAGTGAGATGTTATAATGAAGTATCATTCATTGTCTTGTTTTATGGAAATAATGTTGTTATGCTGTTGTATTGTATGTATATAATAATGACCGACATAGATTAATGTGTATAAATGTATCATAAACGTTAAATGTTTCAAATTTTACTTTTTTAAGATAAATTTTGAATGTTTCTAGTAATATTGCCAGATAAAATGTTTTAATATGTTTCTGCTATAGCTGTAATAGCATGTGAATCACTCAATAGTAAAGCAGTAAAAACTGATTCGTAATTTATTTGTGTAGCTAATAGGATGTATTTTCCTCAAAGCTGGATATTGAGGAAATTCTCCATTCTTTTTGACAGTTCAATGATGTATACAAAGTATTGATACTATTATTTTTATTTTTCACTAGAAAATGTAAAAAATATATATATACATACGCAAACCAAACACGCATATATATATTTTTTGAATTTTACATTTACTTTATAAAACTTGTATTTCATTTTATAATTAAAAACTATTTTTCCTAATTCGAACTTGTTGTCAATAATGTAAATTGACTTACTTTCTGGTTGTAGAGTAGTGCCCTCTAAAGGCAAATTCAATACTTGAATGTCAATCTTAATTCTTTGCTTGTTACTGTTGCAACAAAGATAATAAAAATATTTAAAAATTGTCATGTATGATATATTAATTTTATCTGTGAGATGATTTATTTTCAGAAAATGTATAATCCAAAAACTGAAAAATTAAGGGGATTAAATAAAATTAGAGAATTTTTTTTTTTTTTATTTGTTTTCATTTGAAATTATTTTAACTAGATCATATATTACAGGTGATAAATTAATACACTCTTATACCGATGTATTTAATATGAGATGAAACTATATAGCATTTGAACATTGTCTTGCATTCTTTATAGAGAAATGCATCAAATTCTCATATATGTCAGGGAAGAATACTAACTGCTCATTCAATGTCTAAGAATTGTTCAGAAGCTTAATAATTTAAAAAAAGGAACTTCATCCTCAAAGTTATGGCTTCATGAAATGAACCATCAACCTCGAAGATAGTGTTGTTGGAATCAAAGCATTTAAATAGTTTACAATTATAATATCTACACGAAGAGTAATAATTGGCTAAAGGATTACCTCATGATGGCTTCATTACCAGTTTTACTAATCAAGAGGCTTTTTTAAAAACAAATTCTTGTACTTTTGACAGCAGAATTCCTATATTGAAAATCAGTGTTTGGATATGGAAACTTGACCAAAAATTGCTTTGGTAAATCCTGGAATTGATCTCTGCAATGATTGATTCATCTCATCAATAAGTACTGGTTTCCAATAACGAGTAGCATTCTCCCATAAAAGCTTGTCCATCTTGAATAATTAAACTCTCTTATGATTTACGAAACTGATATTACCTTCACATTCATATCAGTTATTACCTTTTAAGTTTTATCCGTGTTGCACAATACAAAAAAGTTATTAGTAATATGACGAGATCCTAAAATTTTGTCTAATACTTGAATATATTATTTAAGAAAGTTAATTCTATAGCAATTTAGTCATTTTAAATTACTAGAATTTTTATAGATAATCTTTTCTTTTTTTATAGTTATATCAAAAAGGATTTTTCTTTTTGGACATGTCAGTTTATTTTTTATTATTTTACAAAGAAAAAAAAAGGTTCGAAATTTATTTATCATTGAAGCTCTTAAAGAAGTTCTGATTGATTAAATTCTCAAAATAGAATGTTAATGATAAAATATGAAAAGGATGATAAAAATCACCATTAATCACAATCAGGATTTTGCTATAATAATTACTAAGTATTGGGAATTTTCTCATTTATGCAAAAATATAGAAACTCATCTCTGTAAATCTATAATTTCTCATATCTTCTTTAGTTTAAATGTATTGGAACAAACTAATGAATCTTACAATTCAATCCCAGAGCTGTTTGGATGGATCCATAATAATAAATTAAGATTTATGGTTACTATTGAATTATATTATTTCAGCAAGATTTGAAAAACTAATAAAATATTGTAATATTTTGATTTCAGTAAATTTAAATATTGGTTTTGAAAGACAACACTATTTCATTAAAATAAAATGTTAGAATGGCTTATTTATTTTCAATCAGCAAAATGATTAAATTACTGATGATTCTTTCTGGTGGTAATTTAACTGCATGGCCTCATTTCATTAATATAGTTAAATTTCTTTCCTGGAAAGGAGTTAATAATACTTTTTCAATAATAGTTTTGGAAGAGATTGTGTGAAAGATCATGATTTGGACCTCCCCCCCCCCCCAATTTTTCAGAAAGTTTTGATATATTCAGACTGTATAGCCAGTACATTTACAAAAAAATTATTCATAGAATTAAGCATTAATATATCACTGAGGAAATACTTTTACAAGTATAATCAAATATTAGTTCTGAATCTTATATTCTCATTTATACCAGTAGTTGGCAACCTGTGGTCCGCAGACCACTGGCAGTCCCTGACATAATTTTAATAGTCTGCAAAGAAATTCAGATATTATTTAAATTCACTAAACTCATTTAATAAAATTTTTAAATAAAAAATAAATCTTGTTTAAGCTGTATTATTATATGTAAAATAGAACAAGAACATTATATTGGTAATTGATTTGTTACAAAATACTAATGTGACTTGCAAAACATCTATCTCAAAGGAGTTTAAATTAATCCCTACTCAATCAGCTTCATATAAAAAGTAACAAAATAAGAATACCGTATTCTGTACAAGTGACTAGGCATTAAGTTTGACTATGGCATCCTCTTGGTAATTGGGTGAACTAAAACTCAAAAGTTGTATTAATCTTAAATAACTTTCGTAGATACGAATTAGAAAATTACACATATAAAATGTAACAAATACGCATTTATACATGCATTTATTTTTATGAAATAAAATGAACATTATATTAACAGAATAAAACATAATTCTTTAACAAATTATAAAACATATAAATACAAACTTAGTTTTACTTTCATATAACTCAAAATGACAACAAATAATTATAAAAAAACTTAACACAAAAATTATATTAATATAATATTCTAATTTATTTTTTCTTTAAGTTCAATATTGCATTCATTTAAGTATTTCTTTATATTTATATCTAATAAATCTGACTCCATTCACAACAACCTACTTGTGTAAAAAAACGTTCTCAACTGTAACAGCCATCAAAAACAAGTATTGCTTTGTTTGAAATAGAAGCTCCTTTACATGCTGCAGTGACATCATTGGAGCCAAGGATTAGTAAAATAATTTTAAACCAAGAGCAGCAAATGTTGCACTAATTTTTAATATATTTTACTATTATTTATTATTATTTTTGTGTTAAAATTAAAATTATTAATATATATGTATATCATAACTAAATGCTCATATTAATTCATACCTTTAAAAATTATGTTAGTGGTCTGCAATATCTAAAAGGTTGCCGACCGCTGCTTTATAATACATATTTATGTGTGTATATTTATCTACTATTAAGAAATATGGGTCCCCACTCTGATGATTAATTTAGTAGTTTGCTCCTTTATTTGTGATATTATTATGACAAATTTAATTAATAAATATTAAACTATGGGGCTAAATAAGTAGTTATATTTACAAATTCGGATTTTGGAAGTTGTAGAGATCATATTTCTTAATTAGTTGGTATGTTTTCATGTAAATTCCTCCTTCATTCACAAAATGGATTCAAGAGGTGATTAGCTAAATAATTCCCGGTAGTTGTGACTTTTGACTCAGGTGGCCACCAGAGGCGCTGGTCGGGGTCAACCACAGAAATACTTAGAGCAGGGGCCCCAAATGCAGCATTGCAAATTCCACCCGAAAGGTGGCGCTGTTCACAATGCGTAAACACAGCAACATTCCACCAGCTGGCTGGCAGCAAAGCTGCCCACTTGGTGGCGCTGGTCGCAGTGCGTAAGCCCATTTAGCTTATATCGTCTTCTACCAGCAGATACCAAGAACCAAGGTGGTGCTGATTGCCGTAAACACATCTAGCTTATGTGTCGTCTGCTAACAGCGACTACCAAGATTCTAGCCCACTATGTGGCGCTGTTTCTCCACGGTTACACACGGAAAAACTACGCATTCCCTTGAATTAAGAATCTGAGAATTAAATTTCCAAAAATGAAAAAGCTTTATTTTTGATTAGAAAATATCAAACATTTATTGTTTGTTAGTTTGTGACTTCTTAAATCAAAAGATCAATAAAAGTTAACTGCTACTAAAGAGAGATATTATGTATAAAACTAGACTTCAATTCGTTTAGTTTTTTGTCAGGATATAATAATGTATCAAGAAATTTTTAAAATAATTAGGAATTCAGATTTCATACATGTTAGAATTAAGTATTTTCTTCATATCTGATTGAATAATGCACATTATATCAAGCATGGCATCTGTCTTTCAATTCCAGAACCACAATGAGGAAAATCAAAATGGCCCATGTAGGTAATGTGTTTACATATTGGCCATTAATACTTTTCACGATGGTTTCTAGAGCTTCATTATGAAAGAATAAAAAAAAATCATACACTGGATCCTAGAAGACTGCAGTAATAAGGTCATGTGATACTAATAATTGCTGCAATAAACAATTCTTACAAATTATAAATATTCAATGATTCATACAGAATATTATTTTTGAAAACAACTTTTATTAATTTCAAATATTCAAACAACTGTAAATAATTATATCAAAATAATCTCTGGATAAAATTTCTAATGCAAATTGGCCAAAACAAATGCTGCTCGATTTGGTAAATACACCTGTATTAAAAAAAAGAAAAAAAGTTACATAATTTATCAAATAAATATTATAATATTTTAAGAATAACTTAGTTCATACATAACTATGACTTGAAGGCCATGATTCATGTATATTCTATTTTATTTTTAAAGAGTTTATTGGAAATCTAAAAATTTTAGGATATCAAATACTAAGGCTCATCTAATCCACAGAAGATTTATTATACTATCTAAGTTAAAATGAGATAGAATCTGAAAAAGTTCTCAAATATCTGCCAAATCATTCGTAAATAAATAAATATTTACCAAGCAGATCATAGACAAACTATCAAATATAAGATATAGATCTATATTAATAATTTTTATTAGTCATTTATTGGATTAGAGATTATCCATTTAATGAATAATATCACTGTAATGTATTTATATATGACCAAAGATGACGATCCCCAAGATGCACATTTTGTGCTGAGCCAGCATTCATCATTTGGTCCAGATCCAATTCTCTTATACATGTCATTGTTCAGTACATTTAGATAGGGAATTACTACAGTTTATTTGACAAGTCAAAGTTACGTGAAATGTGCATCTTGGGAATCATACATCTTTTTCATGCTTTTGATCACATCCCTCTATAAGGCGTTAGAAGTGGATAGAAACCAGACCCTACCTTGCATGAGAACTGTGTAGTGAAAATTACACTACAAAAATATTCACTAAATTGATAATCTCTAATAAATGACTAATAAAAATTATCATGTAGTTTGTGTAAAAGTTCTGAGGGCAGTAAGTTTGACATCAAACTAATAAATTCCCTATCTATATGACTGAACAATGATAAAGATATGTGTAAGAGAATGAGATCCGGACTGCTGGAGATCACATATCTTTGGACATATGTTTTATGATTATACCATTCCACAAGGTGTTAAAAGTGGATAGAAACCAGACCCTACCTTGCATGAGAACTGTGTAGTGAAAATTACACTACAAAAATATTCACTAAATTGATAATCTCTAATAAATGACTAATAAAAATTATTGACATACTTCTATCATCTGTTTTGTGTCAAAGTTGTGAGGGCAGTAAGTTTGAATAAACGGCAAAACTCTTTATACAGTAGTGCCACTCAAAGCAAGACAGAGTAATCAATGGATGCCACATGGCTTGTGCATAAAATCCCTATCTAGTGCCTACTCATCCAATATCCCCAAACTACTTTCTGGCTTGTAGCCTTCGTCAGTGAGGAGCCTTGGATCTGAGAGCATTGCACAGAGACTGAGTGGCACTACTGTATAAAGAGTTTTTCCCATTTTAACAAGTTATGAGCAAGCATGAGAGATAGTGATCATGTGATGTTTAAAGGTTTAATACCAATCCTGCCTAATAGGAAGGTGGTGGCTATGGTTATAAGAGAACCAAAGACACCAAAATGTATGGATGCTGAACTGAGTTCAGACCCATATGGCTATATAAGCTATTGAGCTTAGATTGAAAATATTTGTGCATTTTCAATTTTATTCTCATAGTTTTGTAGTTATGTAGAGATAAAAAATGGTTGCTGGAGGGTTGCATTAGATCCCAAGATCTACGTGCAGCGCTCTCAGATCCAAGGCTCCTCACTGACGAAGGCCACAAGCCAGAAACTAGTTTGGGGATATTGGATGAGTAGGCACTAGATAGGGATTTTATGCACAAACCTGGCATCCATTGATTACTCTGTCTGTTTTGCCTATTTTAACAACAATTATGAGCAAACATGGGAGATAAGTGATCATGTAATGTTTAAAGGTTTAATTCCCTATCTATATGTACACTGAACGATGATAAAGATATGGGTGAGAGAATGTGATCTGGGCCAACTGGTGAGTACTGGTTCAGCATGAGATGTGTATTTTGGGGATCATCTTTTTCATATGTCCTTGATCGTATGTTTTACAATTACATCTCTCCACAAGGTGTTAAAAGCAATGGAAAACAAATCCCTACCTTGTGTTAGAGTTGTGTAGTGAAAATTTACAGAAATATTCATTAAATAAAATAGACTACATCCACATATAGTCAAGTAAAGAGTCCAAATAAAAACTGAGTACACATAAGTAGTCTAAATAAAATAATTGAGGTTTTATCCAGCAGACTGGGAGCAATAAGTTGAAGATGTATTTATTGATGACAGACCAAAGATCAACAGCAAATATATATCTTTTGCAGTCATAGTTTTGTTTTAAAAAAAGCTCTGATAAAAAATAATTATTCTCTCAGAATATCATTTAACTCTGCAATGTGTAATTAAAAAAAATTTCACAAACTGATGGCGAATATTGGCTTGAATGTTGTTCTCATTTAATTCAAACAAGACTTTAACTGGTAATAATTAGTCTAGATAGTGAATTATCATTTACTATTCACATAATCTAATTCAAAAGAATAGTAAAAATATTTGGAAATTTGCCTTTTTTAAAAAAAATTAAAAGTCAGCAATTTTTCGAAACAAGTGATAAGGAAAACTGTTGGTCCTAACAGATGATGCCATACTTAAACAATGAGGAAATCTATGCAAGTTTAACAAATTCAAAAGATACTACATACCCAATTGGTAAAGTATCCAAACAGACCCATCATAGCAGAATAGTGATAGCTCAGATCTACATGCTCAAAATATTCAAACTGCTAAAAAAAGCTATTTCCCTCAGAATTTTTATTATATTGATGAAATCTCAAACCAGTTTCCATACATTTATTATTTCATCTAATTCAATTTCTTTTACTTTCCAACTAACAGTGGCAAATTACAGTAAATAATAATAAATATTTCAACTTCTATGAATCACAATCTTAGTAGTTTTTCAATCATATAAAGATGCTTAACCATCTTCCATGTTCTAAATATATTGATAAAGATATCTTTGGATTTGATATAAAGATGTTTTCTCTTTAAGAATAAGTTTTATAAAGACATTTACAACACTGCATGCCAATTCTCATTGACTAGGAATTTTGCAACAAAACTAATGTTTTTATTCAGCAGCTTTTTTGTGTTCCGAACATTATCAATATCGTAAAAATGATTTTGATAAGTGTATCTTAGATCTCTTAAATTTCACTTATTTTTGGAGATAGTTTGGAAATTAGTGTTGTATTTCTAATTAACTACTTTAATAAGGGTCACATACTTGCTGTTTCTAGCAATAGTGTCTTCTTGTGCATCCAACATGGTAATTTTAATTGTTTTGCTTTGAATGTGAGCAGACAATAATTGGGTTATTTTTGACAACTTAGAATTCAATATTCTGCTTTTTTTTGAAGAAGAAGAATTGTTTCTGCTATCTCACAAATTATTATAACATCAAAAGATTTATTCTGAAAAATCAAATGGCAGCCGTCTCTAATCAAGAAAAGTGAAGCTCTCAATCTTTTTTCTATTAGCAATGACAAAGACACAGAGATATTCCAAAATTGATGAAAGAAAGAATAAAAGTTGAAAGAGTTGTTTCAGGGAATGATTCACAAACTTGCAGAGGAAATCTAAAAAGTAAATAGTTCATCAGAATTTAATCTATATGAAAATGTGAGACTGATCACTGCATTAAACATAACTTTGCACATTAATTGGAAAAGTAGAACTACTGATCTAGTTCTGGCTGTAATTTCATTCATTTGTGCTGCCTTTTGAGATTTCTGACTGGTTCACTTGTGGCACTGCATACTGTGGCTATTGAGCTGTCCATGTCCTGTGCATTGGTTGCTGGTATTAGTGAACCAATCCAGCTGTCTGTTGGCATTAAGCAAATCATCTATATCATTGCATGTTGGAAGTATTGAGTTAATTTACCTGTGTTACTTCCTGCTGGGCTACTGAACTGATCCAATTGTGCATCTGTTGGCACTGATCTGGTTCATCTATGCCATTGTCTGCTAGGACTGAGCTAGTTTAAATATGCTAATGTCTACTGGAACTATTGAACTGGTTCACTATATGTGACTGCCTGCTGAGAATTTTAAGCTGGCGTAGCTCTCACTGTGTTGGAACTGAGCCGGTCTGCTACGTCAACGCCTGCTAGGACAGCTGAGCTTGTGGAAATATTGAACAGTGTTCCTTTGCCTGGGGTATCAGAAAGAATGAATTATATTTTATTAAAGTATTTTTGTTAGTCTCAAGTAGTGAAACTGAGTGAACCAAGACTAGCTGAAGTAACTATATTAAAACTTCGTACTCAGAATGACATCCTCATGACTGGTGCAGACTATCATTTTGTGAAGAGATTAATTATTATGAGATTTAAAATACAGCATGATAAATTAAATATGTAACACAATAACAAAGGTTTTCTCGTTTAGTCATAATATCCTATTTCCTAATTACTTCCATTTCTCCATTATGCAAAGAATAGCAATGCCATCTATCTTTACTCATTCTTATGTAAAGAGGATAGACTCCAGTGATAAACTTGTTGGCAAAAAGAACTACTAGATAAAACAGAAACATAGAAGAATGTTTCAGATGAACAGCTCTGAAAAAAAAAAACAGGATAGGTGCAATGTTCTATTTAGTAGTTCTTATCAAGGTAAAGGAAATCATAAACTAATACTTAGAATAAGATTTGAATGGAGAAAGATATTAATGTACATGAATCATGATTTAAAACATTTTGATATGTTCTACACTAATAGTTAATAATAATATTTAATTATTATTAACAATCACAGATTGCAAAATAATTTTTGCTTTTATTTATTAAATTACCATCAGTGAATTCTGTCGTCCATTCCAACTTTCATTAAAAGTAAAATATTCCACATTATGGTCCAAACGATTGTGCCCATTAAATTCACCTATATCAGTATCTAAAACAATTATATATCTGGAAGTAAGTCAAAGATAGAAATATAAAACAGTAATTATTTGTTAATAAATCTAATTATTTCAATAATCATACAAAAATAAGATTTAATAAACACATTCAGAGAACATTCTCTTTATTTATCATGAAAAAATAGTAATTTAGAATCATTTCTGGTTGCTCTGCTCTCCTGCATCAGGAGAGGAATTTACCCTTTTTTAATTTAAGTACATGTGGTCAAACATAAACCATGACTGCCGAATATATTCCTACAATGGTAGAGGACTAAAATAATTCTGTATACTGGAAATAACAGACTGACCACTATCCATGAACTAGGAGCTCTAGATTCTGCCAATAAATCACATAGGATAAGGAAGGACTTGATGACTAAATAAGTTGTGTCAAAAAAATCCATATAATAAATAAAAATAATAATTTCTTCATATAACTCCAGACAACTTTTATTTGAACCACCTATTACCCATATGGTCTTTTTACATACACACATAAGTAATTATGAAAGAGTAAATCATTAATCTTACTAACAATTTATCTTATCAGATGCTATAAAAAAGATGGATATGACTATAATGAAAACATTTAAGGTTAAGATTAGTTATCAAATTAGTTTAAGAAAGAGTTTAAAATGCATAAATAGTTCACAATAGTAATATGAATTAATAACAAGTACATATTATAAAAGATTTTCTCACATTTCAACAATAGCATATAGAAAATTCATTTACATTTTTATGTTTTGGGTTATAAATATGAAATTTTCTTTTTAACAATTTTTTTTAAAATGCAATGAATTGTGTGTTTGAAGAAATTCTCAACTAGTCGCATGTGGAGTATATTTTGTAACTAAATAACACTATGCCTAAAAACCAGTTTGGATAACAGAAATGTCACTATAATGAAATAGACATCTAAATCAATTTCCTAAAAGTAAGTTCACAATTCTTAGGATAGGCAGATTTTAATCTTTATTTAGTCTATACAATGTAACAGTTTACTTATATAATTCTTGACTTAAAAGAAGAATCAATAACGTATGCTTTTAAGAGCATCAGAGCCATCTATTGCAAACCTGAGAATACTAAACAGTGTTTAAGATGTGAATATGATCTAGTATCCAATTATTATGTTTGTGAGATACAGTGAACATCTAAAGACATGTTAAATGTTTTAAGTGCAACTTCAAAGATAGCTGAAATCAATGAAGCATAGATTCTTCCATGCCATAATGCAATATTTGTGACTGATCAATTTCCATTACTAGCAATATTTTTATTGCAAGACAAAGATCCTTGTATATCCTAATTTACCTATGATTATGTTTTGGTTTGGTGTATTAGTCTTAGTTTTGTACTACTTGGCAAAAATATTGTAAATATTTTGGTAAGTGCTGATAATTAAGAACAAAAGCAACTTCAAAAATTTAATCTTCAGTACAATGCATTCAAAGATTGTAAATTGAGCACCGCCGGAGGCCATTATGACATCAATTTATAAAGAATCACTTTGATTTATAGAATGATAAAACATCGCTTAATTCTAACAGGTTATTTTTTTATCATAGAATCAATATATTAAAAAAAAGAAAATCATTTCCTAGAGAATCAGTTGTAAAAAAATACATATTGAAGACTATAATCATATATATATGACAAAAAATGATTTATATTCAAAATTAATTTACATCATATGATCCTTTAATACCAATATTAATAATATGGATCATTTTGTATACAACATTACTTTTGGTTTTGATGGATTATTAAAAAAAATTCCTATTTGGAAAATTTTCAATAAGTTTTTGCAAATATTTTTGTATGTAAATGTTTGACTGAAATAAACTTTAGATGAGTACAATGATGGTTGGAGATATAGTAAATTTATTTTGGAATCAGATATATAAAGCTTATAATGTATAGTTTAATAAAATCTTGGGTCATAGTTGTTGGAATAATAGTTATATGTCTAGCTATGAATACGGGAGTAGATATCTCCTGAAAATGCTTAGCTTAATATACAATATCTTAAATATATTGCTTCATAGAAGTTCTAATAGTTTTCAATTTATTGAAAGAAAAAGTTGAATTATTTTATCAAGGTATTGATATTTGATTAAAATACAAACCTCTTATTTAAGGATTTCAAGAACAAACAATACATGGAACTTCCTGGCACCTGTGTAAATTAAAGCAATGGTAAGGTCTTTAGATCGATTCAAATTCTGGTGCTCAAAATTCTTGGATTATTTATATATATATAAGATTTCTTGAGTGAAAGATTCTTCAGAGTAAATAAATTCGAGATAAAAATATAAAAAGAAAACACTTTAAAGAATGAGATTATTTAATTAAAACATGAAATGGAGGGCAGAATTGTAATTATTATGAAAAGATTAGCTAATGTTAATAAAGCCTATTATAAGATGCTGATAATAAATGGTGATGTCAATTAGATCGTATAATTACCCATAGTACATTTATGGAAATCAACTAAAAAAAGAATTGAATTTTTTTTCCAAAAAAAGTTTTCATTATTTAACAGTCATATATAAACAAATATGGTTGCTCTAGGATTCCAAAAACAAAAATGGGAATGAGAATACAAAGTGAGAAAAAGAGAGTTTTATGATAACTGCACAATATAAAAATCAATATATGAAACACAAATATAATCAAATGCTGCCTCATTAATCTGACATCTTGCAATGCAGACTTAATTTCTTCTGTAGTAAAAAATTTCAAACCTTATCTAATTATTGCTTTCCACTATATTCCATCTTCATCCATACTTTGCAATGAAAGCAATCAATATTGACGTCTTTGCTTAATTATAACATAAAATTCATTTTTACAGAGACTGTTACTAACTCATTCATTTTATGCACTCAATTCAAAAAAAATGGATTCCTTCCATAATTAATTCAATAATGTTGAATTTGGTAAGTTGAAGACTACACCAAATGATATTAAAATATCCTTAAATAATTTTTTCCCTGTATGTTATATTAGGTTCATAAGATATCTATGTCTTTCAGAAAACAAATTTGACAGAAATCAATCTTTGTATGACTAATTCAGTTGAAGGATTTATATCATTGTGATGAAATATTGTTTTTTAACTTATTAAAAGTATCATCAACACACTAGTCTGCATTACATCTCAACATTGATGTCCCTTTTCATTTTACCAAAACCATCATAATATTTAAACTTCAAGTGGCTTTGCTTGTTTTATTATCTGATTATAATATGGGTCAGGATTGCAGTATAACCTCTGATTATATTACATACTATGTATTAAGATTATACTACATTATCTGAATCTTAATGCTATGTAATTGTGTTACATATTGAGTTATGTTATACTATATTATTATCTGATTATATTACATATTGGGATTGTACTGTCTATGATTGTATTAACACTCTTATTGTACTACTTTATAGATTGATTAATTATGAATCAAAATTCTAAACTCAAGTGCTTTTGTTCTGATTTTTTTTTTTTTTTTGGCTTCTATAAAAGGTGCTTTGCTATGTATAGTAAAACAATTAAGTCTGAATCTATAAAGTACCACAATAAGAGTGTTTAATGTAATTATAGGCATAATACAATCAGATAATGTAGTACAATCACAACACAAAATATGTAACACAATCACAGCATACAAAAGATTCCCATAATGTAGCATAATCTTAATACATAGCATAATCAGAGTATATACTATAATCCTAGTGCATATTATAAACAGAGTATGTAATACAATCAGCATAAAGAGCAACTTGAAGTCTGGTCATATCAAGACAACGGATTGAGATACAATTAGATGATAGAATTTAAGGTTATAAAAAAATATGACTTTTTTGTAGTCTTAAGATAACAGAAGCCAAGAAAAGCTTCAAAATACATTCTATTTTTTTAACATATAAAAATATGAACTAGTCAAGAAAAATATAACTGATAACTTCAAAAAGTAAAGAAAAAAACAATTTTGATATCAATAACAAGTAAAATGAAAAGTATGTTCAATTATGTAAATTGATAAAAATAATTTAACCTCATACCTAATCTGTGTTTAATTTAAATCAAAGACTTAGATAAAAAATTATTTGCAGAAAAAAAAAGACTACTGATTATAAAAGATTTGCTTTCAAGAGATAGTATGCCAACGTGAAGATAACGGTAAATGCTTTAAGAGATTATATCTAAATCAATTTCATAATAAACCACAATTGTGTTATTAAATTGAACAAGTTCAAAGAATTAATATAAATAGAATCAAACTTCTTTTTAACAGATTTGCTTTTCAGAAAACTTTATCTAATTCAATGAAAAAAAAAAAACTTGAAAGGAATTGCCCAAGATTACAAAAAAATTGATAACATTATAACTTGTAAATAAAAAAAAAAAAATTTATATGAGAAACTGTTTTACAAAAGCTACAATTAGAGAGATTTATACTATGTGACTTAAAAGTAATAAAACACAGGAAGCACTTAAAACATTGAATAAAAATGGATTAAACCTTTCTGCACTGACAGTTGTGAGACCATTCACTTCAGATAAATAGTGATGATTATTTCTAATCATTCATTAGGCTAAAGATTATCATACCATTCCTATTAATCTGTTTTTTAATTTAATATAAACTCATGGAACAAATCCAAATTCACCTCATATTCTATTTGTGATCTTTTAAAATTATATACTTAAAGTCAGATCAGCATGAAATGATTGGGGGGGGGGGGTAAATATCTTTTTTCATATGTTTCAAGAACTTTGTGATAGAATTAAGTTTTAAGTAAACTAAAAATGATAACCAAACCACGCACAAACTTATTTATAAATTTTGATTTATTATAATATGACCTTACAATAATATACTCCACCGTTTCGACTATATTATTTTATAGTCTTTATCAAGGAACAGATAAAAAAAATACATAAAAACAATAAATACAAATATTCCATAATACATATAACAAAATACAAATACCTTAAACGTCTTCTAACAAACAATTTTAACTTTTCATTACGTTCATTTCTTAAATACCTTTCTTAAAAAAATTCCCTATAATTATTTAATATGTAAATTAATACACTATACACATCTGCACATATATATTTTTTAAGTAAATCAATCTATTATGCTCTTTCTTTCAATTAACATCCTATTCATTACAGATTTCATTATTATAAATTGCTTCTTTTATAATGCTTTCATAATACGATCTAATACATTCCAAAGGTTCTATTGTAAAATCTTTATGTTTAAATTTTCTCATATGACCATAGATTGTGTTTGTTATTTTTTAATTTATTTGTATTACTATTAACTTGGATATTGAAGTTTTTAAGAATCATTATCAAGTATTATCAATCCACTAAAGGATGAAGGTCTCTCCAAGTTCAATCCATCTACTCCGATCTTTAGCTTCTCTTCTCCACATCACCCCTGCACACTTTATTTCATCCATCCATCTCACATGTGGTCTCTTTCTGGGTCTTTTACAATCTCTTGGAATTCAGTTTTAAGATTTCAATTGTCCATCTATTATTATCTCTTCTAGCAATAAGTCCAGCCCAACTCCACTCAAGTCTTTTAATTTTTTCAATGACATCAGTAATACCTGTTTGTTCTCTTACCCATATATTGTGTTTTCGATCTCTTCTTGTTACTCCTAACATGCATATTTGTAAATATGGATATTCCAATTGGGGTTTGATATGTTTTTGAAGAAAAATATGAACGATTATGGACATAATATGGGTATATGTATTAATAATTTAAAAGGACATTTTACAGACAATTTATAATTTAAAAAATGGGTTGGTGTGATTAACAAATGGATAAAATGCAAATTGACAATTATAAAAATAACAATGACTATTACATTTTAAAAAATGTGTTTGATTAATAATGTAATTCCTAAGTTTATTTATTTAAAGAAATTTGTAATATTTTTTGGTGTTAAGTATGTATTTAAATGGGAAGAGAAATTGTTCAAAAAATTTATAAATTGGTATATAAAAGGAAGTTTGAGATATTATATACTATTAGGAGTATACATAATTTGATAAGATTAATTACAATTAGTGAATAATGTGAGTTAAAATATATTTTTATTAGGAACATGTGATATTTAAAAAAAAAGGGTTTCAGAAAGGCATACTAAAAAATTTAATGATTTGTTAGTTAATAAGAATAAAAATAATAAGATATTAGTAATTATAAAAACATAAAAGGGAAAAAAAAAATTGTCGTTAATATAAAATGGATATATTAAAAAGGGGTTTAAATTATGTGCCAATGAGTAATTATTGTATTAAAAAACAAATTATTGAAATTAAGGTAAAAATGTAATTAATTGAATGTAAATGTAATAATGTTTTAAATGGTAATGTTAAGAATAAGGAATTTTTAATAAATGATTTAAGCAGACAAAACTCTACATATTGCCACTCAATGCAAGCCAGAGTAATCAATCGATGCCAGAAGGCTTGTGCATAAAATCCCCATCTAGTGCCTACTCATGCATTGATTACTCTGGCTTGCATTGAGTGGCAATACGTATAGAGAGTTTTGCCTGTTTTAATAACAGTTATAAGCAAGCATAAGAAATGGCGATCATGTGATGTTTATTGGCTTAAAATGATTTAAGATTTGTAATTAAAAATTTGGAATTCGATTTGAAAAAGAAAAGAATAATAATTGTGATTATAAAGAATGGGATATTTATTAAGGATATAAAGAATAAATATAGGGATTTGTAATTTTTAAAAGGTGATAAAACTTTCAAGTGTAGTTATTTTAAATAGAGAGGAATATAATGAAAAAATGTTGAATTTATTGAAGAAAGAAGGTTTAGAAATGATAAATAGAGATGAGATTATGTTAATGAATAAAAAAGTTAATAAAAATATTAGTAATAATGTGTGAAAAAGGTTATATGGATAAATCAGATATGTTTAGATTAAAAAGAATATAAAATGTGCAAAAATATATGGTTTACCTAAAATTCATAAGGTATTCCAATGAGGCCAATTATTAATAATTATAATGCCTATTATGAAAATATTTTGAAAGAAATTTATAGAAAGATCATCATTGTCAACCATTATCAATCCACTGTAGAATGATCCCTCGAAGTTCAATCCACTTTCTCATGTACTCTCTTTCTGGGTTTTTTACAATCTCTTGGAATTGTCCATTTATTATCATTTCTTCTAGAAATATGTCCAGCCCAACTCCACTTCAGATTTTTAATTCTTCCAACGATGTCAGTAACACTTGTTTGTTCTTTTACCCATATATTGCATTTTTGATCTCTTCTTGTTACTCCCAACATGTATCTCTCCATACTTCTTTGAATGGTCTGAAGTCCCTGTATTGCTTTTCTATTAAGTATTGAAGTTTCAGATCATAATTAAAAACTCGTAGAACATATTTATTAAAAACCTTCCTTTTCAAACACATAGGCATATTTTCTTTTAGTATTAAATTATTTTTACCAAACCACTCCAACCAAGTTTAATTCTATGATTAATTTCATCCATTATGTTTCCATCAGTAGTAATAATCTGACCAAGATATTTGTAGTTGTTAACTTCTTCTAACTCATCATAATCAATCTTTATTTTCATCTTTTGAGAAAATCCATTGTTCATTACTTTAGTCTTTTTAACATTTTCCTTTAATCCTACTTTCTTACTTTCATCTGATAATTCTTGTAACATTTACTGAAGCTCTTAAGTATTATTTGCAAAAACAACTACATCATCTGCAAAATCTAAATGACTTAAATAATCTCCATTTACTTTTATTCTTTTAGCTTCCATTTTAATCCACAAAATATTTCTTTCAGCACTACTGTAAAAAGTTTTGAAGATATGGAGTCGCCCTGCCTTACAGCCTTCTCAATGTTAACCTTCCTAGTACCATTATGTAATCTAATTGTTGCTGTTGCATTTTTATATACTTCAGAATATAACAATATCCTGGGTCTATACCTTAATGATCCAATGCTTTAATCACTGAAGAAATGCTTATACAATCAAATGCCTTTTCATAAACTATAAATTCAAAGCATAATGGCAACTCATATTCATTGGTCCATTCTATGACTTCTCTCAATACTTGGATATAATCTATTGGACCACTTTTAAATCCAGCTTGTTCTCTTGGTTGGTTGAAATCCAATGTTTACTGTAAACGAATTGTAACTATCTTGGTAAAAAATTTGAATAAAACTGATAAGAGGATGATAGGTCTGCAATTTCTAATATCTTCTTTATCATCTTTTTTAAATATTAATACTGCATTCTTCCAGTCATCTGGGACATCTTTATCATTTAGACATTTGGTATATAACTTTACCAAAATTTTTTGTGTTTCTTCATCTGCTTTTTTTAATATACCGATTATAATTCCATCATTATCTGGAGCTTTTCCTTTCTTCATAAATTTAATTGTACGTCTCACTTCTTCATTTAAAATTCTGGGCAATTCAAAAGATATAATAGATGTAGGAGGTACTTGTTCTTTGTTACTATATAATTCTTGACAGAACTCTTCTACCCATTTCATGATGTCATCTCTCTTTTTAATAATAGTTCCATCTTTTTTTTCTTCTTACCAATACCAAAATATTGTTTTCCACTCTTGAAATTTTTATTCTTTTTCTATAGCTTTCCTTCATAGTTCACAATTATACTTTCTTATATCATTATCAACTCTTTTTTGCATCATTTTACAAAATTCGAAATATTCAATCCTTTTTAATGCTGAATCATTTTTATATATCTTCATATTCCTTTTTTTCTTCATAAATTCTCTAGTCTCAGTAGAAATTTTATTGGTCAATTGCTGCTTTTTTCTACCAGCTATCTTTGTTGAAGTTTTTAAAAGTATATCAGTTATTTTATTAGTTTCATTCAAATCTATACCAATAATCACATAGTAATAACAGTTGCCACAACAAGAACATATGGAATGGACATTAGGAATTTGCCCTGCTCGGTTCATTTAAGACCTCCTAGAGAAATCAAAGGGTCTCTTTTCAGTTAACAGTGTTAATAATTTTAGACAGTTTGTTAATAAAGTGAATAAATTTTTAAAAAATAAAGATTTAAGAATGTGTATTTTGTAAAATTAATATTATTAGTATATAAATATTGATCTGGAATAAGGTTATAGAATTATATATAAGGGATAGGAAGTTAAATTAAAAATAGAGAGTTTTCAATTATATAAAATTTTGGTCATATATTGTAAGGAACTTATTTTTAAGTATGGAAGTAGTTTTTGTAAACAAAAAGAGGAATTAAGTATGGGAAATAGTTTAAGTGGATTTTTAGTAGTAGTGTATATGTGTAATTTTGAAAAATAATATTTTGTTTATAATAATAATAGGCCCATTTTTTATGTATGGTATGTAGATGATTATTTTTTGCTGTTTAACGGAAATAAGAAAAAAGAGATATTTTTTTGAAATATATAACTAGTAAATAGGATAAAATTAAATTTCCTATGGAAAAATAAAATGTTACTATTATTAAGCATATGGATGTTAGAATTAAAAAAATAAATAATAATAATAGGATATTAATAGAAACTTTTGTTCATAGAGAAAAAAAACATTTTTTGGTATGTTAAATAATTGTTTTTCAAATATTGATAATAATTGTTAATAATAGGATTCATAGGGCAACTAAATTATATTCAAAGGAAGATTTATTAAAAAGTGAAACTAATATGATAAAATATGAATGTAATTCTTAGGGAGAATATTAATGGTTTGATTTGTAATAAAAATATTGAAAAAATGAATAAGAGGATAAGGTTAAATAATAATAATAAATAATTTATGTTGGTTTCAATATTTCAAAAGGTTTTGTTAATTAAAATTAGGAAATTATTTAATATGATTAATAAAAAATATAATGTTATTATTTGTCTTGTTTATAAAAAGAAAAAATGTTTAAATTTGTAAATTAATAATGATAATGATTGTAACAATTTCAAAGCTATGAATTTGGTTTGTATTATAAAATGTTTAGATCATTTTAAAGATAATAAAAAATATCATATAGTGGAACTATAAAGAATAAAATTGGCAACAAGATTAAAACAGCATTTAAATGAAAAAAATTCTGCAGTTTGTGAGTAAATTTAAACAAATATTTTAAAATAGAACCTTTGGAATGTATTCAATCGTATTACGAAAGCATTATGAAAGAAGGAATTTATATTAATGAAATGAAACATGTAATGAATAGATGTTAATTGAAAAAACTAGTATAATAGGTTGATTTAATTAAATAATTATAGGGAATTTTTTTAAGAAAGGTATTTAAGAAACGAATGTAATGAAAAGTTAAGATTGTTTGTTAGAAGAGATATTTGTATTTTGTTATATGTACTATGGAATATTTGTATTTATTGTTTTTTATGTATTTTTAGCTGTTCCTTAATTAAATTACAAAATAATATAGTCGAAACATTGGAGTATATTATTGTACACTATAATAGATCATATTATAATAAATCAAAATTCATAAATAAGTTTGTGCGTGGATTGTATATATTTTGAAATTAATGGGCTATTTTTAAAATAGAAGACTTGTTATTTTTTAATTTATTTAAAAATGAAAAATAAAGATGAATGAATTATTCCATGTATTTATATTAAATTAAAAACAAGATATATTAATTTCTAACTGGGTTTAATATTTATATCTGGGCTGGGAAAGATACGATAATCTCTAGCTTGATAAATATGGTTTCAAAGCTGCGAGTACAGAATGTTTGGCAATCAAAGTGAAATAATTCGCTATTAATAAATACTGAACAAATGATAAAAATATGTGTAAGAGATTATGACCTGAGTCATTTTAAAAAGACTGGTTCAGTATGAAATACATTTTGAAGACTATTTGTTGTTTCATGTGTTTTTATTCACATATTTTAAGAATATGTGGTAGTATGGAAGTTTTAAGTATATCTAAAAACGATATATATGGAAAAAGAGAAATCAAGTTGAATTGATTTTTACACATGTTTATATTAAATTAAAAAAACATAAATATTAATCTTTAACTGAGTTTAAGATTTATATCTGGACTAGGACTGATTTAAGTAATGATATCAAAGTTGTTAGTGCAGAAATATTGATCAAATGGTGAAATCATGTGTAAAAAATGTTAGTTCAGCTTGAATGCATCTTGGGAGTAATTTATCTTTTTTGGATGTCTAAATAGAAAATGTAATTATGATGAGAAAATGGATATATAGTAAGAAATAGAAGAATGATAAAAAAATTTTAAACAGATTCTAAAGAAGAAAGTGTATAAAAAAAACAAAAACATGAAATTCCACTGTTCATGAAAAGGAAGAAGATATGGCCTGAAAAACGAGATCTGCCTTTGATCAGACAATGGTTTAAAAAAAAGGCAAAACTAATTTCCTTACCTTAATATAATTCTTCTTAACAGTTCTGAAATTTATACTTAAAATATCAAACAGTAAAGTAATAATTAATTTTTTTATGTAATGAGTGAATGATTCATTCAAAAGGATACTTCCCTGGCTTATCAACTCCAATTTTGTAATCGGGAAAACTCTGGCAAGGATGAAAGTTAAAACAAAAGACTAATCCAGCTCGTTCAAAGATGACGATTTTATCAGATTCATGCTTACAGCTAATATAGGCCTGCAAAAAAGATCAAGAATGGTTCATAAGTTTTGATATTATATATATATATAAAAGTTCATTTTAAGAATAAAAATATAAATAAAATAAGTAAGCAATATATTATAACATAAAAGAAAAAGGAAATGCTAAACAAAATCCAAAAATCACACACACACACACATATACACCTTTTAGTGGATCTACTACTATAATGATGCTATATAATCTTATAACCTAGTTCTAAGAATAAGTATTTTGTTTTTAGTTTACTTTTAGATAACTTTTTAGAGCTCTATCATCATCATTTATAAATTATTACAGTTATCCCAACATGTCTTCCAGTGGATTGCATGATTTCTCAGAGCATATGTTTGAAATGAGTTAGAAAAGCAAAACAAACTAAATTGATTAATAACAGATAATTTATTTACAATCAATAAAGATAATAAATATAATACCTATTATTAAAAACAATAATTATGAATATTAAAACTTAAACTTATGATAAATATAATTACAAAATCTTACCAACTATCTTAAATTTATAAATTAAACTATAGTTTTCTGCAGATATCATTCTTTTACTATATATATGAATAAGTCTTTAGTAATTAATCTATTAAGGATGGTGTTTGTCCTCTTTGACTATGTGACGATAGATAGAGTATTTGGTAGATCTTATGGCAACATTTACTTCTTTCCTTATAACATGGTTTTCTTCATTAAAGCAGATGTCGTGATATATGCAATTTCAATGTTCATCTCTGGATCCGACTGCAGTCCAGGCATTTTGACTGAGCACATATAGTAGATAGTCCTCCACTAGATGTCATCATACTTGCCATGGTGAACGGAATATTTAAAAAAATACTTTAAAACATATAGTTATTGAAACTACTCAGTTGAAAATTGTTTTAACCAGTGGTTTCTCTTCTTTGCACTTCTTGAGTTAAGGCTTAAAATAGAATGCCTGCCATTGTTTTTATTTTCTGACCTATTTATACCTGTTTTTGTTTTTCACAACTATTACATACTCAAGTATGTTTTCCAAAAACATCTCAATCACTTTTATCAAAAAAACAGCTCAGTAATAAATTACAAGAATAAATAATCATTTTATAACATGTTGTGAAACAAATATTTGTATATATACTTTTAAATCGTATGATTATTTTATAAATAACTAAAAAATAGTATATATATATGAAGCAATAGGAAAAACCAAAACTCAATTCTAACTTCCTTAATTTTAGTATCCCCATAAATTTCAACAATATATTTAGATTGGCCATTCAATTTGTTATAGGATAAAGTAAATTATTTATTCAAAACCCCATCCAAAAGGCAAATCTGAAAGAGTCACAAAATATTTTACATTTTCATAAACTCTGCAATGCAAATTCATTTGCGCAGCACTAAAACTAATTTTGTTTTCTTCCTTTACACGAATTATAATCTTACTGTTTTTCAATTTTACAAAATTTATTTATTTTACTAAATATTTAATAGTATGATTAAAATGAGCAGACTAATTTTTCTTTCAATTTTTTAAACCAGTGTATTTAAGTAATGCGTATTTATATCTAATGATCACACGCAATTTCTATATTTATTATTCTTTATAAGTTTTTTATTAAACGTTTTTTTTTTTTTTTTTGGACAGGCAGCTTTGTAATGTAACTTGCTATAATATATTTATATATCAATTTTGATGATTGAATCACAATTATATAATGCCATCTACATAATTCTTTTTTGTATTATTTAAATATATTAACTGAGCAAATTAACAATCCAGAATTTTTTTTTTGTCATGCTTTAATTGACTTATATATTCCCATAAAATAAATATGTTTTACTTCTCTTAATTACTGAGAAAAATTGTTAAAAGAAAAACGTACCAATATATATATTAAAATTGCAACATTTTATAATTAATAATTTCATTATCTATGAAAGATTGACAAAAGTTATCTATAAAAAAGATTTTCTAAATCATATAAAGAATATGCAAATTAATTTCTTTATTAATCATGGAGAGTTTTAGTCTTTTATCAAAGTTTCTGGAATTGATAAGAATAATTTTTCATTTTGTGAAGAATTTTCTAGGACCTTTGATATTTTCAGATAAATCTAATTCCAAAATTTTAGCTGAATGCTTTAATCGCAAGGATATTGCAGCAACAATAAAAAAGTTTAGATTACCATAATAGTTTGGGACCATACAATATACCCTCTTTCATTTATAAGGATTGTGCCAAATATATTGTGAACTCATTATATTATATACTAAATTGCTCTATAAAAAATTATACTTTTCTTAAAGTTCTCAAATATGTTAAAGTTATTCTGATTCATAAAATTGGTTCTAAGAAATATATAAATAACTTCAGACCTATTCTATTCTACATATTGTGGTTAAAATTTTTGAGATATATATTAAAACTGTTGACAATGTAATTATTTTGCTCCTGCTCAACATAATTTTTTGCCAAATAGGCCAATTGAAAACAATCTCTCATTGTTTTTGATCATGCTACAGAAAATAGGCAGAGATCAGATTATTTTTACTTTGATCTATCCTAGGCTTTTGACAAAATAAATCATAATATTTTTCTTCACAAACTGTACAGATTATTATTAATTAAGAGCTTGTTTGAGTTATTGGTACGCTCTCTGTATTACATTTTTGTAAATACAAGCTTTAATATATTTAAACAGCATTAAACTGTTGCACATGCGCTTTGGATTTTAACTATAAAATGAATGAATACTAACACTTCAACCACATGATAAAGTCTTTGGAAAAGATAGAATGGCCATCTATCTTTTTGAACCCAAACGCTTTTGTATGGGCGAATCTTAAGTGTTTGAAAGTGAAAGCGTGAAGATATTAAATAATCACTTTAAATTACTTTTACATGCTTGAATGAATGACACTAGTGAAATTTACTAGAATTTACGATACGTCATTCTTATTTGAAATTAAATGTATGTAAATAAGTAATGTCACGTTATATATGACTTGCTTTTTTTTTATTATTATAATTTTACCTTTAAAGCTTTAGCTATGCTGAGTCTATTAATAAATGATAGATCTGAATTTAGTTCAGTCCCATATAGCTGTTTAAGTTAGATAGCTGGATTCAAAGACATTTTCTTGTCCAAAAATTTCAGAGTTTCTACTTAAATATTTCGTATGAAATAAGTGCTGGATTTTGAGTTGATATTTTAGATCTAGTGTCCGAATATTCTAGCTCTCCACTTTGAAACCAGTTGGTCTGGAGATGGGAAGGTTCTGGATAGAGAATTTAAATATTTTCTCATACCACACTTATCAATTAAGAGCTTGTTTGAGCTATTGGTACGCTCTCTGTATTACATTTTTGTAAATACAAGCTTATAAAAGTAATGTCACATTATATATGACTAGCTTTTTTGATTATTATAACTCATACAAGTATACATACATATTGAATGTGATCTATAAACTAAAAAGACTTTTATAAAATACTATTTTTATCATTTAATATTTTTTTCAATTATGGATAATTAAAATTATGGATATGGGTGGGGTGCTGGAAATGTCATGGAAAAATACTTTTTCCAAATGTGCTATGATCCCTGATAACTTTACCAGTAAGTTCAGTACACATTGATAAAGACAGAGAGTAGCAAGGGTTTTGAATAAATAAGGTTTGCTTCTTAAATAATTTAGCTCACTATAAATAATTAATTACTATGTCATGATGAGATAGTGGTTAGCACACTGACTGGATATATCTACAATTCAAGATTCGATCTGAGTAAAATATATTTTTTAGGTAGTTTAAGAATCCAAAGATTCCAGGTTATATCCTAGATAAGAGTTGATATTGTGACTGTAAAATAAAAGTATAATATGATACAGTCTTCACTAGACTATGATTTGCCTTTACTTTTATTAATTGCTAAATGGCATGCATTAAATTAACTTACCTGAGGAGAAGATAACCACTTATATTGTTCTTCTAATTTATTCATCGCTCTATCAAAATTATTCAGGAATTGGTATCTTAGTAAATGATCATCAACCAGATTCCATTGCCGTCGACAATAATGATAACTTTCATTGTTTCCTACACGGGGAAAATCAAGCCATTCAGGATGACCAAATTCATTTCCTAATTGGAAAAAAATAATCAATTCACATTATATTAATATATATATATATATGTTCAAGTTATAGTAAAAGAAAACTTACCAATAAAATTAAGATATGCTTCACCGCCTAAACTATGAGTGATTAAACGAATCATCTTATGCAGAGCAATCCCTCTGTCAATTATAGGTGACAGTGAATTAAGTACAGACATTTCTGAATACATTTCTTTGTCCATCAACCAAAAGGCGATAGTCTTATCACCCACCAAAGCCTGATCATGACTTTCAGCATAAGCGACAGTTTTTTCACCATGGCGACGATTAATTAAAGTATGAACAATGTTACCTATGTTCCAATCTTCATCTTTTTGCTCTTTAAGAAGCTAAAATTAATTTTCTCAAATTATTTTTTTTGTAACAAATAACATATTAAAAATATTTCAAACAATAAAATTAATTATTTCAAATTACAAAAAATTTCTGAACACTATGTTGACATCTTTCGTATAAAATATTTACATCTTTAATAATATAAACAATCAATGTATTACAAACAAATAGAAATTATATACAATTATTTAAAATATATCCCAGCAATTATGAAAATTTGTGTCGGTGACTAAATCTTCATGATGATGATGATGGTTGTTAAAATTAATTACTTGAATTTAAAAGATCTTAAAAAATGCTTTTTTTATATTTAAAATAAATTACAATAATTATTTTGCTATTAACTGATAGAAGATTCTTTAATTCCTCTTGAAGGTCTTAAAGAAACCAAGCAGGACAAATTTCTTAATGTCCATTCCAAATGCTTTTATTTTTGCAACTGTTATGATTACGTGATTATTCATGTAGTATATGAACATGGATGAGCTGCTCACCAATACGCATTAATGAGTATGGTGATTTTATTGGCTTTTTATCGCAGATTTTAACATCAAGAAACACCGTGGTCTTTCTTTCATCTCAGTCCCTGATAATTCTTAACTGTAATCAGTTGTTTTCTTGAAGGCTGTAGAAATGTATGTGTGAATGAATTTTTTCTTTTTCTAATAGAAAGTTATAATCATTACAGTTAAAAATAAAGCCAAGGCAGTGATCGGTGGCTGAAGGCTAAGGGTGTTAACAATCTCTTAGTTGCAAATCCAGGCTGCCATTTGATGATGACATTTTATTTAGATATTTACAACTGCAGACCACTTTCAAGTGAAGAAAAACTGCAAGAAACTTGGGAGAAAGAAATGTCTCATATTAAATACTACATTATTGGACTTTGTGAAGATGAAAAAAAAGGTGAAGAGACAATTGATTTAAAAAGTGGACATGTACTCTACTCTAAAGGCACAAAAATTGGAAATACAAGTGGAATAGGATTCGGAATAAATAAAAAGTGTAAGAACAACATTATGGAGATTGATGTTGTATCAGATAGAGTTGCAAGATTAGTTATTCAACTTAATAGTAGATATCAAATGCAGATAATTCAGGTTTAAGCCCCAACAAGTTCTCATTGTGATTACAAGGTAGAAGTTTTTTCATATGAATGTACAAAAGGCTGCTGATCAAACGAAACTTTTAAATGTCATGGGAGACTTTAATGCTAAAATTGGTAAACAATTGAAAGATGAAAGTGCTGTAAATTTGGTTATGGTGATAGAAATGAGAAAGATCATAGACTTGTTGAAAGAAAAAACTTTATATTATGAATTCTTTTTTTGAGAAAAATGTTAAAGGGAAATAAACATAGAAGCATCCAAATGAAGGTACACTAGAAATGGATTATATTTTGACAAACAGAAAATATGTATTTTAAGAATGAAATGATCATTGATTAGTAAGATTACAAAACTAGGGAGGCAAAAAATTATTAAAAAAAACAATATCCACAGTTGATATTCCTAATCTTCAGAAACATTCCAATAAATTTAAATTAAAACTTGCAAATCATTTAAAAATATAAACGATTTTAAAGATGGTTTAAAATCAATAGGAAGATAACTGATAAACTTCTAAAAGCTGAAACAAAAATAGCTGCTACAAAAAAGCAGTAATTGGCAAATAAAATTTCTACTGAAACAACAAAATTTATGAAGAAAAGAAGGAATATGAAAAATGATTGAATATCTTGAATTTTGTGAAATGGTGCAAAAAAGAGTTGATAATGATATAAGAAAGTATAATTGTGAACTAGCAATGAAAGCTGTAGAAAAGAATAAATATATCAAGACTGTAAAACAACATCTTGGTGTTGGTAAGAAACTTATTTCTGCAATAAGACAAAAGCTATAACTATTACTAAAAAGAGAGATGGTATGATGAAATGTGTAGAATTCTATCAAGAATTATATAGCAATAAAGAACAAGGAAAAGTGTCACCTATAACTATATATTTTCTGAATTGTCCAGCATTTTAAATGAAAAAGTGAGATATGCAATTAAATTTATGAAGAAGGGAAAAGTTTTAGGTAATGATAGAATTATAATCAATATCTTAAAAGAAGCAGGAGAAGAAATAGAAAAATTTTTGATAAAGTTATATACCAAATGTCTAATGATAAAGATGGACCAGTTGATTGGAAGAATGCAGTAATAATATTAATATTTAAAAAGGATAATAAAGAAGATATTAGAAATTACAGACCTATCTGTTTTTTTGTTAGTTTTATATAAAAATTTTGTCAAGATAATTTACAACTCATCTATAGGGAAATGAATTTCAACCAACCAAAAGAACAAGCTAGATTTAAAAGTGGTTTTAGTACAGTAAATCATATCCATGTATTGAGAGAAGTTATAGAAAGGACCAATGAATATGAGTTGCCATTATGTTTTGTATTTGTAGATTATGAGAAGATATTTGATTCTATAAGCATTTCTTCAGTGATTAAAGCATTGGATCATCAAGGTATAGACCCAAGTTATTGTCATATTCTGAAGAATATTTATAAAAATATAACAGCAACAATTAGATTACATAATAATATTAAAAAAGATTAACTTTGAGAAAGGTGTGCAGGGTGACTCAATATCTCCAAAACTTTTAACAGCAGTTTTGCAAGAAGTATTTTGTGGAAATAAAATGGTAAACTAATGGAATAAAAGTAAATGGAGATTATTTAAGTCATCTAGATTTTACAGATGATGTAGTTGTTTTTGCACATAATGCTTTAGAGTTTCACGAAATGTTGTAAAGAGTTATCAAAGAAAATAAGAAAGTAAACTAAAAATAAACATTAAAAAGATTAAAGGGATTTTCTCAAAAGAAGAAAATAAAGACTGATAATGATGAGTTAGAAGAAATTAATTAACAACTACAAATATCTTAACCAGATTATTATGACAGATGGAAACATAATGGATGAAATTAATCATAAAATTAAACTTGGGTGGAGTGCTTTTGGTCGAAATAATTTAATATTAAAAGGAAATATATCTATGTGTTTGAATAGGGAAGGCTTTTAATAAATGTGTATTTCCAGTTGTTACTCATGGGTTTGAGATTCGGACAATTAACAGAAGAGCAATAGAGAGACTTCAGACCATTCAACGAAGTATAGAGAGATATATGTTAGGAGTAACAACAAGAGATCAAAAAATGAAACACATGAGTGAGAGAATAAGTAGGTCATACTAACATCATGATAGAATTAAGAGACTGAAGTTGAGTTGGGCTGGACATATTGTTAAAAAAAATGATAATAGATAGACAATTGAAATCTTAAACTGGATTCTAAGAGATTGTAAAAGACCTAGAAAGAGACCACAATGTGAGATGGATGAATGAAATAAGGAAATGTGCTGGAATGATGTGGAGAAGAAACGCTAGAGATCATAGAAAAAGACCTTCATCCTGCAGTGGATCAATAATGGTTGAAAGTAATGATAACAATAACTAAAATAACTTTAACAAAAAGACAATAATCAAAAGCTACAGAACATATGAAGACTAAGACACAATGAAATTTTAGGAAAGCATTGATATATACCTTATTTATATCAAAACAATTAAGCAGACAATTCACATTTAAGATAGATAACTCTGCATTAATTATATATATATGTGTGGGAGATAATGATCTGGATCAACTGATGAGTGATAGTTCAGCATATAATTAGAGATCATTTTTACATTTTTGTGGTCATGGGTATTGGTTGTATGAGATAATGTCTATAGCTGAAGGGTGCTTGAAAATCTGCGTTCAAATCCTCTATAATTATATCCAATCTATAAATATTTTGATAATCAGTGAAACTTTGTTCTTTATATATGTAATAAATTTTGCACAAATATGTGCAATGACAAAAAATAAACAAAAAAAATTATTATTGAATGTAGATATTGGCTAAAATACATTTAACGTTTATTATTTCATTATCGACACCATTGCACACTTTTGCATAATTTATTATCTATTACAATAATACAAAAAAAGAGACATCTGATGGCATTCATCACCCTCAAAAGGTAATAAATGAGCAGAGGAAGTTATACCATGAATAAGATATTCTCACCAGGAATAATTATTAAGAGAATGAACAGTCATTCTTTGTGATTGGTTTTAGAAGAGATAAATCATTAAATCCAGGTTAATAACCATGTAGCAAATGACAAACTTAGGGTATAATATAAAACCAATCAATATTTTATCAGTATAAGTGCTAAAATAATTACAGTAAAAACATATCAAAAATATCATAGCTGATTATCATCAATGCTTCATAATAAAAATAAAAACCTAATCCAATGAAAGTCATGCTGAAGAAATGCTATTCACATAACTCTAAATCTTTCTAATATTAAAAAGTAGGACATTATTATTATCGGATTCCTATGTCAGTACATTGATAAATTTAATCCAATGCTGATCTAAACTGTTAATGTTCCAACATAATATTTAAAATGATTTTGATACTGAGTGAAGTAACATAATTAACTTTTTTTCAATTTTAAATTATTTTCTAAATATAAATAAATACCTCTATCCATTTATCAGGAATGCCCATTCCTAATCGATAGTCAAATCCAATACCTCCTTCTTTAACTGGACGACATAAAGCAGGCATCCCGGATACATCCTAAAAAGTAAAAATATTAAAAGTTACATTTTTACTGATATTTAAATCGGTAAAAATAAAATGTTAATATCAAAACAACTAAATGAAAAATTTAACTACTTCATCATAAATAAAACAACTGATTGCAGAGATAGAGTAGTGAAAAATAATAAGAATTCATAGCTTCTTTCCAACTTAATGGCTCTAAAAATTTTTTTTTTTCAATACCAATTTACTGACCAAAATAAGTCCAAAAGATTAAACACTGATTTGATATAAAATGGTTTCTCTTTAAGCAAACCCAGAATTCTTGTACATGATCCATGGATGGTTAAAAAATCATATTCTATCAAAGAAGTTAGTTTTCTTACACTCCTATTATGGTATTCAAAGATATTATTTATTTCTTTAAAAAAAATTAGAAAAACAATGTCATTAATATTGGCTAGTTCTTATATTATGTTAAAGCAATAAAATAGCTATTTAAAAGTAGATTATTACAAAGATTACAAATTAATATGCTTTAAGATTAAGTAAGTGCAGGGGGGTGACTGCTGTTTTTGCCAATCATAATGCTAGAACCTACCCTTTTGAAATTAAATTCACCTTCAAAGATGTGTAGGAAAGCGCAGCGATGGACTTACAATTATTACTATGTAACAGTACATCAGGTAGGGTATAAGATCATTACTTCGAATGCGCATTAAAAAAGTTATGGCCAGTTGAATTCTATACACCCTTACATCATAAGTAGTGATATGTGAAGTGTGCACTATTTGTATAGTGTTGCGAAGCACATTAGCAGGCCGCGCACAATGCAATCTAGGCCTGCAACAGCTAATATGAACCCAACTGTTCTATAGGTCGTAAGTTTGGCCGTGTAAACAGCATATTTCTGTGCTTTTGCATGGAAACAGCCCCAACAAGCAGGATGGATTGTCATAAGTATGAGTACCATTATTTTAAAAGTTAGAGGAAATTAAGATCGCTCTGATGAAGACTGCAGGACAGGCAAAACTATCAGCAAAATAAAGAAATCATTAAAAAAAATTTACATTTGAAGTGTATATGAGGGGAGTTATTGAAGCAATATATATAGAAATATATGAAGAAATGCAAAGAAAGTAAAAGGAGAAAAATAAGAATAAGGATACAAAGAATGAAGTAGTGGCAGAATAAACATAACCAAAGTGATTATATAGAAAGTGGGTTTTTAACTGGATTTGGAAAAAGATAAGGGGGGGGGGGTCTAGATATAAAGACTACAGAGTGAACAAAGATGATGCTGTGGAAACAGGATGAAACAGGATAGAGAAGAATTTGGGAAAACCTTAGGGTGGGGAATGGAAAAGAGAGGTAAGATGACTAACAGGTTTCTCTGAGCATAGTGGCAGAGAGATTCCTGCCTCCAATAAAGAAGAAGCCATAGTGCATCGCATTGCCTCTGCCATTTCACTTATTGTTAGAATTAAGTTTTTCTATCATAAACACTTTATGTATATAAATAAAAGCATCTGATTATCAATTACCAATTAATTATATCAATTTAAAATTGTTTTTTTAATGATTGGGTCCAGGTCATAGGATTAGGTTAAACTGATTCTACAATCTGGGTTTAGTGTTACTTATTCAAAAAACTATGAAGCATGATATAATAAATGTTTGCATCAGGATATATTTCTTGAAACTGTAAAAATCTGATAACTCATAAGAATCAAAGATACGAGGATTTATAAACTACAGTTGCATTTTCTCATTAAGAAAGTCACTATATAATATTGTAAGAAATCTGGGAAACTGAGTATCTAATATTAATGCCACAACTGTATAATCAAATAAAATATGATCAATTAAAATAATAGTAAAATTTATTCAAGTGAATAAATATTAATTTTCTTCAGCCTGATAAACTTTTCAAAAACATATATCATTACAATCAGAAATATTTCTCACATCCTGATAATATATTAGTAACAATAGTAAAAGATCTTAACGTGCCATACCAAGACTTCAACAGTGATGAGAAATCTTAGAATACCCAAAGTCACAATTAATGGTCATTGTTATACAGGCTGTACAAAATCCATTCCTTTTTTTTTTTTTAATTTCTTTGAATTAATCTTAAATTCTACTTCTTCTTCAATTTATTGCCCAACAACAGAATGCTAATTATTTCTTAAGAAAACAAACATTCAGTTATTTTATCCGTTTCATGTGTTTTGTTCATGAATTCTATAACAATCTTCTCAAAGATAAATTTGTAAATACTATGGTTAAAATTATCTTAAATAATTCTTCTATTTTTTTCTTTATTGCAACTGACCATCTTTTTTCTTCTGCAATCTCACCTTGAGAAAAATCATACATAATTACTCGGGACTGCAATGAGAGGCAAGAAAACAAATAATCTGGACATCCAGAATTCTAGTATAATATTAATCTCAAGCACGGATCCATTATTCATTATCATTTTATATGGCACATGCTCAATAATGACATCAAATTCCTATATGATATGACCAGTTCTTAGGAAATTTTTCTCATCAAAAAAAAAGACAGTGTATGGATAACACCTTTTTGCAATATGTTATACATTTCTTTTTTCATATAAGACAGCTTCTTTATATTTATATAGCGAATATGATTTGTTCTTTTTTTGAGTAAGAAGCAAAGTGCTAACATAATAGTATATCACATAATCTCCTGATACAAAGAAGCTAAATACTGAATATAAAACAAATGATAAATTCCTTACTTTAAATACATCTCTCTAGCAACCTGAAATACATTATGCAAGAATTATTTAAATATGAAATGATAAAAAATATTTTCCCATGTCAGAACAAATATCAATACTGTAATTTTTTTGTGTGGGTATTAGTGAGTTTTTTATAAATTAACATTATTTTAACTTCTACCCAGAGACATCGTTAGTATTCTCTCACTTTTTTGCTCAATAACTAACATATATAGGATTATGGTATCTGAAATGCTTCCATTTCAAATAGCCTGTAATGAGTGTATTAGAAATATTATTATCTAGAAAACATATGTTCCTTTATAAAAGGGGATTTTTAGTTTATTTTTAAATATAGTTACAAAAAAAAAAGATTTACAATATGTAATGGGTTTCAATTGTTCTTGAAATAGTGCGGCTACCATCAAAAAAAGTTCCCTATCTTACATTCACTCAAAACTTATACTTCAAACATTAAATAAATTTGAACCAATTTTATTTTACTTTTTTGTTCAATAAATTAACTGAAAATATCTTCATAAATAATATTAAAGATCTTTGAACCTGTTCATAAATCCAATAACAATAAAAAAATGTAAGATCATGCTTCCATATAATAATAAGTGGGGATGATGTTAAAACATACAAAAAAAGATCATTATTGTATTAAGAATTAGAGAAAGAAAATTATAATGCATCCACAACTAAATTTTAGTTTAAAAATTTCCCGTTAACTTATAACAGAAGGCCAACACTTGTACATATAATCATCAGATATTCTCTTAATTGAAAACAAATTTCCATTCATGTCACATTTTATGACAAAACAAAATTGAATACCAAATATGACAATAATAATCTTGCCAAAATTTTTTATAATATACTTTAAATCAGGGATGGGCAAATAGCGGCCTGAGGGCCACATGCGGCCAGCTAAGAGTTTTTATGTGGCTTGCCAAGACTGTCGCAAAAATCCGCCTTGAACTGAGTCTCGTATTTTCCAGTGAAATCGTCATGTCAAGACATTTGCAGTGTAGATACAATGTGCAGTGCTTTTCCAGTTGATCTGGTTAATTTCAATTTTGCCTTTGCATTAACAAATATATACATTTCCAACTTTAGTGAAACCATGAACCCTCCGAAAAAATGTAAAAAATTGGTGATGAATATCGTGTGTTTTAATACAGGGAATAAAGCAGTGTATTTATTGAGTCATGAAAAAAAGGTGTGGCCCTCTGCTAACCTTTGCTTCCACAAAGTGGCCCCCCATGCGGCCCTCCGCCAACTCTGCAGCCCCCGAGCCAAAACAATTGCCCACCCCTGCTTTAAATCATACTAACTCAACAAATCTTGTTGGATTGCTCATATTTTATAATGATGAATGAATAATTATTTTAGATTTAATTTATATTATTCTTATCTCCATATAATAATAATTAAATACTATATTAAGTAATGTATAATTTAACATGTTAAATAAACTTTCACATTTATTTCTGCTAATGTGAAATCTGCATTCGGCTGCTTCTGAAAAGCAACTTACCTCTGCAATAGTTACGACTTCTGGATGTAAAGTATGAAGCATATCATTAGCTATCATCAGGTACATCAAGGATTCAATGTCAACATTAAGACCGAAATATTCACTGTAATCTCCACTGAAACCATGACCTAAACCATGGGAATGATACAGCATAGATGTCACTCCATCGAAACGAAACCCATCAAAGCGAAACTCTTCTAAATAATAGCGAAGATTTGAGAGTAAGAAACGAAGAACTTCCCAGCTAAAAAAAGAAATAGTGTCCAGGTTATGCATACATAAGGCAGAAAAAGAAACCTATCTATATCAATTAACACAAAATTGCAAAAGTAAAAATTACAATTAAATATACAGTTTCATGTGTGAGCAAAATAATCAAAAATTGCAAAATTTTAATCCTTAATCTGGACTATTAAACTTAAAAAAACAACAACAATAACTCTTAATAGATGTGAACAACAAAGATATCTCTGCAAACTAAAAATACCAGGAAAGTATACATTAGAAAATGTGAAAATTGTTCAAAGAAAGGATGTTATAAAGCAAACTGAAATAATGAACCTGGATTAGAATACTGATGGCACATACAATTCAAATAGGCCTCATTTATGGATAGACAGTTCATCATTCTCCATATATAACATAAAAATAATGAAGTGGGTTCATTGCTCAGGGTTTGAAAAAAAGTTTGAGCATCAGAAATGACAAATCTGGATATAATCCATGGACCTTAAATTCCAGGATCTGCTTCTCTATATCAAACCATGCAGGCCAATAATCAAATAATTAATTACTTGAGTGGTCTCCAGAAGTGACAAACTGAGCTTCATTCAAGAATATTTATGCTCTCAAACCCGCAACTCTACCACTATCATCATCATCATCAATGATGCGACACTAGGACAAAATAACAAATTTATATCTACAAAAAAAAATGTTTACCTTATCTCTATAATTGTTTAAAACAAGCAGTATTTCTGCTATTCTAAGCAGCAGTGTAATACATTGAAAGCAACGTTTACAAGGAAAATTTATGATACCCATTGAAATACTTTACTTCAAAAATTATTTAATTCTTATGGGTCTTTTCATCAATCTGTGTATTTTTTGAAAAAATTGATTTAGTGAGACATTTAAAAGTTGGTCCATTTATACAATAACATCTGAGAATAATAATATTATTAAATAAACACAAAAAGTACTTACTTATATTTAGTTTTCAGAAAAAATAAATAACTGACATAAAAATAGTACCGAATTATGAAAATTTAGTTCAAAAATCATTCATGCTACATTATTTTTCATAAACTGTTTATTTTAAAGAGGGTAACTTTTTAAGAATATACAAATATCAGAATCCCTGCTGAAAACCAAGGGAGTAAAAATGTAAATCCATTCATCTACTACGATCAAGCAACAGTAGTTTCGTTTTCTACTGCGTTTAAGCACAATTTATTACAGAATTTCAATATTTAAAATGATAGAATTACATTGTAAATGTTAATAAATCATTTAGAAGCAGAATTGTATTCCTTAACCTTTAAATAAAGATGTTTTCTATCATTGCTACTTACTTACAGAAAATCTGTAGACAATTAAATAATTTATCATCTTTTTTTAAAACTATTTTCATATATGACTTTGATACTTAAAATTACATTCGGTATACAATTAAAGTATTCTGTGTGCTATAATGTTTTTCATACCTAACATATTACAGACTGCTTACGATCTTAGCAAAATCATACATGACATTCCAGGAAGTTATGATTAAATGCTAGATTATAAGTGATAGTTTACATCTGTTTGGCTTTATTAGAGAATAAGATTTGCAAGTTGTAATTATTCAATGCTAATAAGTTTATAGTCTTGAATTAATCCGTGTTTGTTTCTTCTCTTTATTCTCATTAATTACGTAAAAGTCGAATAGCTTCATCATATGATGTTGCCACACTAGGGACAGTATTCTGCACTGACTACAACAGCAAGATTAAAGATTGTCTGACTAGATTTTTACACCAACTATATTTATTAGAAACTAACTGCAAAAAAAAAACAGGAATTATAAGTCAAAATACCTCCCCCACCCACAATCTCGTAGTAGTTAACTGTTCTCAATTGTCAAAATTTGACAAGATTAGTAAATTTATCAGATATCATTTACAAAGAAATTTATATTGTATCCAACTGAATGATGGATTTCTTTTATAAAATTCTCTAATTTTTCTGATATGTTTGTATATAATTATTAGTTTCATTTCTTTTAAATTCTTTAAATATATTTTAAAAAAAAAATTCTTACATTTTTTTAATTCGTTTTGAATCGTACACAAATTAATTATAATGGAATATCTACAAACAAAGCCAAAAATGAGTGCCATTAATTATATAAAAAAAAAAAAAAAAATTTAATTATTTTATCTTAGATATTATTATTAATTAACTATTAGAATATCTTTTTTTTATTATTATAATAGTAATGCTTATTAAAACAGGCAAAACTCTCCATATAGTAGTGCCACTCAGTGCAAGCCAGAGTAATCAATGGATGCCAGAAGGCTTGTGCATAAAATCCCTATCTAGTGCCTACTCATCCAATATCCCCAGACTAGTTTCTGGCTTTCATCAGTGAGGAGCTTTGGATCTGAGAGCACTGCACCTAGATCTTAGGCCCAAATGCAACCATCCAACAGTCAAGGCTCCTCACTGATGAAGACCACAAGCCAGAAACTAGTCTGGGGATATTGGATGAGTAGATACTAGATAGGGATTATATGCATAAGCCTTCTGGTATCCATTGATTACTCTGGCTTGCACTGAGTGGCATTACTGTATGAGGAGTTTTGCCTGTTTTAAGAACAGTTATGAGCAAGCATAAGAAAATTGTGATCATGTGATGTTTAGTGGATTAATAGTAATTCTTAGTAGTAATATTTGCATCATTGTACACTCGGTATTAAAGTATATTCATTTATTTTAACAATGTTTAGAAAGATAAAATCAAAGAAACTTTAATTTGGTGAACTCTTAGAATGGATTTACCTGAAACATACATAGCACATAATAACATATTTACTATATAAATAGAAAGCAGCTTTTGCAATCGAAAGAAAAGTAACAAACAAGCCTTTCACCCTGCATAAATATAAATAAACAAGTTATCACATGACTGCAACAAAATAATATAAAGAGGATTATTACTGCTACTAAATCAGAGGTTTGCTGATTTTTAAATACAATACATTTTTACATCGGAGTTTTCCTACGAACAGTTTTATGTACTTCTTTTGAGAATGAGAAGTTCTCTCTTTAAGTCTATGATGAAAAAAAAAAATCCAGTATTTAAAAAAACTTTTATGATGAACATTATCAATAACATATGTGCAAATGTAGGCTTATTTTACCTTGAGCATCATGGAAATGAATAAAAGTGGAAAAAAAAACAAACTCATAATTTGAGAAAATGTTAACTTGACTGCAAGTATTTTGCAGGTTTTTATAAATATTTTTAATGCACATTTCTCATTCAATGGCAACACATTTCATGTTTCTACATAATTTATTAACTGAATAATTTATAAATATATATATAAATTTTATTATTTTTTTCCCCATAAAACTTTCATCTCTTTGTTTATTGTCATTTTTTTTTTATATGTCATAGCATCGGCCAGGACGTGAACCCACAACCGTCTGCAACCAACTACTTGCTTGCAAGGCAGCTGCGATGACCTCATCAAAAGTTTGTTTAACTACAACTTGTTGGATAGAAGACTGCATGCTGGCTGTTTGAGCCAATGCAATACTGGAAATATAATGTAAAATAGTTTCTCCTTCAACAAAATTGAACGTTTTAGTGTCAATGATATAAGCTCAGAAATTCTATTTACCAGATTAAACATTCTCTCCATCTGAAACCATTTTAGATCATAATAAATTAATCTACTTTTTACTCTTTCTTAATAAATCATTCTTACTGCCCTAATTCATCTCATTTTTCTTCTCCTATCCCATTTTAATAAAATCTGTTTAATTAGTTCCACTATCCTATCTTCATTAATCCCACTTTATTATAAAGACCTAAACAAACAAAAAAAATCATAAAATCTTTATTTCTTTTCCATTCCCTTCACCTATAATTTCTTTTTCAACATCCTACTCTGATAATAAAAAGTCAATACTCTTCTTTTTAACTGCATGAAAATTAACTTCTCAATTTGGACTGCCAGATGTAGCATGATATTTGATCATGGCTGTGATGACTCAAGGGTTAATTGATTTTTCAAATCCCTCTACAAGATAAAAGAGGAGGATAAACGAACTTGTCAGCCTTGGCTAATCGACCAAACCTGGAGCCAGATGAGGCTAGAGTCCTAATTCATGTATTTCTTAGGCCTAAAACTTGAACTTTCTCCCATCCACTGAATAAATAATATATCCCATCTTTCACTTAAGAATAATCTAAACTTTAACTATGTAGATCTTTCATACATCCTATATATTTAATACACAAACTTTGCATTAGTTACATACTGTACAATTAATTTACCTATATCAACTTGTAAATATTGTTATAGTCCTTGTTACTCTTTGGGCCAGGATAATCATTAATCAATGGAATTTCCAAACCTTATACATAGGTTTGACTTACTTTATATTCCTAGCTAATTAAGCATATGACGCACTACCTTAAGGCATTAAGGTAATCTTTGATTTTATTTATTTATGTTTCTTTCATACGTGCATTAATTACCTATCATAATTTTCTTATGCAGCTCTTGAGACTATGTTATTGATCTAATACAACTTTTGATTTTTCTATATACATGGCTTGCATACCACATTTATATGTATACATTGAAACTTTCTTATTGACATAATTTTATCCTATCATTGATTTCTTTTGAATCCACTCTAATGTGTAAATAAAGTTTTAATTTTTGACAGTGAAAATTATATCTGCAATCTAAATCCTTATTTAATATAATGTACTGCATATAGAGATAGTACACTTATGTTGTCCACTAGCGTCAATGATGATAATTTTTAAACTGATTTTTGTAAAGAAAAAATAGAGATTCAGAAATTATTGAGTTCTTTGTCATGCAATATAAAAAAAAGTTTATTTTGTGGAAAGTTTCCTATTAAAGAAGTATTTAAATGTAATAGTAGAAGTTTTTTTAAAAAAACCAAACCTACTGAGTCACCTTTCATTGTATGCCGATTGCTGTGATCATCATCAAAACATAATCATTTATATTACCTATACTGTCATAATTTTATACATTGTTTGTGTATTTTCCTTTGTTACTGAGATCTCTTGCAGTCTTTTGGAATCTCAGCTAATCGATTTGAAATGGCTGCACAATAGCCTATCTAATATTTAATACCTTTTCTATTAATAAAAACATTTTCCTAATCCCTCTTTTTACATTACTACAAACAGAAATCCATTTATTAACATAAAATAAAGAACTGTACATTATGTAATGATCTTAGCCACTACCTGGAGAACTTATTATCATATATTCAAACCTTTAACTTCAATATCAATGTAAATCTTTCATATCAGAGTAACTCTTTAAACCATCACATGGTTTAGGATATTTACTAAAAAAAAATTCCAATATTTTTTCTATATAATTTAATTATCTATTTGTCTCTCAATAACATTTTATTTCTTTCCATTGAACAAATAAGGTATGAGAAGTAATGGGTTCAACATAGACAGAACTTTGCTGAATGATTTCACAGTTTTCATTACCTTTTTCTAGTCACTGATTATTAGAATATATCATAACAATCTTCCAAAATCTGCATAACTTCCTAGTATTTTTTATTTTTCATTATTTCTTGTATAATTATTTTATAATGAGTTGAAATCTGTGACTGTGGAGTTCAGGATATAAGAATAGCCATTCCGTTCTATGACTTCCATATTTGATCTTCTTGCTTCCGGTAATACACCATTAGATTATTTATCAATTATAATTTTTTTGCATAAAAACATTCCCAAGGGTTTTAAACTCAATCAGTGAGCTCAAAATTAGCTGCATTGGTTTTATCTGGCTTTAATTTATTTATCAATGAATAGATTGAAGCCTGTCTATTAAAGTTTGAAGATTTGCTATCTTAATATAAACTGAGCACTGATTATATATATGTGTAGGAGATGATGATCTGGACCAACTGATGAGTGCTGATTCAGCACTAAATATATATAATGAAGATCATTTATCTTTTTCACATGTTTGGTTGTATGAGAGGGTGGATAGCTGAAGGAAGCTCGAAAGTCTGTATCCAAATCCCCTATAATTACATTGAAACCCCAAGTATATAAGTTATACTTGTATTCAAATATTATCACTCAGTTCTGCATATAAATATCTAAATTCAACTTCTGAAAATTAAAATAAGCACATAAAAATCAAGAAAATTCTATTGTTTATAATTAAAAGCTTATTTAATTCCAAACTTTTGCTAAGCAAGACTTCCTTATTGATTACATATTTTTAATAGTTATAGGCAAAAATATGCTCTACATAATTATTTCACTCTTCTACTTACTCTTTGGAACTCATTTTTAAATTTGTTTCAATTTATTTATTAGCCTGTGCTTGCAGAAGCTAAAGATGTTGAATCATTTATATGGATTTTGGAAAGACACTTTTAATACTTTTCTTAACATTTTTTCTAGTAAAATTATTAAAATCTCCAGTAAATTTTATTTGCCAAAAAAAAGTTACAGCAATTATTTTTTCAGCAATAAAAATCATTAAGACAGTATTTTATTATTAATGATAGCAAAGAAATATTACAATAAAATAATAAATGATAGTGAGGCTGGATCAGCCATTAATGGGTCGAGGCATTCCAAGTAGTCATGATTTTTCAGAATATGTATTCTCATGCAACTGCTTTAACACGGTGTTGCCAATTTTGATAATTCTTCTTTCCAATCTAAAACATGACCAAAAAGCTTTTTTATGAGAATCATTTGCATTCATCATGTTTTTCTATGTAGTGGAAACTTAATAAAGACTATCTTTGGTAATAAAAAGAAATATAATAATAAACTTTAAGATTTGTATTAGTGGCAAATTACATTTAAACAACTTACTTATTATAATTAAAAAGTCGGCTATCCCATAATTCATGAGTACCTCGGAAACCATCATGAAAAAAACATGAATCAGACCCATCAAACTGATTCAAACCATCTAAAACATTTTTAGAGGCATGACTATGAACTACGTCTAGTAAAACATATAAACCATGATGATGTGCCTCATCAACCAAAGCTCGGAGTTCTTCTGGTGTGCCGTACCGACTGAAAAAAACAATGTTTTGTAAAAAAATATATATACCTATATCAAAATATTCATATATGCAAAAATAAAACAAGTTAGCCTATCATGCAGGTTAAAAAAAATTATTTAAAAAAAAAAATCACATTTGTAGTTTGTTTATTATATGTATTTTTAAAAAATAATTGGATAGATAAACCACAGATAAGCTATGAGGATTACCAATTCCTCAACAAGCTTTGTGATAAATGCTTAGCCAGAGCCAGCATTTAAAATATCTCTGTCGGGGCATTTATCACAAAGTTTGTTGAGGAATTGGCAATCCTCATTGTTTACAACTTACAAGCATAAGAGAGCAGGGTCATCAGATCTATGATTCTTATTTAAACCACAGATAATCTCAAAATGTAGATCTAAATGCTGTTATTTAGCTAGTTCTTATATGTTCTTACTTGAAGGATGTTTAGTTTTTTGATTTTGAGTCTTCATTTACCACAAGGTAAAAAAATGATGAAATGATATATTATGAGATATAAATATTTTACTTTATCAAACTCACACTGAAGTCACCATAGATATAAATGAGAAAATGAAGTAGGCTTTTGTGTGATTTATATTACCAAATTGTTGCCCTATTTGAGCCTGAAAGATATACTCGTAATTGCCTAAAACAAATCACAATCTTGGCAAGGACAGCCTATGGTTGCGTCTGATGAGTTGAGTAGTCCAAGAACAAATTCTCAGTGAGATATAACTTTGTAGGCAATGCATTTATATTTTTTCATCAATTATCAAATCTAATCAAAGAGTCACACTAGAGATTATGGAATGCTGGAGCTTTGGAAAAACTAGTTGATCTTCAATCAGGAGATCTGCCTCAAGTCCATCAAAAGATGACTATCAAATGATTAATTTCTTGGACTGTCATGTGATATTCAAATCCTGAGAAAACCAGATTGAGTTATGATTGGGAAATCTTTACTTTTCGAATCCATCACAAAGGAACATAAAATATAAGGATTCTCTGTTCACTCTTATAAGTGCATCTCTACAGCATCCTATATTCCATCTATCCATATCATAAATGGATTCTTTGTTTCCCTTTTCTTCAATTTTATCAAGCATCAATATTTTTTCTGAAAATCCATTCACTTTCATATGTCCAAAACATAGCAAACAGTTTCTTAGTATTTTGGAATTCAGGGATATCTGGCTTAGATTAAGTATATCATCCTCTTCCAAAATATTTATTTATCCTCACATTATAATCATTTCAGAAAAAAATAAACCTGAATGGTCTCAATAAAGATTTAATTGTAATAGGTCAAGAATTGTAATAAAGCAAAATCACTGTAAATCCTAGAAGAACAAGTTTCTTATTCAGATTTAAGTACCTCCAGAAAATGAAGTAAACTGTCAAAAATAATAATCACATTTTCAGCATAAAACATACCTGAAAATTAAGAGGAAACATATAGCATAGAATCTAACCATACACTTCTTTGCTATAAATGCTAATTCATTGTTTTATTTCTGTTTGATTTCATCATGAATTTAAATTCTTTAGAAACCTTCTGAAATAAAAATTTTGAAATAAAATTGTTGATTCTGCATTCATTGCTGTCCATTCTTTTCTTCTTTTAACACCAATCTTATCAAGTTTTATATACATTTCTAATGAATTCGTTTGTTTCATAATATGATCATTTGTGTTTCTTATGTAATCTCAATGGGCAGCTACTTCTTCCTTGATTTGCATGATAATCTCATAAGTTTGTGTTAGTGCCCCAACCCAAAGTCATCAATACTTTTTCTGTTCTACGATGTCCAACTTTATATTCATATATATCCCATAAAAAAAAAAAATCATAACTTAAATAATTTTAATCCTTAAAGATATCTCTAAATCTAGATATTTTATAGCATCAATCTGCAAGGAGTTCCTTGACTGCCCATTGTTGATCATTTCTATCTTTGTTATCAATTTTAAAATCGCTGCTATTCCATCATTATAATTTTTGTTTTAAAAATATTTATCCATAAGGTTACTGATATTTCTTTCACCAACTGAATCCATATTTACCTTATCTAATCCAGTTTCCTTTGTTGCTTATTCTGTGTATAAATAAGTTATAGTAATACTATGCAGTCCTGTTTAATTCTTGGCTCACACATGTAACCAATCTGTTTCACCATTATACGTTTTAACCATAGCTTCTAATAAGATGCTCTAGTCCAATCACTAATGCAATACAATGTATCATGATTTCTTCCTCATATTTCGGTTATCCAGCATATGATAACATTCTCAACAATTTGACAGTTCCTTTTCAATATATGTTTCTAATGAATATTAAATGATTTTCATCATAATTTTGCTGTAACATAAATTAACTTTCTCAAAGATTCTAGTTTTTTAATATAAGAATATAAATTAATTTCTTTCAATTTGTAAACCTTTGAATACTTATCATGATTAGTTAACATGATTTGGTGGCAGACACATTTATTTATTCTTTTTCCTTTTTTTTTTTGTACATTTTTAATGAAATTCTTATAGCTTTATTTTTGGGATGGCTTCAAGCTTAATCTTATCTTTTATTACTGAAAGTTCCTTGATGTAGCAGACATTCAACTTTTTTCAAAGTTAGAATTGACTCTTGCCCTCACAAATACTCTAAAAACCACTTTTGGTTTTTTGAGCTTCTTTACCCATTTTATGAAAATATTATAAATTGCTTCCTGACTGATCACTGGAATTTTCTATTCAATTCTTCCAAATGGTCTTTATCATTTTGTCTTTTGTTCTTTTCTTTGCAATTATCACTATATTTTCTGATTTCCACTTTGATTTTACAGTCTTATCTTAATCAAATAATTTCTCAGATTCCTTTTTAATTAATCTTTCATCCCCATTTCAGTTCACAATTACGTCCAAAATCTCAAATAATATTTATAATAAGTTTCTGGTGGTGTTTGATGATGATGGCATTAATTTTATTTATAGCTTTCTAAAGACATCTCCCGTCTTCAGTTATTGCTAGCCTGACAAATGACAGCTAATATAGAAATTAAATTAATGACTTTCATAATCATAAATAGTAAAATGTTTTGAAGATAAAGCATAGAAATTAAACCATGATCTTTAGATTCATGAATAAAAATGTTTTGAGTGGTATTATTCTCCTCTCTTCTTCAGCTGTCCCTGGCCAATCAGTGACAGATTAGCACAGGAATTAAACCAATGATCTTTAGCTTCATGAATAGTTAAATTTTTGAGTGATAATATTTTCCTCTCTTCAGATGTTGCTGCCCTCACCTGTGTCAACTATCATAGAAATCAAACTAATGCTTTTTAAATTCAAGAGTACAGAATTTATCTATGAGAATCCTCTTCATTTCTCCATCTTAGGGTCAAGATTAAAGAATGGTTGCCAAACATTATGGATTATCCCATTGATTTATTGTCATGTAAGCAGCTTCTTTAAATATTTTTATTTTTATTTTCTGGCCAATATTCTCATGTTTTTCCAATCAAACATAAGTTAATTGATACATGCATCATATGCGATTTTAGATACATCTGTCTTTTCATCTCTAATCATTGTTTTATGTTTTTAATCATGTTTCAATGAGTCAGCTAGTTTCACTGACAAGTTTCTTTCATATCATATATTTATGATAGTATTTTTGAATTCCCAGATGATATCTAGGATATTTTACAATATTGTAAATATTTTTATTCGAACTTGATATGCTCAATTAGTCATATGTTCCATATTCTATTCTTGGCCCATTTAGACTGAAAGCTTTTATCACTAGGTGGCATGAAGGTAATCTTTTCGACTCAGGTGATTCTAGTCAATCATACGTATACGTAAAGTCAATGTTTTCACTGTTTGAAAAATGTAATGGAAATAAAAAAGATCACAAAAATTTATTAGTCATTTTTCTATTTTATTTTTTTCTTCCAAATCCATAAGTCTAACATATTTTCTTCTTTTCCACTTCTAGCTTTAGCATTCCCAGTCACTATATCTTCTCTTACATTTTGTCATTAAATTTTTTAACTTTCTTCTTCACTTGGTGAGTTATTGGAGCACAAACATATATTATAATAATGTCAAAGTATCTACAAAACATCAGTCAACCATTCACAAGAGTATATCTAATGATATAATATTGCAATATTTTTCCTGACAATAAAAAGCATTCCAATTCTTCTTTGGTGAGAATGGCCATATATATATTCATGTCTTCCAATAGTTAAACAGTTTATTAAATAAAAATTTATATACTGTTTATCATAAATTGCTATCTTTTGCTTTTCTTTTCAAAATATATCACTACAAGATTATCTAAACAAGTTCTTTTTCTAACTCTTTTATAACTACTGTATAAATTTTCTCCACCTTGTAAGCAGATTATCATTATTAGTAGTCTGCAATGAGAATAGGAGACTTCAGTGAATCAAATTATCTTCTCCAAACTTTTCTATCATCTATCAACATTTTTGTTCTTTTATTTTCTCCACAATTCCAACATATTTTTCATAATTCCCTTACCTTGACCTACATGCTCAATTCATTTTCTCTTTTTCCTTGCTTTTCTTAGTGAAGAATCATTCCTTCTCGTATTTTCTTAAATATTTCTATAATGCCAATTTTATTTTTCCTTTCATCATCTTCCAAACACATATGTCAAAAATCTCCAATATTTTCTTCACATTTCCTAATGTGATATACCATTTAACAAGCTTCTTTTTTAGCACTAATTTCAACGGATAATAAATAAATTTCCTACTCCTATTGAAAGTTATTTAATTATGTAATTCTTACTTAATTTCTGAATAATTATTTCCATTTTCAGTTATCTAATTTCCCAACATATCTAAAAACATTAATTTAATCATGCTTTAAGTCTTGACAATCTTATAGTAACTTTTTTATTACATTCATTTTCATTATAACTGCTATTACCATCAGTTAATCTGACCCAACAAACTCTTCAACCACCAATGCTAACTCTATGATTAGAGAAATACAACCACTATCTTAAAATCATCCGGACATTTATTTTTTCAGTAAGAAGACTTAAATCTAATAAATATATTCTGACATATATACAAATTTCCTTACAAAAAAAAAACCATCCACTTTTAATCTATGACTTTCTTTAATTAAAATGTCCAATCAAATAACCAATTTACTTTATTGAATACCTTTTCAAAATCAATGAAACAAATATTAACTTTGTTTCCTCTCCCCACATATTTTCAGCAAATATTACAACTGCATCTCTTGTATTTCTATCTTTTCTAAATCTAATAGATATAAACATGCTTCACGACTCATTATTAACAGCAGTCATAAATGAATATAACCATTCTAATTCCATAAAAAAAAAAAAACAATAGACAAACAAAAACATAAAGACTAAAATATTAAAAATGAATTACCTGTAAAATGATGAAACAAGCTAATAATAGCTTTTGTCAATTCTTATTTACCATGCTTTGTTTTTTTTTAATCATTTGGGATTATGTATTACTTTAAAATCATTCTCTTGAAAGAAGACATCATTCCAAGCAGTAGCTTGCTTATTATCTGAAGATTGAAATGCTAATCTGGCAACCAGTTGCAAATAGCACACATTAAAAATTTGACTTTTGGTTCTTTCCAACATAATATTTAAGTTTAATTATTTGTAAATGTGTTCAAATATAATATGCTAAAATAAATTTGTTATGGTAGGTATTAAGCAATAGCCAATGGGCAACTAATGTCTAGAAGGCATAAATCTTCATAGAAGCATTGATTTTTTTTTTTTTGGGAGGGGGGGCATATTTCTGGCATACTTTATAATGGCACCATCTACTTTCCTTGCAGTTTATTAAAGTAAACAACAACAACAGATGGTAAAATTCAGAATTAATTTCTGATTAATGGAAGAAACTCAATATAATCACAATGTCATACGACCATTGCTTAACAATTTATTTAAATAAATGATTTATTGAACTATCAAATAGTTTTAAAAATCAAAATGTCTATTTTATTTGCCTAATTTTTAATATAATATTTAATGCAGACAAGATTTTTATAGTTAATAAATGAGGAAGAATAAAACAATTCATTAGACGCAGTTAAGATTACTTAAATAAAATTGTAAGAATTATTACCAAATAATCGTAGTAAAAATTGTTCTAATTTTGCAATAAAAAGTTACCTGGAAGAAGCAAAGAAGCTTGTCACTTGGTAACCAAAACTACCATAGTAAGCATGCTCCATTATGGCCATAAGTTGAATAGCATTATACCCTACAAAAAAATAGATTATTAAGTGAGTGGTTAGGGCAGATGTTTGAATAAATAAATTGAACCAGTACAGTTCTTGTTCAATAACAAAAAATGTATTATGCATAGATGTAATGATTAATTTAACATGAACAATATAGAATCAATAAAATACAACAAAACAGATTAAAAAATTGAGAGAAATATGTAAAAATGGTATGCACTAAGAATACATCAGTCAAAATCAGTAATCAAAAATCTAAAAAGAATTTATTGAAATAAATAATGAATGATTAATAAGGTTAATCAGATAGAGACTGTATCAAAAAGATTAAACATTACCAGCTAATTATAATGGATACAACTTGCACCCTTTGAACAAAGGATTAAATGCAATCCCATGGTAATATGTACATAAAGTATTCTGTGAAAAAATGACAGGTGACCGATTCTTTCTAATTTGCCTGCAGCATCATTTCAAAATCAATGCATATGTTACATAACATTAAAGTTTGGCTATCTCCCACAAAAATTTTAAAGCATTTATGTGTCAGGATTATGAATTATGATGAAAAGTAGCAATATGTTTGTACCTTAATCCACAATGAAACAATGTGTTAACATTAAATTTTATTATAAAGTGGGAAAAATTGATTGCTAATGAAACATTTGAAATAATTCAAACTGTGTATGAGAGTGAAACCATGATTTTCAAAAATATTTTCAAGTGGTTTACAAGATTTCATGATAATACCCATGATCCAGACATGCTAGCATCGTAAATTTTTTGTTGTGAGCAGCTAAACTACGTAAGACATGCATTGATTCAGGGATGGGGCCACAGGCAGCTTGGAGAGGGAGGATCAATCACTTTCCTGACAAAAGCATACCACATTTCAAGATGAGTGGTCACTTCGATAACATTCCACTTTCTAATCAACTTGCTGCAATTTACTCATCGGCCTTTATTGAAAAAGTAGCATATATAATCCTTAGCAAGTTTAAACAATAGCAATGAGGCATAGAATGATTTCCATTTGAAAAATAAATTTATAGCAGACCCATTCAAATTTAAACTTGAACTTATCTTGTTTATTTTAAGATTGACTGCTAATTTAAATATTTAAAACTAGTTATTGGTTTGTGAAACGCATTAAAATGTACTGTTTACATAATTGATTAAAATTACCACTGATTTGCTTTGAGGTTGATTAGTAATTTATGAGAATGTTTTACTTATGAGTGGTTGATTTGCAGAAACTGATGGAAATGCTTTACTTAAGGATAATTATTGATTATCATAATTCATAGAATATAAGGCCGTTTGCTGGTCTGTGCAAAATGTTTTATTCAAAGGTGATTATTGATATACATAATATGTGAAATGTTTTATTTAAGACTGGTTACTGGTTTATGTAACTGACAGATGATTTTCATAACTCATTGGAATAAGAAGACTTTATTCAAAAATAAACATTGATTTGTGTGGTTCATTGGAATGTTTTATTTAAGAGTGAGCATTAGTATGCAAGCCCTGTGTGATTTAGTGCAGTAGTAATGTATTACATTTTTGGAGTGTAAAGTCCTCAAATCAACTCCAGTTCTGGTATTAAAACCCTCAAAGTTTTTGTGAAGTCCTGAGCAATAAAACCATTAGATTATTTTTCTTTTACTGGTATACAGAATTCGTTGAAATGCTTTATTTAAGACCGTTTATGTACCCTATTTAAAGCTGATGACTGATTTGCATGGCTCATTGGAATGTCTATTTAAGACTGTTTTCTGGTTCACAAAAGTGATAGGAATGTATCTTTCAAATTAACCCATTTTATTATTACATTGATTTTGAAATGATTAATAAGAGTCGCCCAATGAATGAATAATAGCCATTTCTCCTGCTGCACATAGGTATCATAACTTATTCAGGGCAAAATTATTACTAATTAAAAAGCATTTTGCTTTTTAAAAAAACAACACTGCATTGTTTTAAAAATCTGAATATTTGAACATATGTTGACTACTTTGTATGCAAGATGATCAAGTGCTCTACTAAAACATGAAGATCATAAACCGTAGCCTCATTCACTTGATGCTTTTTATATCTCGTGCTAATCAAGATCCACCCTATTGCTTGTCTCCACATACGAAATATATTTAATTACATAAAAAATTTGGAATTTTACTAGGGAGTTACTGTTAGTACTTGTTTTTAAATGACTAACAAACATCTCATTTTATATTTTAGACAGTTCTTTTTTGTTAAAATGAGTTTCAGTTCTTTGTTGATATTTTAATGAACCTTGTTGATTTCATTATCAATTTTAGTGATTTGTAAATATATTAATGATGACTCAATTGCAGATCACTATTAGAAATAGTGTTGGCGTTGCCTATATATAATAACATAATACCCTCCCAATAATGACATTTAATCAAATAGGTAACATTAAATATATCTGATGTGTTTTTAAACTTTATCAAAAAAAAACTGTACTTTGCAATAAGACATTATTCAATAAGCATAAAGTGATCTGTAAAATAAGATTCCACTGAAATACAAATAAAAATGAATAAAGACATGGTAAAAGCTTACCCAAATCAACAATCCTTGGAATGACATTGTCTTTAAAATGTGTATAGGTTGCTACTTTGCCTTCCCAAGAAGAAATACCCACATGGCATTCATATATACGAAATCCTGAAGGCTTTTGAGGATGTGGATATTTAAATTTATATACCTTTAAAAGAATACTTTACATTAGACACTTTATTGTTTGTTTAATAAATGCTATATTTATTCATCAAAATATTCAAATAGATATTTAAAAAAGGCAAAAAATATGAATAAATATTAGTCTACTGACCACTCAAAAGCATAAACAGAATAAAAGAGACAATAACCTTTGCGAAAACAATCAAAATGTTTACAGTTCATTTCAAAATATGCATCCCAATTTACCTATTTGTGTTTCTGATCACATGACTTTAGTGCATTCAGAATGGTCAATGATTGTTGCTATAAACTTCGGAATGATTAAGAATTTCTTAAATTTATGTAATTTTTAGTTGTTATCAAAGTGACGGTTTCTTTGTTATTTTTAATGTTTCAACAAAATATTGTGAAGAGTTGTTTTCATTATCCTGTGGAGTGATTAGAATTTGTGAAAGGATAACCATATAAATATTATAATGAATTACAAATCAATGGCAATTCCAAATAATATTTTAAAATTCACAAACGTAGAAACCAGTTGGATATTTCCATTTTGTGATAATATTTGTTTTCTTAAAATACTGTATTTTGTTTTGAAGACACTTAAAACAATACCATAAAGAGTCATAATTTGTTTTTAATCATGAGTTGAAGTCTAATTTCCAAATGAAGACATTAATTTCGCATGCTAATGCATCAAATTTGCATGACGATTGTTGGAAGGCCACTTAGACAAGAACCATTAGCATAGCATTAATTTTTTTTGTTTATAAACATATTTTTAGTGAAAATAGTTTATGCTACGTTGTAGTAATTGTGCTACATTCTCCAATTTGTGGTTTAATAAAGATAAAGTATTGATGTGGAAATTGTTTCATTCATTAATCATTATGGTCACATGAGAATAAAACTGCTCTTCAAAATTTTTCTAATCAGAAAATGTTATACGTGTTTATGATATCTTCCTTTATTGAATAGAAAATATTTATGTTGATTTTTAGAATATTTAAGTGTTCTATTTCAAACTCTTCATTCGAAGACCATTTTAAGTAATTTCTGTTAGTTTTTTTTTTTTATAGCTACTCTTTCAAGCGCTTCACATGCTTTTCATTTTATTTATTAATAACTTATAAATTATTTAAAACCTATGATATATTATTTAATTATTATCTCATTAGTTGTGTTCATTCTATTTCTCCTATATTTCTTAATTCTTGTTTCATTATTACTTCTAAAATAATTAAGATGCTATGTAAATGTCCATTTTCTAATGAAAAAAATTTTGTGCATTTATCTGGATTATACTTAAAGTCTTGAATAGACTCTTCAAAGTAATCAACTCTGAGGCAAATCCACTTCCTTCCAAACCTTAACAAATACTGGACAGAGTATATTATTAAACTGGCCCTTATTATACTCTATAGTATTCTTTTAATCATAGTGGATCTTTGATCACATTTTACTTGATCATGTACTTAGCATATCCAAATTAAGAATTGCCGAAAACTGTTACACATTAAAAAAAAACAATTATTCTATTTTAATCCATATGGATTGTGCCACCAACATGTAAATTAAAATGTTTTGTTTAGAAATTTTCATTGTGTTTAATTTTCTTTCTGTATAGCAGTGCATGTTATGCAGTAAATGGCACAGTCCTGTTGTATATACATTCATTGGAGAGATTTATTGATTTATCCCCTAAGTCAATGCATAGAAAATTGTAAATTATCTACAAAATTTACCAAGTAAACATGTATATGTTTAAAGGCAATATAAGTGTATAAAAAATATTCATTTGTAGAAATAGTTTTTTTGACTATTCAGCAATTCTACAACATCTGCGATTTATTCACAACTCAAAAAATATAAAATAAAAATAATTCATTTTCTGCATTTTATTTTCTTAATTCAGAATTCATAAAATATATAGATAATTTATATGTGTGTTATCCATATTGGTCAGCTACTATCAATGAATTTTAATGATTATGATGAGACATAAAAACAAATGAGATTATTATTTTCTAGAAAAACAGTCTGAAGATGTCTGCTGAAATATATTTAAGAATAACAGTGACTTTATAGCAAACAAAAAACACTAGTTGAAGTTCTATTATATTTTACTAATTTCATTCTTTCTATTCATTTCTCTATTTCTATTTATGCTTTTATTTACTAGTAACTAAGAAATATTTTTCATAGAAATTATCAATTATTGTTTTATTAAATGTTAATCCATCCAATACATTTCTTACTGCAATATTTTTCATGATTTTCTTATTCCAACTCTAATCAGTCTGATATCTAAACACATTATTTTTTATTAACTTTTTCATTAAATTGTTTATTATCACATACTAGTTTTTGTTAATATTGATTTTACCCTTTTTTGTATTTGTAATTCAAATTTGCATACATTTGTTCATCTGCCTTTTTTTAAATAAGTTTTTTTAAGCTCTTATTTTGGAAAAATTATGTAAAATAATTATATAAAATATTTTTCACATTTTAAATAATTTTTTAAATGACCATATAAACCACATATACATTAAAAATATAACGCAAATGGATCTTTTGGTTCATTTTTAACCATTTCAATACATTTTATTCTTCGAAAAACTTCAATATCTTGCTTAATATTAGTGATCCATTATTTTCTGACCTTCCAAAAAATCAAACAATATTTTTTCAAATATCGTTAAAGGCATTTTTATAAGTAAGCATTCTCAAGTTTACTATAAAATATTTCTGTAAAAAATCTATTACACTTCTTACATTTTGCAACCACAGTTCAATGGAAATGTGTCCTTTCTGTAGATTCAATGCCAATACATTGAATAACGTATCAATTCATTTTATAAACTTGTTATCATATTTTCAGAATAATACAGAACATCATTAAATTTTTCCAATGCCTTAAGTTGCATTAATCAGGGTTGAAATCTTATTTCCAAACAAATTTAGAATCAGCAGCTCTTGTTAATTGCAACATTGTTGTATCTCAATATTAAAGTCTATCTAAAATATGATGCCAAAGTTTCTGAAGATTTTTCTTTTATCATTAACTGATAAATTATCTGAGTTTTTTGAATATATATTTCTTAAATGAAATCCATTATACATTGAATTTAGAACATTAACAACATTCTGTAGATCAATTTTTAAAATAGCAAAAATAATGTAATCAGCAAAATATTACATATGGAGAAAAATTTAAAAGATGTTTATTCAGCTCATATGAAAAACTTTCAACATCAAACTTACATCCTAACTGATGCTATCCATAAACTGCTTCAAGGAATATCATCGTAAAAAAGAAGTTGAGGCACATCTTTTCAGTTCAATTACTTTAGATTTTGCATCATCAGTAATACTGCTTCTGTTTATACTATCATGAATAAACAACTACCATTTTTAATCACAAATCTTTTTGATTGGCTGAGCAAAATGCTTTGAGAAAATCAATAAAGAAATATACAAATCGTACTTTTATTCTGGAGTTATCTTACATTTTTCTGTCAACAAAAATTATATCTATAATGCTCACTCATTTATGACTAAAATCAATATATTTAATAAAATCATTAGAAGTAATCTGCAGTAATGGATAATAATATTTAACAATTATTATTGCAGTCTTTTTTCTCTTTATTTTATAAATTGTACAAATAAATGCTTCATTATGATCAGGTGATACAGTTTCATCATCAGTCCATATGTTCTTTAAAAAAAATCCCAATAATCTTGAAAACTAACCTATCTGCATTATACTTTAGAACTTGTCAAAGGACCCTATAAAAATGATCAAAATTCTCCCTCCATCAGAATGAAATATTATTCTTAAATAAAAAAGTGCTACCCAATGGTCTGAGAGAAGATTGTTTTTTTATGCCCATTTGCTACTTTCAGCAATTTTTAAAAAAATAATTTACGATTATCACAACCAGAATATGAATGCAACTTCCTTGCAGCCAGAATCCATCAAATATTTTTAAGACCATTCATCAACCACTTTTAAATCTCTGAAATAACTATGAAATTCCATACTCATTTCAATGTTTAGATGAATAAAGAACACCATAAGTTTCCCTCTAACCAAAATGCTAATAATACCATTATTATCACAGAATCAAACAGTATTTTTCTTTTTCAATGAACGAGAGTAGACTTACTTATACCCACAATACCCTCCTTAAGAGAATTCTGTGTATTAATAGCATAAACAAATCTGAAAATCCAAAAATTGCAAATAAAAGTTGTTAAAATTTAGGATGAATAGTTAATGATTTTAATGAATGAGCATCAACTTTTCTGCCACTATATTTTGAATAAAAACTGTTGTTTTTATTTTGGGTGTATTAATACATTATTTATCCATTAATCTGCACATCTAAGCATTGGTGTCTGTAATATGCCAGAGTAGAGATAACCATGTGTTAGCAAAAACAATAAACTATTTGAGTTCTTAGAGTTGATAACATTTCTTCCAATTTATTATTTATTTAGCATATGGATCGTTTAGATAGCTTAACTATTAATAAAATATCAGGTGATAGAATCACTACTGATTTTGTTGTTTAATTTTGCCGTTAAAAATTCAACAGTCATTAATTATGCAGCTCATGTTTGTGTCTGTCCATATCTAAATAAGTCAATGGCGATTAAATTCCATTTATAAGTTAGATGAGAGTAGTGATCATGAGATTGCCTGAATCTGTTGAGTTTGTTTGAAACCGCATAAAAAGCCCAATATCGTGGTATAATTCTTATCTGTAGATTCTTGGTTGAACATCCAGAAAGAACATCTTGATTTGAGACAAGTCATAGGCAGTGAAACTGTATCTTGAATTATTATCAAATCAAATCTATTTGTTATTTTTATATATTTTACCTGATGCAAAATTTCCCTCCTGCAAAGAGTACATTTGAATGCGCCAGTGATATTTCTCATGATTGTCCAAGAATTTTAGGTCATAATTTAGAGTTCATATCAATAGGGTCATTAAAATATCCAAGATTAAAAATTCAGTTTTTAATCAGTATTGATGCAAGAACACTACCCAAGAAAATAAAAAAAATTTTCTGAACTTTCTGAATTGAATGTTGGAGAATGAGCACTGATAGAAGGACCAAAGTGCAAATCAATTTTAAATATCATTATTCTTTTATTGATACATTTAGGAATTTCAAGACTAGAAAATAATTTGACTTCACAGAATTATGCAGGCTCCTTTCATTTAATGTATTGCCCTGCAAAAATTTTTTTTAGTCCGTTACTTGTTAAATTAAACTCCTTTTCCTAAATAACAAGTTTCACTATTTTAAACTTTGATATAGCTTGAAAAATCAACACTATGCAAATTTCTTATATTCCAAGCATTTATACAACCTTCTATTTTACCACAATTACTATATTTCATATTTAAATGAGAAATTCACCAGAAGGCAGTGAGATACAACAAAGAGAGAGAGAATGAGTATAAAGATAAGAAGGGAAGACTATTTACATTGGTAACAATACCTAGCTTCTATCGAACAAACATTGTATCCAATAAGGTAGCAAAAGATATTCTTAATAAGATAGTGTTCATTGACTGTTCATAGCTATCTCCATATTAAGAAAACCATGGTTCATCAGTAGTTGGGGTTTATTTATTAATAATACATTATATAATATTACTATAAAAAATCATTTTAAAATAACTATTTTCACTAACTTACTTGATTTTCTGGAGGATTCCAAAAAATGGCATCATATTTTGGAGCACTACCTGTTCTTAGAACATATTTCGCCCATGGAGATATTCTCTCTACCACTTCTCCAGTGGCAGTATGAATGAGCAACTAATAAAGAGATTAAAAAACATCGTGTAAATTGTACAAAAATTAATAAGATTACCTATTATCTATAAAAATATATTGTACTGACTTTAACAATACTAAGATGTTTTATGGGTGAGCTGCCATCATTAGCCGGTGGAAGATAAAGTTTCCATTTGCCAAAATCCAATTTTGTAAATGGGTGAGAAGTTTTGTTCCATTGATCTGAAATATATATATAAATAAACTTATTATAAGACAAAAATTAAACACACTTTTTTTGTAATTTAATACAGCAAAGCATATTACTTACTAAAATCACCCCAGAGATAAACAGCTTGAGCGCCAGGTGCCCATTCTTGACAGAGTACGCCACCATCTGGCTGAGGATTCAAACCAAACTGTTTATAGCTTAGGCTAAACTTATCAAAACTATCTTCACTTTGTTTAATAGCTTTAACCTTATCCTGATACCAACCATATCTATAAAGAACAAAACATTCAATAATTAACACTGAAATGATTATGTCTCAATAAGAAAATGGAATTCCACATATCAGATAAAAGAAAATTCTATACTGGACTATCATGATTAATTTGCCTTCTTTAATGCAGGAAATACTGCTGCCTCAAAGAAAACCACATACTTATTTGTAACACTGCAAGTATTCCATGTAGAGTGACACTAAGGTTCCTATTTTCTAAAGCAGTCTGATATAAGCAAGTCATGTGACACTTGATTGCGATAAAACCATCCCATATAAAAATGCAAGTTTTCTTACTATTGTAATAATTATGCAAAAAGCCAATTCTACTTTTTATTCCAAAAAGCTTATTATAATATTGTTTAACAACTAACAATAATTTATTCAGGTTTCTTGTGAAGAAATAAATTATTTAAGAGACTCTGTTATTACTTTCCCACTTTAGATATTTTTCACTGCCACTTACTATACTGATTATAGATTTCCTTTATATATAGTCATTTTTTTTTCTACGAATAGTCACTTAATTTTCTCTTATTTTGTTTACTAATATTAAAAATCAAGATTTATCATTTTCCGTAATAAATTTCTTGTTTAACATCTTTAGTTTTATATTCCACAAGTTCTTCTGTGTACTTTTCTGTATTCCTATTAAATAGTTAAAACGAGATTAATAAGCACAATGGCAATTAAAAGAACGAATCAACTACATCAATCAAATATCTTGAATTTAATTCACATTCACTAATACTAGGATAAAAATGACTGACTTATTGCTTGGAAATCGATAAAAAGTTCAATCATTGGAAGGATGGAACAAAGCCATAATCCATGAACTTTGAGCTCCAGAATCAGTCACTGTATTAAATTATGCTGAGGACTCATTTTCAGAAAGCAAGAGATGCTTCTTAAAAGAGAACTGATTCAATCTTAAACATATACAACATAAGAAATCTGAACTTTCTTCAATAGTTATTAATAACCATATTCTAATATCATTTTAAACATCATTAATATTATTAGGGCCATTTATAATGAGTACAGACATCCTAACTACAAAAAAGAAAAAGAACACCAACTTAAAAAAAAAATTATATAAACAATAGAAACCAATCAATGGGCCACAAATATGGGAACATAAATCATTCATTGGTTTTTAATGTTTGATATCTTGCTGTCTTTTAACCTCTTCTGCAGATTTTTCTTTCTGAAATTATCACTCTCCTTTGCACTTGTTATTATCGTTAGCCACCATTCACAAATGAATATGGCTATTCTGACTCCGAAACAAACAAAAAAAAAGACTTAAACATAAAAACTATCTAACATGAGTTTTGTTATTATTATACAAACCAGTCTACTTTTATCTAATGACATTCTTTACACTGCTTACTTAACATTTTGTGACGTTATTCTTTAACTCTTATTCAGCAAACATTCTTTAAAAAAGATTTCAATATCCTGCCTAACTGCAGACTTGCAATGTATATCATCAGCCTTATCCCTCCCAATGAAAGTAACCAATATTATACTTCTTTAAATATTTTTGAAATGATCTTTATAATGTAAAGAGTTCTATTTCTCCGTTAAATCCATGCACAAGTTTATCATAATATACTTTTTTTCGAAAATATGTAACTATTCATTTGCATCATGTACACAATCCAATGAACATGTCTTACATCGAGGCTAAACTCTCCATATAGTAGCGCTACCAGTGCAAGCCAGAGTAATCAATGGATGCAAAAAGGTTTGTGCATAAAATCCCTATCTAGTGCCTACTCATCAATTATCCCCAGACTAGTTTCCAGCTTGTGGTTTTCATCAGTGAGGAGCCTTGGATCTGAGAGCACTGCACCTAGATCTTAGGATCTAATGCAACCCTCCAGCAGATACAAGGCTCCCTCACTGATGAAAGCCACAAGCTGGAAACTAGTCTGGGGATATTGGATGAATTGGCACTAGATAGGAATTTTATGTACAAACCTTCTTGCATCCATTGATTGCTCTGGCTTGCACTGGTAGCGCTAATGTGTAGAGAGTTTAGCCTCTGTGTAAACAGCTTGTGTCATGTGATGTTTAGTAGTTTTAACATGTAGTCTTACAATAATAGAATCAATATTGTAATTATCGACTAAGCTGACCAATATTTCAATTAGACTTATAAGTTTATCATCAGAATTTCTGAATATTATGAAGTATACTTAAATATTTTTCTCCATTGTCTTATATTGCTTCATTAAAAAGTATCTATGTCTTGATTCCATACGATAAATTTAGCAGAAAAACAGCCCTACATAAAATTTAATTTTATTCCAGTATTTATATCACTATGACAATTCACATTCATTCTACCTTTAAAAGCTATTAAATAGATTACACTTAAATCAGGAAAAATGTTTAGTAGATCAACCTTTGAACTAGCAAGTCACTGTAACTCTAAAAGAAAAAAAGAGGAAGTTTTTATATTTCAAATTAAAAATATTTCTATCAAGTTTATATTGCATCTTAATAATGCTTCATGAAGTTATCTATAAATTATTCCAAAGATAGTATATATATATCTGTTTAATATCAATTTCTAATTCAAATGCTGTTTTTCCTCACTAACAATAACTGCTCCATCTCATATCATCACGCATAAGCTGGAAAATAGGAATAAACTTTGATGGACCATCTATTAATTTAAAAACATAAACTTTTTTAGTCAGCTAAATAACTTCATTTAATTGATAGAAGCAATATTCAGATTTTACATGCATTTGCATGATAACAAAATCCATATTTATGGTGCTACTTCTTTTCTAAAAGAATAAGTCTCTGCTGTTCGTATATTCAATAAAATCTTTGAAATTTTTTTTTGCTGTAATGAATAATAATATTCCATAATTGATGTAATCCTTTCTATCTCTTTATTTTACAAATGAAAACAATATAAGCATCTTTAAGATATAGTTCTAATAGTGAAGGATAAAAGGAATCTCCAGTATACGTTCAATAGAATGAGGATTAATGTGGATAAAAAAATCAATGTCTCATGGATGGGAAAAAATGTAAGAGAAATACAAGCAAAACTTGAGGATAAGGTGATTCAATAGATAAATGGATTTAAATATCTGGGAAGTTAGTTAAGTGAAAATTAAAGTGATAGTGATGTAAAAGGTCAAGTACTATGTGTGGAATGTAGGCTTTATAGTTGAGAGACATAAATACTGAATATGAAAATAGAATAAAAAGAAGTCTTTGAGATGTGAGTATGGAGAAGATTGAGAGGATTATTTAAGTGGATAGTGGTAAATGGGAAAGTTTTGATGAGATTGGATGACTAGAGAAATTGGATGTACAACAACTGGATCAGACATATATTAAGAAGACAGAATTGTTTATTGAGAAATGTTTGGGGGAAAATAAAAGATGGTAATACAAGAGATGGAGAATGACATTAAATGCACTAATTGGAATTAAAAATTCAGGCATTGAAAAGAACAGAATGGATAAATTATTCTTTAGATATGTCCATAGGATAGAACAGTCTAATAATATGATCAGATTACAAAGGGGGGTTAATTTTAACAAAATATCTCTGTTCAAATGTAAATGAGCGGAAGAATAAATATAATGAAAATAGCCATTATTTAAAATGTTATCAAAATAATCTCTCCAATCTGTTTGAAATATCATTGATATATTTTTACTAAATATTTTTCAGATTCACTTCATTTTTAAAGCATCAAAAAAAGATTTAGGATAATAATAATCAACTGACTATCCGCTTTGCTATTCAATCTATTAATTATTTTTAAACCTGTTTCTGACTGCAAATGTTTATGAAGCTCCCTATTCATTTTATTATTTTGTCAAGTATTATAATGTCATATGATTCCTCTAATCAAATCACAATAATATAAACTTATCAGAGAACCAGTCAGAATTCTATTTCAGTGAACTCAAGAACTTACTGAAATTCACAATACAATTTTTTAAAAAAAAATTATACCTAGGGTAATATAATAATTGAAAATTCAAATTTCTGATTTGCATTTTACAGCTGTTTTATAAAACTCGGCTTGAGCAGGAGCTACTTTTAAAGAATGGATATTAAATTTCAAATTATTCCTAAAATACATGTATACTTTAGAACAATTTCTAATTTTTTCATGTAGTATGGTAGCCACAGTAAAAAATGGATTACAGAAGATGATTAAAGCTGATATTTCTTTAAATTTATTTATCAATAAGTCAAGCGTTGGTGGCCGAGTGGTCAGCATAGCTGCCTTACAAGCAGTTATCTCGGGTTCGCGCCCTCGTTTCCTGGCCAATGCTTTGACACATGAAAAAAAAAGTTTGTTATAGAATATACTTTTTTCATGCAACTCATTTTAACTTCGGAATACATTAATCTTCAATCGGTTCAACAATTTACACCTATAAATGAACATGCAATGATAACTTTTCTTATATTCTGACCTTTAGCTATAATATGATCCATAAAATGCCATTAATTTGATTGTGGATGCATTCAAATTTCTTTAGAGCAATTTTTTTGTTCAAACAAAGAATATATGGCAGACAATTCACACAATATGTAAAAATTCAATAGGATACTTTTGACTTCACAGAATCATTACTATTATATTTGATAACTTTAATCCCTGAACTATAGTTTCTATCAATATGTGAATTACAGTATACAAAAAGAAAAAAAAAACCTTTTTTATTGACAATATCCAATAAAGACTAAAAGCTTTTTTTCTATAAACTTTGATTCTAATATCACAGGACAAGCACTGATAAAGTAAGTACCATTATTACAAACCAGTCTTTAATTTCATTAGTTTTTCATCGACACATTTAGAAATTCCAAGAATATAAGCTTCTGAGTTACACTCACTGTGAATTCAGCATGATGTCATCTCAAATAAACCAACTTCAAGAACATTTTATAGCCATTTAACTGCTTAGTTAAACTTTCTATTCTTCAAGAAATATAATAACTACTTTTTCTTATTGCATTGCAAATGTATACCATATAATAGGAAATCATCCATGCACTTTACTACTGTTACACAATGCTTTATTTAACACCCTTTTTTACAGTTTACTGCTGAATTTAGCAGTTGAAATTAGTAGATATAAAACGTTCTGAAGAAGATTGCTGGGGCAATCAAAACTGCAAACTAGAAAATAAGGTGGTAAATAAAGCATTGTGTAACAGTAGTAAAGTGCATGGATGATTTAGTATTATATGTTAAACTTTCTTTCTTCACAAGATGAATAACACTATGAGAAATTATATTAGTCTTAAATCTTAATAAGTGCTTAGCTACAACACTAATAATAATTATGTATTATAATTAATATATAAAATATAGCAACTAAAATTTTCCATTTTAAATGCTAGACTACCGCAGGATAGAGCCACCATTCATATGGCAATAAGATAAACTAAATGAAAAAATAATAAATGTTTTACATATTTCATAAAATAAATATATATTTATAAAATAAATATATATTTCCGTTACAATATATTTATAAAATAAAAATGAAAATTACATACTTAGCAATCAAATCAATACATTCAGTCATAAGCATTCCATAAAAAAATAAATTAGCAATGAAGTTGCATTTGTCCTCAGAAGCTCGTTTCATTTTTTATGAAATGCTTGTGATGGTCAAAACTATCATGTAAGTTTGAAATCATGGTGCATTGATTTGATTGTTAAATATATTTTATTTAGTGTTTGATTTTTTTATAAATGTATGAAACATATCATTTTTTCATTTGCAAAATTTGTATTTTGTTACTACTTGTATAATATGAACCAGCAGAAAACAGCATTAATTTTATATATATCTCTTTAAGCAATCACATTGAAATAAATTAATAAAGTTAAAAAAATTAACGTCACGTTCTGGATAATTTTCCCCAGCAGATCCAGGAATCAGTCGGGCTAGCAGAAAATAATAATCAAAATAGTTTCGTTTTTCTATGGTCCTACCTCATATATTCACTAAAAACATGATACTCAAGCAACAGCTAAATGTTTAAACTTATTTTGATAATGATGGTCAAAATAAAAAAGCATTATAACTTTACAAGGTTTGAATAAAGTTTTCAGAGAATTTTACGAGGTCATCATTGATCATGTGATCTGGAGAATTGCAAGATAATTATTTCATTCTTCAGTAAGAACTATATTAATTTGATCCGTAATTTCTACATTCAGGTTCAATCATTATTTAATTAATCCTGATGACTGTACCGAAGAATAAGTTCTCAGCGTATGTTGAATGAATTGAGAAATCTACTAATCTGCAATGCTATTATTTTGTTAAACACATTCAAAATATAATAATAACAACAATGATTTCCCATCCTGCCAGTTTTGTAATTACAATGGCAAAGGCATAGGGTTGAACTTCTTCTTATGATGGCAGATCAATTCTGACTTTATCATTTTAAAAATAATTTAAATGCTATAATTTAAATACGTAATTTAAACCACTAAACATCACATGATTTTATGCGCACACCTTCTGGCATCCATTGATTACTCTGGCTTGCACTGAGTGGCACTACTGTATGGATAGTTTTGCCTGTTTAAATATGTAATTTGTTATGATGTAACTAATATATAAAATATTTAATAAGTTTTATTTTAAATTAATACTTTTCAAAAAGAACACATAAATATAAAAGCTACAAAGATCCAAGATATATGTAAAATATTTAAAATTAACTACAATTAAAATTGGATAGTTTGATATATATAACAAAAATAAAATTTGAATTATTTTTGTAATTTTTAATGTATATTAACAATTTGTTTTGTATATTTAATTTTATTATAATATTTATATGTAGTGTATGTCACAGTTCTGAAGAAAACACGGACAGTCAAAATTGTCAGCTATTTTTGGAAGTTTATAATAAATAAAAAAATTGCATTTACATTGTATTAGATGCATAGAAGAATGTGTTGTATTGTTTATATTAGTAAAAAAAAAATAAAAATGAACCAACAATTTATTTTCTTTACATTTCCTAATATATTCAACTTATGCAGACAAACAAAATAAGCAAAGGTGCAATTTAGCTAATTACTTTTGAAATGTCATTAAACACATTTCTCTAAACAAGTTCATATTTAAAGATAGTTATGTGAGGCTACGTCACTGTTTCTCTTATGAGGTACTGATGGAGAGGCCTTTATTCTGCAATGGGTCATAATGACTTTTATTTTATGAGGTAAAAACCCAAATTTTCAAATTTTATATATATAATTAGTTAAAAATATTTATGAAAGTATAAAACTTTGTAATTTCTCTCACAATATGAATAACATCAAATGATCACCATGTCTTATGCTTAGCTTGCAGTGAGTGGCAATACCTATAGTGAGTTTTGCCTGTTTTAATAACAGTTAAGAGCAAGCATAAGAAATGGTGATCATGTGATGTTTATTGGCTTAAAACCAATCTTGCCTAATAGGAAAGTGGTGGCTATGGTTATTAAAGAACCAAAAACACCAAAATGTATAGGTACTGAACTGAGTTCAGACCTATAGGACTATATAGGCTAATGAGCTTGGATTGAAAATATTAAAGTGTTTTCAATTTAAGACTCAGTTTTGTAGGTGAGATAAAAGGTGTCTGCTGGAGGGTTGCATTAGATCCTAAGATCCAGGTGCAGTGCTCTCAGATCCAAGGCTCCTCAATGATGAAGGCCACAAGCCAGAATATTGGATGAGTAGGCACTAGATGAGGATTTTATGCACAAGCCTTCTGGCATCCATTGATTACTCTAGCTTGCAGTAAGTGGCAATACGTATAGTGAGTTTTGCCTGTTTTAATATGAATAACAGTTGCATATTTGTGAAATATAAAAATTGTAAAATTAAGTTTACCTTACATTTTAAAAATATTTTTATTTAACTTATTAAAATGCATAAGTCTCAGATATTGAGCCTCTGGTTCTGAATATAGAATATAACCTGCCACTTACAATATATATGTTTGATGTATTTTTGCCGTTCAATCATGGTTCCAACTATTTGCATAGAATAAAAAAAATAACCGTGTCCCATAATACAAGTGTAGCAAAATAATTGTCAGAAATGGCAAATATACAGATAGAACTAATAAGAATAACGTAGGAAAAGGCCAGTCGTGATGAAATGCTTGCTAATTTTTTTTTTTAATTGGAATTGAAAAATTTATAAAAATTGTGCAGTTTTTTTTTCCGATGGTCTGCTTTGTGTCAAAATACATTAAGACTGCAGCAACGTGTTAAAATAATTAAGATAGGTAAAATATTTGACAATAGTTCTAAGAATGTCTTAATTACTATGAAAAAATATTGTACAGCAATAATAAAATTATATTTTAATCCAATGTTTTGTGAAGTATTAATCATGATATAATATTCAAACTTAAGAATTAAAAAGAGTTACGATTTAAAATATATATATAGTTTCAAAGTTCTTATTTAAAAAAAAAAAAAAGACAAATTAGATACGATTAAAAAAATTCTGCCAAAATTCTAATCGATGGCACTAATATTATATAACGAATACATACATACACAAAGCTCAATAATGTATTATCTGCTTACAAGTTGAAAATTAATTGACAAAACCGTACTGCTTATTTACAAATCATTAAGCATTTATTAATAAATAATAATAATAATGCAAGCAGTATAGGACATTCTCATACTGAATAAAAAGCGTGACAACCGGTGCGCTTTCGCAGCTACAAAATGCCCATGTTCAAATTCATAATACCATTACTCAATAAATATATACTATCTTTTATTAAAAACTAATAAAATTTCACTTAAAAAACGAAATCTTAACCTTCGCTTTATTTCTCGTTGAAAATTAGAAAGATATGGATCAAGAGCTAATAAATCGTTTAAATTAGGAACTGTTACACAATCAGGATCTACGGCCGCCATTACGCTACTTGTAGTTGCGGGAACTTCCATTAGGTGGTGAAGATCGAAAGTCAACTTTTATATAGAAAAGATAATTTTTCAAAAAAAATAAAAGATATCTTTCTTTTTTTAAACAATGCTGCTATTTCAGAGAGAGGGGACTACAGATAAAATTATTATGTTAACCAAAATATATTATTTGCATTAAATGATATATATATTTTCGGAAAGTCGGATTTTATAAAATATTGTTAAATTCAAAATACAGTAACAATACTTCCTCGAAGCCTATTATTTATTAACTATAATTATTCAAAATAATAATTTGATTTTATATAATACAAAAAATTAAATATATCTCACTATATAACTGCATGTGGGCGTTGAGAGTAACCATAGCGGACTAACAAACTGCGTCAACTTTAGCAGACGCTTTTTAAAGATAATAAAATTATTTTTCTTAGCAAGCACAACATGCAGAATTTATATGTTGTCCTTCTTTTTTTGTTAATAGGTAGTAGATATTCTAACATCGAAGCAGATACCAATCATTATTATAGACACGACGCTAAATATCCTGAAGCAGCTTATGAAAATTACTGTTACCGAGGACACGATGAGGAAACATATCGCCCAGAAAAACAGTGCTATAATACTGACAAAATGTATGAATATATTTAGTAAATATATAGTTTGGTTTTATTGTTTTTACTACAATATTAGCGTAAGTTTTACTGAGTGATTATCACTATTTAAGTTTAACCGTGCGTTGATTTATTTTGATTGTTTTTTCCAGTTCATAGACATTTTAATTCTAGAATGCTTCCAAAAATTAATCAATAAGATTCACTAGAACAAAATATTTTTATTTATCTCTCTATATAATAAGCATGCACAAATTATCTGAGAACACAACATGACGTAGATTTTACTGCCTATTTTTAACGTGAGCGTTTAAAATAATAACTTTATTGTATTTCATAGCCATCTATTGTAAATTTGAATAGTCATTGGATAATAGGTGATAATGCTATTATATCATTTCCCTAGATTGTTTTCTGATTTGTGCCTTCTTCATTAAAGAGATTCAACTTATTCACTGATAAAGCCAAAATCCGGAAATTAATTTTTAGAAATGGATATGATAGTACTACCATCTAGCATCCATTGATTACTCAACTTTTGGATAAATGGCTGGAAAAGAGTGAAGAAAACTGCTTCTGCAAGTGTAAAAATTATATCATGATACTACCTCAGTGGTTAGGACGATCTCATTGTTTGAAGATTCTGACGATTTTTCAGATAGTTAAAAATTTCCAAGAAACTTTAGAATTTTAGCTGACCCACCTGTAACTGAATTTACTCGATGTTCAATATTTTGCAGACAAATGAATATGTCATTTTAAACTGTTGTCTCGATATTTATAGGGTGGTCTAGATAAAGTAGAAATTATTTATTCACCTACTTTTTTAAATATTTGTGAAATCTTAGAGACTGCATTAATATGTATATGTGTGTATATATATATAACTCTTATCTACTTCTTTCTTCCTCTATAATTTGCTTTTTATATTTTAACATAAACTTCATTAACACTCCTTTAAAACTTTAAGCAAACAATCTTTATTTATAACAGTTTCGACTGTCCTAGCAGTCTTTTTCAGATCTAGAACAAAAAATTATATAAATAAAGATATAAAGAACAAGAATTTTGGTTGTATTGATGTAATATTTGTATAATTTTTTGTTGTAGATCTGAAGAAGACTGCTAGGACAGTCAAAACTGTTATAAATAAAGATTGTTTGCTTAAAGTGTTAAAGGAGTGTTAATGAAATTTATATTATATATATAAAAGTAATTTTAAAGTATACCTGCCATGATTTTCAACACCATAGATAATTACAGCAAATGAAAATAAAAAAAGATATCTTGAACATCTTATGAGTATATTGTAATTATTATATTGTAATAATAGGAATGTATGTTTACTCATTCAAAAATTTTACAAAAGCAAAAGTGAGAAAGTTTCAAATTTAAATTAATGTTGCAACTTTAAGTAATAATGATTTCATTAATCTTCTAAATACTTCCAAGTGCAACAGATAAATCTATAATGTGTAATGCTAAGGAGACAAATTTATTGCAATAGAAATACAACTAACTAAATTATATAAATATCTTTTTAATTAGTTGCATTTCTACTTATAAATATAGGGGATTTGAACTCAGTTTCAGACTTCCAAGCACCCTTCAACAATCCACACTATCTCATACAACTGATACACATGACCACACATATTTAAAAAAGGAAAATAATATACCAATTTTGTGCTAAACCAGCAATCATCAATTGGTCCAGATTATCATCTCTCCATCACACAACACTTGATTATTCATTCATCCAACAGATGAGTGCTGGTTTAGCACGAATATGTATATTGGTGATTATTTATCTTTTCTACATGTGTGTAGTCATGTGTATCTGTTGTATGAGATAGTGTGGATAGTTGAAGGGTGCTTGAAAGTCTGAGTTCAAATCCCCTATATTTACAATTAAGCTCCAGGTTTGTGAAGAGTGCCTGGTTTTTAAATATTTCTACTTATAATAAATCTCTTTGCATTTTGTCTGTCTATATACATATTATATTGAATATTTTCACAATTATTTGATGAAAATAAAGTAATAAATAATTCTAAAATCAATTTTAATAAATCAACTTATTGTAAAACAGAAGAAAGTAAAAACGTTTTGTTATTCCATGTATTTTGAATAGTCAATCATCAAATTATATGAATGATTATTCTTTAATTCACACCTGATCTTGTTTATTATTTAAGGTATAACTGTTCTTCATTAAAACCATAGCTTTGCCAAGCATGAATATAATGTTTAAATACAAGTATAGTATATATATGTAAAGTAGATGTATTAGAGATTCCAAACTCCCTTTAGTCATCCAGTTTATCATATACAATCAATACACATGACCACATACATGTGAGAAAGATAAATAATCACCAATATATGTATTTCATGTAGAACCAGCACTCATCAGTTGGTTGGATCATCATCTGCAACACACATATATAATTAGTGCTCAGTTTATATTAAGATATCAAATATTCAAACTTTAAGGAAAAGGCTTGAGTCTTCTCAACTCTCCAACTCTTCAGCCATCCGTATCATTGAAAATCTGATGATTGCATGTTCAAAGCCCTTGTTTTGCCAATTTTTAGTGTCATACCCATGTTGACCATAAATCATTCTGACCCCTCATATTTAAGCATTACATATTCAGTCTGTATTCTGCCCATCCCTCTTCTGTATATTTAAATGGGTTTAAGGTCCTACATATGAGGGATCAGAATGACTTATGGTCAACATAGGTATGATACTAAAAATTGGCAAAACAAGGGCTTTGAACATGTTATCAGATTTTCAATGATATGGATGACTGAAGAGTTGGAGAGTGGAGAAGATTAAAATCTGCCCATTAAAGTTAAAAAATTTGCTATCTTAATATAAAATGAGCACTGATTATATATGTATGTGTGTGGCAGATGATGATTTAGACCAACGGATTAGTGCTGGTTCCGCATGCAATACATATATATATTGGAGATCATTTATTTTTCTCACATGTATGTGGTCGTGTGTATTGATTGTGTGATAAACTGAATGACTAGAGGGATCTTAGAAGTCTGACATCATTAAAAGAATTGTACACTGAAATGTGAAATATATCTGGGCTGAACATATTATTATAAAAAATGATAATTGCTGGAAAAATTGAAGTCTTAAAAAGAATGTCAAGAGATTATAAAAGATCTAAGGAAAGACCTCATGTGAGTTGGATGAATGAATAATCAAATGTTGGTATGATGGGGAGAAACTCTTGATCACAAAACTAATTAAATTGCAGAGATTTCATTCTTCAATAAATAAATAGTAATTGATGGTGGTTATATACCTATGTATATATTATGTGTAGCATATGAAAAAGGTTTGTTTCCTAATCTTTTTTAATATTTATATTATTATTCTCTTATTATGCTTGTTGAACGATTATTTTTTTATTCTAAATTTAAAAAAAAATACTTATTATTTTTTATGAGTATTATTTAATCTCAAAATGTTATATAAAGAAATCATTAAAATGGAATCTAAATATTGTATTGAGTCATGTTAACAAAAAATAATAATGATCAAATATCATATTTTGCTCATACTATTCTGGTGCCTAATTACCCCCATCTTCATTAAAAACATGCGAATTCCCACAGCTTCTTAATAAAATATTATGCCAATCAATAATAAAATAAAAATAACAAAGCAGAAATAAAATAAATCATATTATCAGTTATATATGAACTTACTTATAATATTTCAATAGAAAACTTTGTGATTATAATTGGAAAATTTAAATCCTCTTAAATGAGATAGTCTGCTAATAGATTTCATTTTGTAATTTGAAGCCAAATAAAAACTTTCTTACCAAAGACTGTGACAATAATCTTAAGAAATAGAATAATAAAAAATTGTTTATGTTTAATGTATATTTCTGGTGTAAGGGATGATTTAGAATTAGTTAAGAAAATTATCTGATAATATGATAGGATTCAATCTATTACTACTCCAGTGACCAATTATGGATCAGAGTGAGAAAGACATCATCGGTGGGGATCAGAGGTGCTTCTGGTGTTTCATTTTGCAAGACAAGTATAAAATAAAAGAACTCGGGAATAGTAAACTCAGGACAAAAATTTCTGATAATTTCCCCAAAATACTTGCTTTCTTCTAAAGATCTAAAAGCAGCTTAGAAAATGCTGATTGTACCATGATTCTGTTGCCCTTCCCATGATTCTGTTGCCCTTCCCATGATTCTGTTGCCCTTCCCAGTTAATAATATATATTTGCTTCCAATTATACTATGTAATTCGTTTTTATTTAGATATTTTGATGGTATTTGTTATATTTATAAGAGTCTGTGTCAAATACATATGTAGGAAGTAACCAAAATAGTTATAAAATAAAATGCATGGATTCGAGTCGAGCCAGTATTTTTAGTACTAATATAAATGGAAATGAATGAGGGCATAACAAAAAAAGAAAATACTCATAGACTAGATAATTTCTTGATTAAATACTAAGGATTATGAATGAATTTGAAGTACCATTTTATTGATTCACTATGAAAAAGAAAGTTAGTGCTATATTTTGTGCAGAAATTTGAAGAAGCCCTACAGTGAGATATCAATATAAAATATACAATTGTCTCTATTAAAGCCCTTTTTGTAATAATCTACTAGCAATTACTCAAAAACCTTTTTTATTAATGTTCAAATAACACCATCTTATTCTTCAATCTAATATGCTCTAAGTTAAATACCAAATGGATATGCTTTTAAGCAATGATAGATAAGAGACGATAAAACATCTACCATAACAGTGCAAATAAGGCTGAGTTTTTGTTTGAAGTGTAATAATAAGCAAATATTGAAAACAATGAATAAAAAATATTACGAATATTGGAAAGATGTATAAAGAAATTTAATAAATTCATAAAGAGAACCATAGTAAGAAATGAGATGCAGACTTAACAAAAGAAATAGTAATGCATTCTGAATATAAAATGCATGATACAAAAGAAAGCTGAATATATTAAAATAAAACAAGAAAAGCATTAAAAATAATTTTTTGTCTTAATAAAAATTGTAATCATATGAATTATTATTATTATTATTATTATCATCATCATCATTATTATTATTATCATCATCAGCATCATCATCATCATCATTTAGCTTTATCATTGTTACAACTTGTTTTTTTGTAGCATAAAGCATCATGGAACAGTTTATATCAGTGTTATTGCTTGTGGCTGGTTTGCTTCTCATCAAAGTATGGTAACAATGAAGTCTATTGCAATGTTTAGTAAAGCTAAAATCCATTTTTTGATTGTGGCTGAAGATTTGATTCATTCTAGATTCATAGAAGCAGTAAGATTTATAAACAAACAATTAGTTTAAATTATTTACACAAACACACACATTTTAAATTTAGAATTGTGTAGTTGTTGAATTGTGAAAAAAATAATTGAAAATAATTAATTTTATTGAGTAATCTTGCAATTTTCATTGGATGCAACACTAGATTATCGTCTATACATAGGCACAAACGCAGATGTGTTAAAATGATTTAGTTTTAACACATGGTTACGGATTTTTGATTCTTTTACATTTAAATTTGCATTATTATTGTTATTATTATTACTATGGCAACATTAATGTTTCGATTGAATATCCCAGACTTTGGCTGGCTATTATGAATTGCTCAATAACTGGAGGTGAAAATAATCTCCAATAATTTTTTCTAAATTTTGAATTTGATGAAATAATTAACAATTTAAATCATGGAACACATGATCTGCAGTTTGTTTTGTGTCACTAATGTATCTGACAACACCAACATTTACAAAATTCCTTGTATTATTCAGGTCAACTTTAGTTAAAATTTCAGTGGTGTAATTACAAACATCCGCACGTGAAAAACAAAAACATTTCACAATTATATTCACACACACATAATATACAGCATACTGATAAAACAAGGTGCATTTGGATGAAGTCTACATTTTCTAACATTATCACAGACATTAATAGAGGCCACAGAAACATTAATTGATACTAACTGATGATTTAAGATAAGCAGTCAACCACATAACATCTGTAGTGTTAACATTTTCCAAGATTTAAATTCAGGAAATAATAGTATAGATATGGGTGCATGTTTGATTTCCTGCCTAAAATCAATAATTGGTGTCATGATGCAATACACCACAGCTTTGCCTTTCTCGGATCAAGAATCTCTCAGCCACTGTGCCCAAAAAAACCCATTAACTACCTTACCTTCCTTTTCAATTCCTCACCATAAGTTTTCCCTATATTCTTCTCTATCCTGATCCATCCCATTTCCACATTATTATCTTTGTCCACTCTATGGCCTTTATATTTAAATTTCCCTTATCTTTTTCTAAACCCAGTATAAAAACCCAAGATCCCATGTTCTGTATAATCACATTGTTTATATTTATTCTTCCATGCCTTTCTTATTTGTACCCTTTCTGCCTGTAAGCATTTACATTCAATTAACAGATGCCTAATAGTTCTATGCCTTCCTTACACAACTTGCAGACTAAATCACTAACATTACTCCATTTATGTGTATATATCCTTGTTGCTAATGATCCTGTTTGAGCCTTAAATGATAAACTACTTTCCTTGCTGTTATTGTAAATTAACTCGCACCCAATATTCTGTTTACTTCTATATATATTTGAACTCTTTTTATTCTCCATACTAGTTCTCCCAACTACATATTTTTTTATTAATGCATCTTTTTTTCTATCCCATTCCTGGCCATTACAACACTTAACAAGTCTCCTAACACAATCATCCCATTTATAAGTATACTGACATAAATTCTTTATCCAAATCTTTTGCATACTGTACTACTTTTTCTCACCCATCTTGTTGTCTGTCATTTATTCATAGTCCAATTGAATACTATTTTGATTATTGTCTTATGATCCATAAATTGCAATCTACAACACATTTTTTTATTTTGCTTTTTGCATTTCTCATATAAAAACTTGAACAGCCCGTTTCTCCTTGAACTGCCTCCTTTGCTATCCACACATCTGCATCTAATGCATGTCTTCCTACTTCTCTTTGTACTTTTTTTAAGTAATCTAACACCCCTTTGCTAACATGTCAGTGATGCAATGCACTGTGACTTCTTATATGGAGTCAGGAATCTCTCAGCCAGTATGCCCAGAAAAACCTATTAGCTACCCTACCTTTCTTCTCGATTCGCCACTGTATGTTTTCCTTATATTCATCTTTATCCTGCTCCATCCCATTTCTACAGCATAACCATTGTCAACTCCTAGCCTTTATATCTAAATTCCCCTTATCTTTTCCAAAACCCAGCATAAAAACCAATAATCCACTTTCTGTCTAATCACTTTGTTTATATTTATTCTTCCACAACTTCATTATTTTATTCTTTCTGCTTTCCGGCATTTACATTCAATTAACAGATGCCTAATATTTTCTATGCCTTCCTTACACAACTTGCAGACTAAATCATCCGCATTTTTTTTATTTATGTGTATATTCCTTTGTTGCTAAAGATCCTAATCAAGAATTAAACACTAAACTACTTTCCTTGTTATTATCCTAAATTAATTCATGTCCAATATTCCATTTACTTCTATATATATTTAAACTCTTTTTGCTCTCCATACTAGTTCTCCAATTCCCTATTCTTTATTAATGCATTTTGACCATCCCATTTCTCCTTGAATTGCCTCTTTTGCCATCCACACATCTGCATCTCATGCATGTTTATTCTTAGTACTTTTTCTAAGTAATCTAATACCCTTTATTAACACAATGCATCATTACCATATATTAACCCTGCTACTGTCACTCCCTTCCATACAATTCTAGTTGCATCATATTTATTATATGAAAATAGCTAATTTTTTTACCATTTCCTTTCTTTTCTTTACTTTATTTATCATTTTTTTCTCCCTTGCATCCAAGCAATTTCTCTGATTACTTAAGACAATTCCCAAATAGGTATACCTATTTACCATACTTAACTTTATATCCCCAATAAAAATTCGTTGTCTTCTCTTTCCCCAGTATTAATCATCATTACTTTTGATTTTTCTTCCCTAAATTTAATCCCCATATATTTACCCATCCTTGTACATGTCCTCAGCATAATTTCCATATCTTCTTTCTGTGCACCATAAGACATCATCTTCAAAAGACCTGATAATGTATATACTCTTTGGAGCCCTCTATAAATGAGGATATGATTTTATAGGGGAAAATGAGCTACCATGTGACTTCATTCTGTTTGAAGATGCAATATATGTGAAATACAGTTTTCAAGTTTTTTCATGTCTGTTTTGCATTTTACTATATTTTGGCTGAATCACAACTAAATAATGTAAGTGTTGTTAAAGATACTTGTAACAAAAAACAATCTATAGATCTCCTGTCACATGATTTAATTATAAAAACCTTCATTGATTACTAAAATCCCAGAAATTAAATCAAGAATGAAAATATTAAACTTTTTGTTATTTTATAAAATAAATTTAACAATAAAGCATAAATTTACAATTATATATATATGTTTATATATATATAAATTCAAATAAATTGCTCTACGACGTTTGGTATAGTGATAGAGTGATGGAATTTGGAATTAAAAATCCATGGATCAGAACTTAGTTCTTTCACTTCCAGCACAGACTTCTTATTTAACTTCTAAACAATAAAGCCCAGACATTGCCACTCGTGTCACATAAAAGACTGCTATTACTCTTTTATTTATACATTATGGCAAATGAAAATGATAAATGTTTAACATACAGTGAAATAAATTTTGTCACAGTTTATCATTTTCAAATATTATCGATCTATTGCATGATAAATATCTCTTCCAGTTTCTCCAATCCATAGTGTCTCTTTTCTACATCACTCCAGCATACTTCCTTAATTCACTCATCCATCCAACTCACATGAGGTCTCTTTCTATATCTTTACACTTCAACTGTCCATCTATTATCATTTCTTTTTGAAATATGTCCAACTTTTCTTAATCTCTTCATTGATGTCAGTGAGAAGTCTTTTCTCTCATTCGTGTGTTTTTAAACTCTTTTTGTATTCCTAACATACATCTCCCATGCTTCATAGAATGGTCTGAAGTGTCTGTATTGCTCTTCTGTTAACTATTCAAGTCTGATAACCATAGCTATTAGTAAAAAATATATACTAAACACCTTTTCAAACACATAGCACTCCATCCACATTTAATTCTATTATTAATTTTATCTCTTTCATCTTCTGAAAAACTCTGTTGAACCTTATATTAGTCAGTCTAGCATTTATTTCTTCTTGCAACATTTCCTGAAACTCTGGAGCATTAGTTTCAAAAACAACTATATCTGCAATATCTAGGTAACCTAAATAATTTCCATTTCTTTTTTACTCCCTTACTTCCCATTTTAATTCACAGAATACTTGCAAAATGACTGTAAACAATTTGAGATATGTAAGCACCCTATTGTTCATCTTTCTCAATATTATCTTCTTAGTATCCCTATGTCATCTGTTCATTATTGTTGCATTTCAATAAATATTCCAGCTCCTTCCTTTAGTTGGTAGGAATCTAAAGATCATTATAAATAGACTGCAATTATCTTGATGAATATTTTGTAATGAACTGATAAAATATTAATAGGACTATATTTCTAGTATCTTCTTCATCACTTTTCTTAAGTATCAATATTATTACTGCATTCCTTCAATCATCCAATACAATTTTATTAAAACAAGCACATATGTATTGCCACTCAGTGCAAGCCAGAGTAATCAATGGATGCCAGAAGGTTTGTACATAAAATACCCATCTAGGTTTAGTTTTTTTTTTTTTTTTTTAGAGTTTTGCCTGTTTTAATAAGTTATAAGCAAGCATATGAAATGGTGATCATGTGATGTTTATTGGCTTAAAATCAATCCTGCCTAATAGCATAGTGGTGACTATGGTTATTAAAGAACCAAAGACACTAAAATGTATAGGTACTGAACTGAGTTCAGACCTATATGATATAAACTAATGAACTTGGATAGTGTTTTCAAGTTAAGACTCATAATTTTGTAGTTAAGTAGAGATAAAAGGTGGCTTTTGGAAGGTTGCATTACATCCTAAGATCTATGTGCAGTGCTCTCAGATCCAAGGCTCCTCATTGATGAAAGACACAAGCCAGAAACTAGTCTGGGGATATTGGATGAGTAAGCACTAGATGGGAATTTTATGCACAAGCCTTCTGGCATTTATTGATTACTCTGGCTTGCACTGAGTGGCAATACATATGGAGAGTTTTACCTATTTTAATAACAGTTATACGCAAGCATAAGAAATGATGTGATCACGTGATGTTTATTGACAATTTTATTATTTAGACATTTGGTGTAGAGCTTTACAAACATTTTATTCTATTTTACTTGCTTCTTTTGCAAAATCACTAATAATTTCATTATTCCCTGGAGTTTTTTCCTTCATAACAGATTTAACTTCATATCTCACATCTTCATTTAAAATATTTGGCAATTGTAAGAAAAAAAATTAAATATGAAGATTAAATCTTTTATTGATGGTTATTATTAATATTAACATTATGCTAATTATTTTAAAACAATAAGTTAACATTGGAGTAATTAGATATTAATTAAAGTTGTAGGCAATAATGCTACTATCAGAATTATATGGTACAAGAAAATGAGTGCAGTTAGGTGGGTGTGTATAATTAATAGCATAACACACATGGCATGTGAAACTTTCAGTTCAATCAATGTGTGTATATATATATTGAAACAAGAATGCTGTTTCATGTGTATATTTATTCTAAGAGCTATTTACCCTCCCACCTTAAAAAACGGCAAATGTATAAAAAAGTCGATCTTATATTTTTTTCTAGAAAAATATAGCAAAAAGTTTAGTTTATGACATTACAAGAAAATAATTATTTTCTATAACTGAGAAAAAAATAAAGTGAAACCTTCATTATTGATTTCATAATTTTAGATTATAATTTAAATATCTCATTCATATTTATTTAAAGCTGGCATTTATTAAAATATTACATTTTTAATATTTGGAATGATGTTGTCGTATAAAGTGTGATAATAGCTTGAGGCAGTCTTAATAAATTGGAAAACATGAACTAATCCTTATAGTTAGCTTATCTATCCCACTAAAAGTATAATGTCCAATCCTTAAGAAGAGAAAGGCACTCGGGCTTAAATGAGAGCTGTGGGACAAATAAAATACAGTGGGCTGAGCTGCTTAATCAGCCCAGAGGTCAGAATATATAGTTAAGTTGGAAGTTCAGAAGGGGATTCAATAAAAAGATTTTAAAGTGTATGTTTAAAGATTTTTTTCGAAAGATTTTTTTGAAAAAGATATTAAAAAAGTGAAGAATAAAAAATTTAAAATTCTTATTTAAGTGTTACTTAACTCTGATTTTCATCACCTTGGAATATAACCTTTACAGACACTGTTAATAATGGAAAAAGAAAACATTATTAAGGAAAACATAATGATGGAAGGCTAAAATGACAACAGCTTCCTCTCTTCATCTCAAGCCATGGTCCTCCAAGATTTGCCTGGATAAACATCATACAAAGTAAATTATGCCATTCAGCTGAAATCAATGCCCCCTTTTTAATGCAGTCACATCATGGATATGAAGGAAACAACTGGATAAAAATGAAGGTAATGATTTTACAAAATATTCGATACTATGTGTGTTTATAAAAGACAAGACAAAACGTCTTTCTTAAATAAAATTATGAACAAATGTAGCTATATGAAAATACGTTTATTATTGATAAATTATAAATGAAACTGCTGATCAACTTATATCTGGAAGCATACATCCGGGGCAGACCAAACAACAATATTTATGCTAGATATTAGAGTAATCAAATAAAATTACAAATGCTCACCTGCCTATTAATTATATAAGAATATAACACATAACTATAATTAATTAAATTATAATAACGTATATATAATTTAGATAAAATTAGAAAATATCAAAATAAAAGTATACATACAAAATGAATGTATTTAGTAGATTTATATTATATTGTGAACCAATTCAAACATTTAAATATGAGCTAGTACGTCAATAAAAGTCAATGGTTATATGCATATAATGAACCATGTCCTTAAATAAGTTGAAAGATTGAGAAAATCATTTTTTTTTATTGTTTTTAAAAGGATCTTATTTATTATCTGAAAACTTTAAAAAAAAAAGATAATATAAACACAGAATTAAAACAGGTTATATACATATGAGTTGAGAAATAAGAATACTAAACCAATGAACCTAGGATAAATGTGCATATAGCATGGATTCAAACCTGGATTTGGATAACCATGAATAAAAATATATGCATTATGCTTTAACTAACTTAAAGTTAAGTGGAACTCAGAATTAGGCATAAAATGTAAATGGTTAAAGAACTTGCATTCTTTAATTCATATTGCCCTATTATTGGATACATACCAAGATGCATAATGGACTGTAAATAAACTATTTGTGAATTAAATGGAACTCTGAATTAGGTGTAAAATGTAAATTGTTAAAGAACTTGCATTCTTTAATTCAGATTGCCCAATTACTGGATGTATACTAAGATACAGAATGGACTGTAAATAAATATTTGTGGAATTAAGTGGAACTCTGAATTAAATGATACCAGTTGTTTTCATTATTATCTCTGTTGTCTCAATATTTCACACTCCTCTCTGTGAAGTAACTAAATGATTAAAGATGTAAACTGTTAAAGAACTGTTGAGAGGACTTTATTATACTCTCAATAGATTACATTTTCTGAGTCATCTAAAATGTTATTGGAAGTAGGCCAAAGAGATACAAGGGACTGTTAATGAAATATTTTGTTTGATGGACATTTATTTAAACCCGTTATTAAATAAAATTATTGTTACTTAAAATTAACTTTAGTTATCCAGTTGTTCAATTCTATATTTTTTATTGCATCACTTGTCATTCAGTGCACTTGTTCACGAGAATCTCATGCCTCCTGAGCTATGTCTGGCATAACTAGACCTAAGTAAATCAGGTTGTAGTGAGATGGAACTCTAGTGGCACCGTTTAGAAAACCAAATACAGAAATGTCTAGATGCTTCCAGTCCCTATGGTGCTACACCCTCTGATGAGCAGGAAATATTGTTGTAGGGGGGGCTTAACATCTGCACTGGGGAATGCCAATCGATAGTTCTTTCCTGCAACATGCTCATCAGGAAATTGTTACAACTGAGGTAATAAAGGGGTTGTATGGTGGTCCGGTTACAATATATATATGTGTGTGTGTGCACGGAGGTAGAACCATATGAATAAACCAAATTAAATGTTATTTTAGTTAATATCACTCATATATATATATATATTAAACAACTAAACATCACATGATCACCATCTCTAATGGTAGCACTACTATATGAAGAGTTTGCACATATATAATAATTCAAATAAATCTATTTAACACAGTATCCAAATTTTAATAAACATTCTTTACAGGAAATACTTTTGATTGCAACACTGACAATATTTATCAACCATTAATTAGTACAAATTTACACAAAATAAAAATTTATATTACCCATCATTCAATTCATTCAAATTTCCCACAATTCTGTGGTTTTTATATTAGCTGATTGTATATTCTTTAATCCTTCTCTATTTCTAGATATTATCATTGCTTCCTTAATTTTTCATTACATCATTCAATTTGAATAATTTTCACATCTCTATTATCAAATTTAAAAATGAAAACGTTAAGCATAAATAAATATTAACAAATACAGCTTCTCTAACAAGCATAAAAGTTCATAATTTTTGGAATTACACATTTTATTATGATTACAAATAACTAATGGAGTATTCATACATATTGAAGTTTCATTTCCTTGCTGTATACTGAAACGATAACTTTCCAAGCCCCTGTCGTTTCACCATCAAACCTAATGACCCACTCATCTGTGTTAAGTTCGAACCTATTTAAATGTTAATAAATTTAAAATTCGCTCATATCTGTCTAAACAGTATTATATATTTACGTGCGAACCAACGCTATAATTAGATAGGATTAGGAAAATTATAGCGTACTAAATTTACTTAATTTCTAAAAATGTTCGTTATATTATTTAAGTTAAGAGTAAATTATTAATTTTGTTGTTTAATAATATTGAAATTTCGTATGTGGATATATAATCTGTGCTATATAGAAGAAAGACATGATTTTAAAATATGTAAAAGCCGTTACCTAAAAATAATATTAAATGTTTCTTTAAAAATTGTTAAAAGATTTCTTGTTTTAAATATATTTCAGGGAAAACATTTTCGAAAATATATTTAAAAGCTATATCAAAATATGTTTGTAAATTATTTTAAATAAATATGTAAAAAGGTTTGCATTTTAAAAAAATGTTAAACGGTTGTTTTTAAATAAAAAGAGTTTCTATTATATGTAAGATTAAAAATAAAAGCTGGTCAAGTAATTAAAAAGATTTCTGGTTGTAAACAAGTGTCATTAACGACCACATCTGTAATCCGTAAAAAGTAAAACTAGTTCAAAATTTACTAATTAAAATCTGCTTAGACAAGATTAAGTTATTTTAAAATCTAAATTGGACAATTGTTTGCAACAAAAAATCTTAATTATAATAATAGCTTATGGAATGTTTCTAACATAAGTTATCTAAGATTTTAAAAATCTGGATTATAAATTGAAAAATATTTAATTAAATTCCTGAGTTTAGTGAGTCTTGAGGCGATAGATTCCGATAAAGAAAAGGTATAAATACTCTGTATTTTTAACAAAGAAAAATACAGCCATATTTTTAGAGAGAATTGCAGCCATCCTTCACGATTGTTAATGTTTAATATGATCAGCTAAAAGCGGGCATTTTGTTGCTGTTACTCCGCGGGGAGAATGGAGTTTCTCTCATCGAAATGCCTGAACCATCATTATGCCTATAGAAGGACAAGCTTAACATAATGGGAAAGATGATGCCACCAGCCACCCAGTCAAACTCACCAAACCTACAGCAAGAACTCGCAGTCCAGATAGATAATACCGGTACCGTTTTATTTTTCAAACCGCAGAGCTCTGTGTAAATATATCTATATCAGTTAGCTAATTCTCTTTTTAAAATAAATTATAAAACTAAATGTAACCATAATTTAAATCCAATTATTATTTAATATGTAAATTGCTACCAAAATTTAATGTTGTTGAAATTAAAATTATCTAACTAATTTATATTTTCCTTTCATTTAAAGTAAGTTATAAGCGTCTAATTTAAAGTTATATCACCGCGGTTGTGTCTATATTTCTTTGCTTATTTTAAATGCTTATATTTTATATGCCAATATTTCGAAACAGTGGGCACTGAATTTCATATTTTTAAGAAGATATTATTTGAAAATCTTCGCGTAATTTGTTTATAGCATCAACTTTCTGCGCTGTTTCGAAATTCTATTTTTTTATTATTTAAATGATTTAATATATGAAATGTGGCTCTTTTAATCAACCATTTAAAAACTTAACTTTATAGTATTATTAAGAATTAAATTTAGCCTTGATCGTATTTATAAGTATATTCGACATTTAAGTTCTTAAGTCCATAGAAATATACTTTCCCTCCTTAAAGTATTTATTATCTATAAGTAACCCTATAGATCGAGCATGTCAAAGTACAGATGTATTAATATTCCCTTTAGTAGCATAGACATTTATTATCAGGCTACACAAGAGTTGGTCCCACTATGAAATATACTATTCTTTGCTTGGCGGATGTGATATATTATTTTATAAAATTATTCTCGTTTTGCTGCTATACGTAATATACGTATATCAAGTTGGAGCCACGGCATTGCCAGCACATCTCTTATAGGGGAGAGAAGTAGTGAAGCCTGAGCCAAGGCCAGGTTAGCACATAAGTCCCCCGCCATTCCTGAACACAATGTTCCTTTTCACGCAGCATTGCGATCAGTTACAGGGTACCAGCGTTTGTCGCAAAAACCCTGAAGTTATTTCATCCATCCGCAGAGTGACTTTTTCTATTATTGTTTACCTGTGCCATAGAGCATTGGTAAAATCTTATTCAGCCAACTCTCCCACTTTAACATAACGCTTTCAGCATTCTGAAATTTTCTCTCGAAAGCCATGTTCGATCGATCGTTACTTGAGCTGGTTTATGTGCTTGTTATTGTCATATTGTATATTTTAGTAAATGAATTCCTGATCAAAGTTCAATATAATTATTTATATAACAGCCACAAATGTAATAGGATTTGGTTTATCTAGATTTATAGACATAACGTAGTGATTGATTATGTATTAATTGTAAAGTAATTCATAAGATTGGCACATGTTAAACCCATCTATGAAAATTTAATGATTACTTATGTAAGGCTATTTTGAATTACCCAATGTTTGTGTACATTCTATGCTGAAATGCTATTGTAAATAAGTGAAATATGGATAGAAGAATTGTAAATAAATGTATAATTAGTTTAATGTATTTCGTTCTCTGTCTCGTTATTGATCTAATTCAATCCAATTCTAATTATTATTTATAGTCTATATATGTGAAAACTATGCATCAAATTAAATTAAATTAGTGATATATTTTAGACAATTAAGAACCTTTCTTTTAATTATCGTCTTATTGCGTCTCCGTGACTTATGTCGGCCGTGTGGAAAGAGGTATACTACGTGTAATTTCAAGGTGGTCATTCGTAGGGTCTTGAGTCTTGGAATCCTGGCTTATGAGTTGAAGTGTGGTCGGACTTAGGATGTCACAGTCCTCGTCTGGTCAGCTTCGGTCTCTTGCTTGGATTCTGAATTCTGTTCTGCGAATGTACAAACTTGACTGTTACAATACGTTTATACAATATCCTATGATCATTATATCGTTTTTGTAATGTACACTTTGATTCCCCTATATATTTCATTCCACAACTACATATCAACATATATATAATAGAATTTAATTCAAACTTAGAAATCTAGGTTTTATAATTACTTGTCATTTATATTATTTGAAGAGAAAAAAAATATCCTACATAAAATGCTATAAAGTTTATTAATTAATTTAGCTTGTTGATTAGTTGTAAAAAGAAACATAGAGGGGAATCAAAATGTACATTACAAAAATGATATAATGATCATACGATATTGTATAAACGTATACAGAAAGGAAATGAAACTTCAATATGTATGAATACTCCATCAATTATTTTTGATCATAATAAAATGTGTAATTATGGTTTTAAATTTGATAATAGAGATGTGAAAACTATTCAAATTGAATGATGTAATGATAAATGAAAAATTAAGGAAGCAATGATAATGTCTAGAAATAGAGAGGGTTTAATGAATAGACAATCGGCTAATATAAAAACAACAGAATTGTGGAAAATTGAATGATGGGTAATATAAATTTTTATTTTGTGTAAATTTGTACTAATTAATGGTTGATAGAGATTGTCAGTGTTGCAATCAAAAGTACTTCCAGTAAAGAATATATTTATTAAAATTTGGGTACTGCATTAAATAGATTTATTTGAATTATTATATTGTTTAAAAATATAGCCATTTAATAGTTGTAGCTATTTATATTTATACATATAAGTGTATACATTCACATGATCACCATTTCTTATGCTTGCTTATAACTGTTATTAAAATAGGCAAAACTCTCTATACAGTAGTGCCTTTCAGTGCAAGCCAGAGTAATCAATGGATACCAGAAGGCTTGTGCATAAAATCCCTATCTAGTGCATACTTATCCAATATCCCCAGACTAGTTTTGGGCTTGTGGCCTTCATAAGTGAAGAGCCTTGCATCCACGGCTTCTCTCTGATGAAGGCCACAAGCCAGAAACTAGTTTGAAAATGTTGGATGAGTAGACACTAGATGGGGATTTTATGCACAAGCCTTCTGGCATCCATTGATTACTCTGGCTTGCACTGAATGGCAATACACATAGAGAGTTTTGCCTGTTTTAAGTCCATATATTACATCTATAAACTGTAATAATAATGCACATCATTTTTTTGTATATTATTAAAGCCTATATCTGTCAAACTGTTGTAATCAAAATATATAAATTTTAGATTTAATTTGATTGTACTTACTAACATCATTTAGTAAGTATTATGATTTGGTAAATTATACAAAAATTTTGTATTACCATTAAAATATTTTAACTATAGGAGGGATTTGTGTAACGTTTGTGCTGTTAAAAGTTTTATATTGTTAGTTATTTAATTTTATTTTGCTATATTGTTAATAAAATTGCCATGTTAAACAAAAGTTTCTAATGTATGTGTATTGATTTGAATGATTCATTAATACTCCAAGCTTATAAATTGTTAATTGGCCAATCAAACATGAAATATTAAAAAATAAATAAAATGTTATATCAGCTCAAGAAAAGGCAAAATATAAGTGAATTAAGGCAGAGTTCAGTCCAATAAGTCTTACTGTGATCCAAGGTAGAATTATAATTTGATTACTGTGATGGTTGAAGATCCAACAACACAGAACGATGATGAAACCTCTTAGCAGAAGGAAGATATTGTTGACTTACATTATATCATCAAATTTATATGATTGTTAAGCACACATACCAAATCATACTGTGTGAAGTTGAAATGTGTATTCAAAAAAATAATTTAGTGTTATATTCATGAACAATCATGATATTCCATAGATATTTACTCCATGATGTTATTAGTCCTTCTACATTCGCATACTTTCATGCATATATCTACAATATAGATATATGTACATATATATAATTTAATAAAAAGTTTTACCTCATTAAAAATGAAAATTAATAAAGTCCATCATTCTATGTTTTTATATAAATTATAAAAAATAACCAAATACATATACATACAAATAACGATTTTTAATCTCACCACACACATTCTTATGATTTGAGAAATAAGAAGCTCTGAGGAAAGTACTATGAATTCATCATTTATTTATGAGAATATTAGAATTAATATATATATATAGCTATATATTTTTGTTATTTTTTATATTTGATTTATTGGCTGTATAAGTGAAATGATCTTGACCACATGGATCTAAACATTATTCGTCGCATGATCCTCTTACTCACTATTGATGGTCATATTGTATTTCAATCATACTTTTTGCTTCAACATTTATTTGGACAAACCAGATAAACTAGAGATTTTATAATTAATAATACTTAGAAACCCACTTCCCAGGATATCCAAATGAATTTATTACTTTTTAATACATTAGAAATATTATATTACCAATAAGTTATACAATCTTTTTCATCCATAATTTAAGAATTTTATTCCTCAGATTCATTAAAATTTAGATACAAACGGAAACATGACGGTCAGGTTTTTAAATACAATATTGTGATTTAAATGATTTCACTTTAAATGCTATAATTAAAATCAATAAAATCATTCACACAGGTGTGAAAAAAGATTTTACAATAGAATAAATTATTTATTTCAGTGCTTTTTATCACAGAAATTTTAAGTATCACCAGTTTTCTACAATAAAGAGACTGGATGAAAACATTAAATGGGATCAGAGGTTAAGCTTGTAAATGCAACGTAACTGATTGGTAAAGTTAATGAATTTTATGATCTTCTTAATATTTAAAAATTTTAATAAGCATTTTTTAAACTTTATTAAATGCATCTGTCACAGAGAGATTCAACTTTAAATAATCATAAATCAAATGAATAAAGAACTAATGGTCCCATCCTAACCTTAAAAACTATTATGATTTGAAGCAAATTTTTTATTATTTTCATTCCTTCAAAATTTAGTCATTGAAAGAAAAACTAATTTTGTTCTAGGGATTAAATATGGCAGATATAATGTGATATGTTATTGATTTTTGCATTCCAGACCAAGTGATATACAAAATCAGCTTCATTTTAAATTGTGAAGAAAAGTTAAAAAAATATTTTATTTTGAACAACAAAAAAACTCTGGGATTTGTCAATTGAATGGAATTGTGATCCTATTTAATTTGATGTCTAAACATTATGACCTCTTGAGAAATTACTTATATTTATAGAATTCAATCTGTTTCTTTTCAAATATAATTACTCCAAATAAGACAGAGCGGATTAATTTTAAATTTACTATTATAAGAGCATTATAAGAATGAATGAAAAAGTAAAAAAAAAAAAAAACAGCAGAGAAAGGAGACAATTATGATGAAAAGAACAAGAGATATTTGATAAATGATTGGTGATATAAAAAAGCACTTACACAGATAAAGCAAATAGAAAGCCTCAATAATTAAGCTAGAACTAATTTCAAGTATTAAACATTGGATAAGCAAATGGTTTAGAAACAGGTTGTTAGCATATTACTAATTGCTTTAAAGTATTTGTCTAAAACAAAATACTAATTATTTTTCTTAATTAAGAGATTACGCTAACTTAGTAACCTTTAATATTAATCTTATTAATTTTTACATTTATTTTAATTTGTAATTTTAATTTTTTATGGTTATATATTTTCATTATTGCCCATTTTAATTATTATAATTATATATCTATTAAATATCTTTTTCAGGGAATTATGGTATATGTTCTGACATCTCTTATGTACATATATAAATAAATAAATATCTCTTGTGCATAACCAGATTATTTTTAAATCCCATGAGATCTGTCAGTTTAATAACACTAATATAAATTTTCTTAATTAGTATAATTATAAATGATATTGATGATGCTTTACATCATTTACATAAAAATATCCAGTTTATATTTCCTGATATTCTCAAAGAATCAAACATAATATTCAACCTTGAATATTTATTTTTAATAGAAGAGTTTGAACTATGCTAATCTTATCTTTGGCCATTACTTTTTTCTAGGAAAGAACACCTATGAATATACTATCTTCTGGAAACATCATGGTCCTTTACTTCCGATACAATCCAATCTTTTCTACAACTTGGAATATGTTTTCTTAGAATCTATGGTGAATTATTATATATGCATTTGGAATAGAATTCATGAGTTAAGAATGGCACAAACAACTAAATAGCTTAAATAATAAAATTACTTTATTTAAGACAATCTTGATTGATGGATATTAAAATTATATATTCATTATTCATTATAACCTTTCAAAAGCATCTAAGATGGAAAGAATTTCCAAAGATAATTATCAAATTTTACTATGCTTTAATACCACATTTCTTTAGTAGGCATTCCTTTCCAATATATTTGCCAGTAATATTAACATGATAATTTTATTTATAGAATATCAAAATATATATTAAAAAATAAATGAAGATTAAATATAAGTAACTATTTATGAAAGATATAATAGAAAATTATATAACATTACAAAACTAACCAAAATACAAACGTTTATTAAACTTCTTTCACAGCCATAGTTTCATCTATTAGCAAAAAGACCGACCCAAGTGAAATTCAACAAAATATCACAACAGAATATATCTTTTTATGAAAAAAATAAATTAAAAAGAAAAGTCAAAGAAACACTGATGATAAATGTTTTTGAATGTGAAGCCATCAATCTCATTAAGACATTTTTTAATGTTAAAGATGTTGGTTTTCAAAGATAATTATGGGAAGGCTATTGTGTTTTCTATGTGTGAGAAGGTCTATTTGTTAGTAGATAAAATTATGATCATGAGAGAATTTTAGTAAAATTTTGCTTTTTGTCTAGTTTTGTAATGTTATGATTTTCTATTTATTTATAACTACTAGTATAGTGTTATGCAGTATTTAATTTTCTATTTGGTATATTTATTCACATATCATTTACAACTTCCTTAAACACTTTAACAATACAATTTTTTATATGAAAATTTTATTCTGACAGTTTCGACTGTCCTGCAGTCATCATCAGAACTATAATATTCAAGTATATAATTATACAATTAATACATTTTATACACATTCATATATATAATTAAATACACAAAATACATTTTATCCATTATAAATAATCATTTCCCATTTTATTATTTTACTCTTAATTAATTCTATCCACATTTATTTTATATTACTTTATTTTATTCTTAAAAATTATTTATTATAATTTTAAAAAAGTTTAACTTTTTATTCTACTATTTAATACATATTATCTTTTTATTTATACTTTTAATCAACTTCTAACCTTTTCTTATTTTTATTAAATATTTTATAATTAACTATTAACTTTTTCCACATTACAAATTATCTTTTTACATTACAAAATTACTCACATCTTTACAATCCTATTTCTTAAAATCCAACTGACAAAATTTTCAAAATGTTTATACTTGCTTAACATCTCCCTCTATCATAATTTTTCAACTTTATTCTTTTAACCTTATTTATATTCAAACTATTATTAATAATAATTGTTTATAAAATTATTGTCTTTACCCCAAAATTTCTATTAAGATTTTGTTTTATATTTTTAATCAATATTGCCTCTTTAGTATTCCTCAAACTTATGACCTGTTTTTTTAATGAAGAAGATTATAGTAAACAGGTAGAATTGTTAATTAAAGAGTTTAGGGATAATGACTATCCAGAAAAGTTATAGAAGAAAGTATAAGAAAATCAAAAGAAAAATTTAACAATGATAATGGAATAGTATGTAGAAAAAATAAAGTAGATAAGAATAAATATTTAGCTATTAAAACATATAATAGTATTGTAAAAAGTATGAATAAAATAGTTATTAAAATTAATAAAAAGATTAATAGTGTAATAAAATTTAAGATAGTAAATAAAAAAAGGAAGATATGTGAGAGAAAAATGCATGTAAAAGTAAAAATATAAAAATCAATTATGTAGGTGAAACAGAGATTTCAATTTATACAAGATTAATTCAACATAAATATGATAAAGATCACCTATTTATTTGCATCCATTAGAAATAGGTAATAAGTTTGAGAAAGATAGTATAAAAATGATTAATTATACAATCAATAGAAGGGATAGGAAAATTAAAGAGGCAATATTGATTAAAAATATTAAATCAAATCTTAATAAAGATTTTGGGATAAAGAATAATTTTATAAACAAATATTATTAATAATTGTTTGAATATAATAAAGGTTAAAAGAATAAAGTTAAAGGAAATGATGATAGAGTGAAATGTTAAGCAAATATAAACATTTTGAAAATTTTGTCAGTTAGGTTTTTAGAAATAGGATTGTAAAGAGGTGAGTAATTTTGTAATGTAAAAAGGTAATTTGTAATGTGGAAAAAGTTAATAGTTAATTATAGAATATTTAATAAAAATAACAAAGGTTAGAAGTTGAAAAATATAAGTAAAAAAATAATAATATGTATTTAATTTTAATGCGCAAATACGCGCACAACAACCGAGCTTCATCAGGATTAAATAACAATATATTATAACTCAAAATAATTATAATATCTAAAAAATAATGCCCGAGCGCTTTCAAGAGAACTTAGCTCTCATAATCATGGGCAACAAAGAATAAGCATAGCGTGTTGGTATATGCTAAAATATGCTGATATATGTAAATTAGTTGAAAGTAAATGCGTCAGCGCTAAATGATCCATTTCTTAGAGATTTTGTAACACGCATCTTTCCTATTCATAGCCTTATCATCAATTGCAATAAAACATGCTTCTTTAACTTTTCTCTTAATGTCATTTCTCTCCCTGCAAACTATTCTTGCATTTTTAGGTTCACATGCATGACCAGCTGATTTCTGATGTATTGCAAATATTGAGTTGCAATTTGGGTCTACTTGGGCCTTATTGTAAGAATATTTGTGCTGGGATAGTCTTGTAGAAAGAGTTGCTTTCGTTTCCCCATAGTATGATGCCATGCAGTTATTTTCTGGACATGAAATATTATATACGGCTTGAGAGGTGTTGTTGGGTGTTATAATGTCTTTGGTGTTATTAATAATCCTATTTGTATTAGGGGGTGTACGAAGGCTACGAATAGGAAAGATGCGTGTTACAAAATCTCTAAGAAATGGATCATTTAGCGCTGACACATTTACTTTCAACTAATTTACATATATCAGCATATTTTAGCATATACCAACACGCTATGCTTATTCTTTGTTGCCCATGATTATGAGAGCTAAGTTCTCTTGAAAGCGCTCGGGCATTATTTTTTAGATATTATAATTATTTTGAGTTATAATATATTGTTATTTAATCCTGATGAAGCTCGGTTGTTGTCGCGTATTTAGCATTAAAATTATATACATGTATAGCAAGCACCTGAGTTTAATAATTTCTTTTTACAATAATATGTATTATATAGTAGAATAAAAAGTTAAAAGATTTTTAAAATTATAATAAATAATTTAAAAAATAAACTAAACTAATATAAAATAAATGTAGATAGAATTAATTATGAGTAAAGAAATAAAATGGGAAATGATTATTTATAATGGTCAGGTAAAAATGTATGTTTTATTTGTGAATTTAATTATGTATATGAATGTGTATAAAATGTATTAATTGTATAATTATATATTTGAATATTGTAGCTCTGATGATGACTTCAAGACAGTTGAAGTTTTCATATAAAAAATTGTATTGTTAAAGTGTTTAAGGAAGTTATAAATGGTATATGTAAAAGTAGAAATCAATATATAAGGAAAGAAAGAAAAATATATATATATATTAATTCTAATATTCTCACAGATAAATGATGAACTTATACTATTATTTCCAGAGCTTCCATGATGTTTCAATACAATGTTCCTCAGGCATTTTCTTTCTCAAATCATAAGAATGTGTGTGGTGAGATTTAAAATCATTTTTTTCCCTTTGTTATTTCTCTTCACAATCTTAAATTCTTTTAGTTGAGAAGTTTTAAAAAATATTTTATTCTCCAATAACTTTTTTCAAATATTTTGTTTAATTCACATTTAGCCATATAAGTTGTTAATAAGATAGAGATAAGCTTTACTTTTTGCTTAAAGGCAATCTAAATTAATAACTTCCCTTAGCAATCTCTGATCATAATGTTCAATTTTTGCCAGAATGTTTTATTAAAATTGATATCATGATTAGATAATTTAATGTGACTAAATGACTGGTGAGTTAGATTTTCTCTAACTCAAAATTTTATCACTAGTATTTTTTAATTTATCTCTTATCTGACTTTGTGCCCAAGGACCTGTTTGCTATTATGTCATTATAGAAAATCATTTCCATTCTAAAATTAAAAATAACTTTTAATTTTAACTAATTAACAGCTTTTTAAAAAATCTTTTATATTAAAACCATCTTGTTTTTAGATTTTTAACTTTAAATAATTAGTTTGCCATCTGTGCATTATATAATAAAATTCTTATTGAATTCTTTTATATATATTTCTATTTGGGAGTGATTTTTTCACTTTTATTTGAAAGGGATGTAACAGGGGTATATACGTATACCGTTATATATATATATTGTGACGGTCAGATGATGTCTGTTGATTTAACCCAGTTCGAATACTTAGGCAAAAGTACCTTTGAGGCCACCCATATGAGAGATATTAAACCAAGAGT